>CM060954.1:89876830-90466830 GCA_030765055.1 Mantis religiosa | reverse complement strand
ATTTCCTTCTTAAAACTTGTGCATATTACACATTTTAATATTACATTGGCTTACTGCTAATGCAGATGTATATTCATGGACTTCGCAGCTAATGAAAACGACCCAAAACTGGCTTTGTGCTTGCACTGCTAGAGGTAAGTAAATCACGCTAGAAGTGCTTCAGGTACTCCCTGCGTTATTTATTTCCCCCTACCTCGTTTTTACGCGTCTGCCTGCATACAACAATGCTGGCGCTCCACTGCACGCAAGTTTAACAGGAAATTTTCCACCTATCCCATTACACGTAAGAACGCTTAGTATTTCGGCACCAGGAATGTTCCTAGAAGAATTTAATGGTATGAGTTGAATGACGTTCCGAGGGTTTGCCGTGTGATGAATGGTTTTTCTTCGTCTCGTGTAAATAGAAACGCTTTCACAAAGTTAAGCGTTCTGTGTCATTCAAACTAGGGGTGGAGAACAGAAGGACAAACTGAGGGTGGGCGGTGGAAAAAGAAGAAAGCAGAAAGAAAACGTCTTCTTAGCCCATGTTGTCCAAGCATGACCCCTCTAGCCCTCTCCAGCTTCTATCTTTCTGAGAAAGCCTGTGTTTAAATTAGAAAAAGCTATAGTGCCCTTTCGTTGTTCGCCCATCCAGCAACCAAGTGGTGTTAACTCGGCCGCGTCAACCTGTTTGGTTTTATGCTAAATACTCCCCATGAAATGTGATACTGCCAACAACACATTGCTGGTGCACGTACTGTTTGTTTAGTACTGTAGTCACAGAAAGTCTGTACAAGTGATTAAACATTCACCAGAGCTGGGCTTACTGGTAAACATAAACGAAACAAGCAATATCTTTTAAAGGCAAATGAGCAAAATCACATTAAGATCGTATCCATATATAAACTCCAAAAGCTGCATCTTGAACTAGCAACATAGATCGGGTAGAGGACAACAGTGAATTTTTTTTTTATTTCAACCTTGTTTATGGTCGCTAACTACATGGTCACATTGCGACTGTACCCAAAGTAGTTACATAATATCTATGTTAACACAATAATACATCCTGATTCAATGTTCAAAAAGTTATATGAATATAACATTGGTATAATTTATAACATTAATTGTTCTTTCACACTGGCCGTGTGTAGGCTAAAGTATGGAAAGATAGAGTCAGACTGAAAAATTCAATGCCATAGCCGACATTTGAACCACGGATCTTCTGGTTGCCGTCCAGCTGCTCTAACCCTTGAGCTACTATGGGCAACATGCCGACATGACATTAAATTCTCCAACTGACTCGTGTTTTTCCAGGTAAGCCACATAAACACATGAGACAACTTACCTTAATGGCGACTTACTATGCTGTAAGTACTTTAAGGCCCGGGCTTTATAGTTAACCACTATTAGATCAATTAATGGAAATTAATTGTTCTTTCACACTGGCCGTGTATGGGCTAAAGTATGGAAATATTTATTTATATAATTTATAACATTTTTTGATACGTTTACAATAAAGTGCAATATTAACGACGGTACAATCTCGAAAACAATAGTGACGCACTAAAATTACAACTGAAATAATGACGCGTCTTTTGTAAATTGTAGATTGTAACTGATCATTTTAGGATCATTACACATGTACAGCAGAATCATCAGATAGAAGCTGGTTCTTCGTCCGCCACTTTGTGTATCTGGCACATTTAGTGATGATATGTACAGTTTCTAAAGCTGTCTGACACATCTCACTTATAGGCGTTGGATCCTTGGATATGACTTGTGAATGCATGATTCTGCAATGACCAATTCTTAGTCTGGTTAAAGCAACTTGTTCTTTACGTTTCATTTGTTTAAGAGGAGGTCTTAATAGTCATTATATCACGCAGTTTGCTGTTTGAGTTGTTATACCACTGATTTTCCCAGTTTCTTCTAATGTAATTTTAAATATAGACAATATAATCATGGAAAGATATGCTTGTAATTGTTTCATCTGGAGGTAAACTGGTTGCTTCGCAGGCTGCTGCATCTGCTCGTTCACTGCCATTAATTTGTCTATGTGATGGTATCCACAAAATGTTAATTTGTTTGCCTGAGTTGATAGCTTTATTGAATAAGGTTTCTATTTCTTGAATCAATGCATTTTTTTGTTTTTTTATCCTTAATGGCTAGAATTGCACTGACTGAGTCAGTAATTATCTAAAAGGAGTTAGGATTTTGGGATTCTAAAATGAATTGCAATTTTTTTATGGCTAATAAGTCACATGAGAAAATAGAGAAATGATCAGGTAGTTTTTGTAATACTGTGTGTTCAGGATAAACAATTGCACATCCGCATTTTCCATCAATAAAAGAACCATCGGTGTATATATGTAAATGATTCCGGTGAAGCTCTTGAAATTCAAGGAAATAGATAATATTAGAAGTTCAGTGAATTCTTGTATAGAGAAGACAATTAGGATATCGGCATCCGATCTTATTAACATATATTTCGTCAGCAACGAAGGAATGTACTTCAGCCACTGTAATTTTAACGTTATCACAGTAGATCTTATAACAGAAACATTTTAAAATGCCAGTGTATTTTGACTCTTCCACTGCTTTTGGAGTGAGAGGCAACTTGCCTGATTAGTAGATTTATTTTAAATAGGTACCAACTTGTTCATTTATATGGAGCAAAGGAAGTAACAGTTGGGATACAAGTGCATGTTCAAAAATTCAGGATGCGTTTAAAAATAAACGAAGGCGAGTACATACCCGGAAAGGGTTTTGTATCCTGAGGTTTTCCGTATCTGGGAAGAAGAATGTCGGTGGCTCAAGGTGAGCATAGACTTTTTTGAACATCGTCACCACCCCGGCTAAAGAGCATTACTTCAAAAAGGAAGAAAAATCCAGTTTCAAGCGTAAGAGGTGCAGACGTTTCAAACCAAAAACTTTGATTTGCGCCAGGTTGTGAAAGCCAGTTGAAAAATATTATAATTTTGTGTTCACGTTGGGACTTATTTTGAAAGAAATTATGTACTTCTGGATAAGAAGACTTGGAAATTCCGAAGATGTAACTTCCCTAATTGTACCACTATAGTGGTGTTAGAGGATTCTTGTTTCTCTATCCCCTTTAAGGTCGGGCCTCAAGAACCGAAGCTTTGATTCGGACAGAGAACTAGAATAGGTGATCAGCCCAATGCTGTGTAACGTTGAAGGAAGTGGATGATATATATGAGGGTGAGATGAATAATAGGAAAGATGATGATGGAGCAATTGATGGAATGCTGACGGGGGAACCCGGAGAACCCGGAGAAAACCTGTCACAGTGCCATGTTCTCCACCACAGATCTCACGTTGTGGTTGCTTGGGATCGAACCCTGTTGAGAGCCAGGACGCTGCACCGAAGGTTTAATCAATTTAAAAATTATTAACATCAATTTCTCAACCGGCACATAATTTCTCGGGTCGTTATCTGGATTGATATCTTTATTTATCTGAAGTTGATTTTTCGAAATAAAATAATTATATATTTCCTTTTGCTATTGTAAATGTAATAATTGATCTTTGACATAAAATGATGTAACACAAATTAAATTATAATCACGCTACTACATTCACTCAGATTACTCTGAGCATTTTACACGCAACTATCTTCTCTCACGGTCAAGTCTCTTGTGATAGCGTACCTCTAATTTGAAGATTACTGATTTTTCTCCCCATAAGAACCGTTGGTCTCTTTAGGTTGACATCACTCGTAGCAACACATCTTATTTTATTTATTTATTTTACAATTTCACTTCCAAAATCTTAATATAGATATTGTAATAGTTTTAAACTTTCTTTAAATATTAGTAAACTTTAAATAACGTTATAAAATAAATAAACAACATTGATTATTTCGGAGCCAAATTAAAACAATCTTCCAATATATGCATTTTCACTTTTATTTTGCATACCATTTTATTGTAAATTTTTGTTACGGTTTGTAAATAAAGTATATGCTGTCGAATGCACAAAGGCGTGCTGATACATGAGCAGGTTTTATGTTGGTAAACCTAAAACCAATATGACACACTGAATTTGCTGCCCTTACAATTTGTCTTACCTTACTGTTCCCATGTCCTTGGATTGTGAGCCTAGCACTTACAATTACCGTTTATGTGGAGGACTTCCTTTGAATACAGTCAGTTTATTACTAGTATGCGGTAAATAAATTATTATGATTAAGAGAAACACTTCTACACAATCTTGTGCCAGGCGTGCCTAACAGCACTAATGAATAAGGCTGACCAAAGTCTGATTAGCAGCGACCTGATTTGTTTTCAACATTCGTGACTAAAACGTTTGCATTCGTAATAAAAATCGCACTTCCTTCTCTAGTTACACAACTGTTATTCTCAACTTTTACTGACACATGTACCTTTTTGGTCATGTGGAGGTAATATTTATGGGTTCCTTATAGTTTAGTACTAATTATTGTGGTGCAAGAAGTGTTTTTGCAGACTGTGTAAAGAAGTCGGGTGTAAATGTATTTTTATTCCATTTCAAGGTTACTGAGGACACTGCAGCGCCGCTAGCGTAAGATTAATGAAAACGAATTTTACGGGTCGCGCCCAGCATCTTGTTTTTTGTTCTATGTGCGAGTTTGTTCCTTTTCCTCAAGGCAGCGTGGCGCGAAGAACGCCCCCTTGTCACTTTCTTTAACACCTCCGTGCAAAGGAATGCACCATTCTTCTTTACAGTAAATAGTCCGCTGAAATGTACTCCTTGGAAGGGTGGTTGGTTTGGTGCTATTTATGTGGAGACCAGCAGGAAGGCTGGTGATAATTTACCGTTTCCCTCTTCGTGGTTTTGAAGTATTTTGCTTTATTATATCATTTAAGTGGATAGTGCATCCATTTTACTCTGTCTACCACATATCTAGTAGGGGAGAAGTATTGCATTCCACCCTAAAATTGTATGTCGAAATTAAAGCCCCTCATACAAAATAACGTGGTATCTTTGAAAAGCATAACTCAAAAACGAAACTTGGGGACAATACTAAATTTTTTATTTAATTTCGGTGTCTTCCATAGATGCGAAACAAAAACTTAGAAGGGGAAAAATTCTACGGCCCAAAATTCACTTTACACGAAAAATGTATCGAAAGTTATTTCCTCAAGAAAGGATAACACTTTTGAGTAAATATCATATTTTAAGATATTTATATCGCTAAAGTTCGATTCATTTGAAAGAAATGCTGTATAATTTTTTGAAACTGCTAAGCCGTTTTGTAGCATTAGGCATTTCCGAGATATTGGTTGTTAATGGTTAAAATTTTTCATAACATAGATATTCAATCAAATAATAAAGTTATAACAATAGAAGAAGAATTTAATCTAGTTCTAGTAAAAACATAAGGGAAAAGACCTATAAAATTATTATATATAATAATTGAAAAAGTTGAAATAAAAATAAATGTTGACTCTTTATTACAGGTGTTTCTCGCAATGTCATAGAAACGCCGTGGAATTTCAGGGCGATCCGTTTGTAAAATTTAACTATCGATATCTTTTTGTGTCTTTTTATAAAATATAAAAATGTATCTGATTTAAGTTTAATTAAAGAATTTAGAAGAGTACAATACTGACACGAAATCAAATTGTGGTTACTCACATAAAACGGGACTAATGGTAAATGAGTAAAAGTAAATAAAAGTATGTACAAGTAAATAAAAGTAAGTAAAAGTAAATAATACATCATACGTTGTTTAATGAGTATTTATTTAATCAAGCATAACACATCGTATTGCATTAAACTAAAAAGTAAGAATAAGACATGACTGGCGTTTGTTTTAGGATGGCATTCTGATTTAAGTTTAATTAAAGAATTTAGAAGAGTACAATACTGACACGAAATCAAATTGTGGTTACTCACATAAAACGGGACTAATGGTAAATGAGTAAAAGTAAATAAAAGTATGTACAAGTAAATAAAAGTAAGTAAAAGTAAATAATACATCATACGTCGTTTAATGAGTATTTATTTAATCAAGCATAACACATCGTATTGCATTAAACTAAAAAGTAAGAATAAGACATGACTGGCGTTTGTTTTAGGATGGCATTTACTATGAAGAAAGGAGTAGTTAGGCTGAAGCAAATATATAATGTATTTCTGTAGTAAAGCCATTTTTTTTCGCTACCGCTGCAGTGAATGCTCAGCACTCATTAAATATTTCCAATGCTTAGTACTGTGTTAACAATAAATAATATATATGTTTAATATGTAACAAATATAGTTACCCAACTATAATCCAATAGTTGAGAAGTTAGCTTGGTTCGGTACCTTGATTTGTTCACGTCGGCGGCGACCTGAGAGCAAACAATTTCAAGTACTTGTAAACAGGAATGGAGAGTATTAGGGAATCAGTGAGATTCAAATTCTGTTCCAGCTCTAATCATGGTCCAGTGGATCGAACAGGCCACTCACTCAGATCTGCCTAGGGACATTAAAGCTTTTACAGGCAACGGACCTCATCTTCAGTATGCTTTTAGTATCGCATATCGGTTTGTTAGCTCTGCCAACATTAGCCGAAAGAGGATTTGGTGAGTGAACCCTGAAGCCTTAGATCCCATCTTCTGTTGTAAAACATTTCGAAGTAACTAAATGGATGCCGTTTTTGTACAAGAGAATACTCACATCGCACCTTTCTTCACATTTTAATATTAGTCTCATTTCAAAGCCACGATAAGCAATGGAATTCAAAGAATGCTTTACAACGTCGATGACATCTTTATTTGTTGTTTTCTCTTCCTCTACAAAGATTGAAAATACACGATTGTACGCTTGCCGAGAGAGAGACAGACACAAAGAGAGAAAGAGACAGAGTGATGTCTGGACAGTTCCGTCTTTTCTCTTGCCGCCGCGAAAGACCTTGAAACGTCGGAGGTTTTCTAGAACAATGACTGGAAGTATAAACGCCCGTAAGTGTTAGAGCGCAGTCAGTTGTTAGTGAGTTGTTAGTTTTGTGTGCAGCTGTGAGTGTGTGAAGATTTGAAGGTACCGCAGTGAATTCGTTTGTTTTCGTGTGGCAGTGGAACAAGACGACCTTGAAGACTGTTGTGTATGTTACGCTATTTTTACTGCTGCAAGGAGTGTGCAAGTTACTATTTACTGAAATAAAGAGCATTTTGAATTTCTACAAACAAGACTTTTAATTCTACGAAGTCACAAAGTCGCAATATGAAACAATAGGAGAAGCAAAACTAGCATATGGGTTAGAATTATGAGGGGCAAATGTAATAAATAAGAATATAGAACATTCATATGTTTTAAATTGTTATTAGGAATGAGTAAATTAACACCGAAGAGGGTCCCAATAGTTGAATTAGGAAGGGCTGGCAGGAGAGGGATAAGTATAGAAAAATCTTTAAAATATTGGTACAGTTATATTAAGGCAATAATATTAAGAGTATTTTTAGAAAAACAAAAACGTCTAGGATATAAGGATAACTGCTGAGCAGAATTACTGAGGACACTGGTTAAAATAGGGATTGGGGATACATGACAGGAAGGAGAACGAAAACTGGACGGATTTTGGTTAATGGTTAAAATCAAAATAGAGGATGTAAATAGACAAATGAAATGAAATGTGTAGTGTTTAACACCCGCTTTTACTGCATACGGCATCGCAGGCGATGTCACTGATGATACATGAAATGAAGATGGAGTACCGGTGGAATGAGATGGCGGGGGAAACCGGAGATCCCGGAGAAAACCCGCCCAGCGCCGTATTGTCCACCACAAATCTCACTTTGCGGTCGCCTGGGAACGAACCCGGGCCGCCTTGGTGAGTGAATAGACAAGATGTATGGTGTGATCTGTTTGGGAAGAGATCATTAGTAACATATTTAATAATGAAAAAAAGGGGAATAGAAAATAATACAGATATATGCGATAGGTAGGGGAGAGGGGGTTTAGCCTAGTTAGGATCGGGGCTATATTGAGAAGGGGGTGGGGGTTAATTAAGAACTGTGCACTATGTGGAGAAGAATTTTGGAGAATTGTTTGGTTGAATGCAAAGATTTTGGGAAGAAAACTGGAAAAATAAAAGTGCACCTATAGTAACACTGAAGATGCTTACAGCAAAACATGGAAAAAAGGAATAAGGAGATAGAGTAATTTGCGTAGAGAGTAAAAGAAAAATGGTTAAGAAGGGTAAAGAAATCAAGAGGGAGAGACGATGAAGAAATAAAAGTTAATGTGTGCTAAAATTAGCGACAAATGGTTAGGGTGCCCAATAATTTAACGCTTATAGGCATAAGGTAGCTGACAATATTCGTACTTAGATTAGGCAGAATTAGAGTGTAATATTGTAATTGAAACAATTGTGTAATCTATATCCATAATAACTACAATAAACGTGCAAAAATCAGAAATTCATTTTTATAATTATGATCCAAAAGTATTTTAGATAATGAATGAATCGTTTGCGATGTGAAGTCTTGTGAATGCTGACCAACCGCCCTGTAAAAGAAACTAGAAAATGATCAAAATATAACCCAACTCAGTCCTCCATTTAGAACGCCAGTTGCCTAGATTGCTCAGTGATGTTAATCGGTTCAGATATAAGCCGATTTCTACCTTGTTGCAGGTGACTATTTGGTTCTTAAACCTAATTAATATTTTGTTCGTTTAAATAACTCAACACATTTTAAGTCGGCAGGCAAAGGAGGTGTGTTCGCATTTAGTAGCAAATAAGGTACACTGCCATCTAGTAGCTTATAAATGGTACTGTGTACCCATTAGAATATATCCGTAGTTCAGATATACCTATCTAAAATAATAGTTTAATATATGATATACTTGAGAACGGACGAAACAGGCTGAAAAGTTCAGTCAGGATTTGAACCACGAAGCTTCGGCAACCACAGTGCCCTTGCTCTAACCAGTTAAGCTAGCATGATAACTTGCCAGTACGATACCGACTCAAGTGTTTCTCGGTAAACAAAGCTTCCTCAATTTCATTTTGAAATAACATTCCCAAAAGGTTACTTACAATATATCTCCGAGTTCATATAAACCACTACTGGGTACCTGTATTGCTATTATCAAACAATAAGTGACCATGGTTATTGTGTCAAAAGTACACTAATATCTTTGCTTTATTATTTTACGGTAAGAAACTTTTACAGGACACGACTTCACGTTGACATGACATCGTTGAAATGTCATATTCAAAGTTCTCATAATTGTTGCTGTACATGGTAAACTAATAATATTATTAATTTCCTACCGTTTTTAGTAAGATAACATTGTTACATAAAGCATACAGTACGCCACTATCGTGTAGGATACACATAAATTTACTAAATCTTCAGAGGGAATGTAATGCGCTTAACTCCTTGGCTGTAAATTACGTAATATACCTATTCAAAACTGAAGAGCCCAGGAGTCCACATATACATCCAGTTCTCAAAATTGAACTACAGTAATTTTATGCTAAGTATGTTTTCTCATTTCATATATTTTTCAGGTATTATTATTATTATTATTATTATTATTATTATTATTATTATTATTATTATTATTATTATTATTATTATTATTATTATTATTATTATTATTATTATTATTATTATTATTATTATTATTATTATTATTATTATTATTATTATTATTATTATTATTATTATTATTATTATTATTATTATTATTATTATTATTATTATTATTATTATTATTATTATTATTATTATTATTATTATTATTATTATTATTATTATTATTATTATTATTATTACTACTACTACTACTACTACTACTACTACTACTACTAC
Source organism: Mantis religiosa (assembly GCA_030765055.1). Taxonomy (NCBI): domain Eukaryota; kingdom Metazoa; phylum Arthropoda; class Insecta; order Mantodea; family Mantidae; genus Mantis; species Mantis religiosa. Next base: position 90,457,048 of record CM060954.1, on the reverse strand, counting down.
TACTACTACTACTACTACTATTATTATTATTATTATTATTATTATTATTATTATTATTATTATCATTATTATTATTATTATTATTATTATTATTATTATTATTATTATTATTATTATTATTTATTGCCGCGCCATGGCTGAGTGGTTAGACCGCTTGGCTCTCACGTAGGTGGCCCGGGTTCAATCCCAGGCGACCGCAGAGTGGGATTTCTGGTGGATAACAGGGCACTGGGTGGGTTTCCTCAGGGTTCTCCGGTTTCCTCCACAATCATTCCAGCAGTTGCTCCATGATTCATCTCATCATCACAGGCGTTGGGCCGCCCCTCAACCCTGTTATCTCAAGTCAAAGGCTTCGGCTCCCTCGCCCTGAGGGAACCTGAGGGACTCGGCATTAGTGAGGAGACAATAATATTAAAGAAAGCAGAAAGTTTTATAGGCTGCCTAACCTTAAAGCTTCTTACAAATTTTATGGATACAATAGTAAATAATATAAATAGCTCATGCCTGCCTTCACATTTCAGTTCATTAGCAATTTGCTTTCAAATATTTTTCTTCAGTAAATTAGCTTTGTACGATTATGCTGTTGTCATAAAGACAGCGATGGTTTGGAAATGAAATAATAAATTTCTCGTCGAATGACTTCATAAGTCTTCTTTTATCTTCCTGTGTCGTGCGATGGTGTTTTTTTAACCTCTTTTTCTATTTTGCTAATCGACAAACGCGGTTGGAGCGTGTAAGGTTTGGTGTTCGCGTTGTGTTTGCTGTTACTTTTCTGTGTGAAGGGGCTTTATATAGCTCGCAGACGCACTATCACAGACCTTTATCTAAAAATGCTTCTTTTTTCATGCATTTCGGGTGAAATTAAAATACTGAATTTTCTGGATGGAATATTTTTCCTACTTATTCTCCTTAGCAGAGAAATACGCATTACATGTATTTTAAGTATATTAAAAGATCTCAGAAAAAGTAAATTTGTTCTTGATTCTGTGAAATTGGCTGACTACATTCGTTTCGTAATAGTGGGATTATTTTTGTAATAGGTTGGATAATGGGAATGTGGCGGCGCATTTTAAGTGGTGTTTTGAGATACATACGAGTAATACCGTCACTGCCTACCTGCTCCGTACCTCTCTAGAAAACCTCCATGTTTATACTCTTCTATCGCTCGGATTTTAATGTGAAGGGTCTGATGGCAATCCAGCCACTGAACCGATATTTAATTTTATTGTTTTCATGAATATTTTTTTTTTTTTTTTTTTGGCATAACGCTTAAAGCCATTTACCGAACAAACGTAGCAGAATGAACTTCACATTGGCTTTGGCTAAAATCACTGAAGTGAACGGGCTTTTTGTTTCACCCGCGGCAATTTGCGATTCCAAAGAGCGAGCCAATCGATGCACAGTCATAAATTTTAAGTGATTACCCGCGAATGGAGCCTGCATGAATAAAACAAAACAGGTGGTGAATAAAAATATCTCTCATTAGCAGCTCACACGTTTTTTGTTGATCAGTTACAATGAAATATAATTATTGTGTGCAAACGTGAAACGATTAATAAGTAAGTTATGTTTATTTATTTTTAGTTTATGTGCTGCATAAACGTGCCATTGACGATTCAAAATAATATTAATGATTTCTTCGTGACTTTGCGTTTTGTTGTGATTTATTTCACCACGTTCATATTATTAATCACTGTCGTATTTTTCCATGTATAATGCGCATATATTTTATGTTTATTTATTGTTAGGTGAAATGAATGATCCAGGTTCAAATTCCTTCCGAAGAAATTTCTAATGATTGGTCCAGTACAGTTTTTGTAAAGTATTTAGAATAAAAATTTAAGAATGTAACCCTCTATTGTCAGATTACTTCAGTTAGTATTAATGGTATGTTCACTGGTTCCATTAGCAGCCCTCGTGCTGAATGCCCGTGGTTCAATTCCCGGCTCTGGAGTGTCGGCTCTATACACGTTATCAACCAGCTCTTGTGAAGCATCGCCAAGGAGCAACGTGGTATGGAGTCCTCGGAAAAAGTTGTAGGTCCTCTCATTCATCACCCATTCTTATCATCGGAGGTAATAGACTCCCCTTCTGTGTACTTTAACCTCAGGTTTGGATGCAGACTTCGCTTGGTGAAATGAAGTTGGCGAGCGTTTGAAACGATGACGACATAGTAGTGCTGATCTGGTGACTGCTGCAGTAGTGAATTGAAAACATAAGCTGTTAGAATTAATCAAAAGCCAAATCTGACATATTACAGGCTCTATGGTTACTTTTGGTGACATGCTGTCTGTTCAATTGGCACTTGTGCCAATCCTCGTCAAAGGGAAGGTGCAAATTCTTAACAAATACATCGGCATGACAGGAAGGCAACAAGGAACCAGTGGGGAAATGAAGAAAGGTATACGGCAATACCTATCACGAGGTGAATGTGTGCCGCTTTCTGCTTATGCCTAACCAAAAATATTGGTGGATCTGTTTTAAATGTTATTTTATTTTACCCCGTCGTTATATACAAGTTAATTTCTTTTTTATTCCCTCCTTCAACTGAAATTTAGTCCCCTTAGATATAAAATTACCAACAGTTCTCTGATCTTACGAGCATAGGCTCCAGGCCAGAAACTAAAAGCACGTTTTACAAGAAATAAATTATTACACGGTAGATGTCCACCACTCAATACTTACTGACCAGGTGAGCCACTTACGCCGACTGATACAAGGGTACAGAGTCACTTGTGAGCAAAGCTTGGCTCGTTTACCGCAGCGCCACCAAGCGCTTAACAAAAAGAAAAAAGAGAAAGAAAAAGAAACAAACAAAGAGAAAAAAAAAGAACCACAGCAGCTCCAGGTTAGACCACCCGGCCGGTAAAGCAGTGAGCGGTCGGCTTACACTGATACCAAGAACTTCTATAAGGGAGATGCGCCTAGTAACGTACACCTAAGGTTTTTTTTTTTTTTTTTTTTTTTTTTTTTTTTTTTTTTTTTAATTTTAAAGAAAATACAATGGAGAACAAGTAGCGTGTTACCAATCATGAACCTAATAACATACAGAAATAGCATTAGTAATGAATATTCATGAACGCGAGTCATGTTGACTTTTAATAACTGAAGTAAATATTAGTGATAACTGCGCATCTCAAAAAGTGTTTCCCAGTACCGGACAGACGTAAATAAATAGGTATTTCTAACTATAGGAAGAGGAACTGCATAATAAATCACAAGATAATTATTCTTTACATAATTGTTGTATTTTTGAGATAAAAACAGAACATTGCAACATGATAATATATTTTTTGAAACGTTCTCTAGAGATTATCACAACAAAATAAAAATATCTTAGAACTAATGAAACTTTTTTTAACACAATGATCACATCTACAAAAATCAATGTTTTTTTTTTTTTTTTTTTGCCCTGTACATTCCATATGTGCCCAACTCTTGCACGATACACACTAAACCCAAGCCTCATCTGTGATTTCTAAGCAAATGATACACTCTGTTAGAACACTTCAATCGACACTGGTATGGCCCCAAAATTTAATTTTCTTTTAGTCTTCTAAGGCTCTTCAATATTTCCAGTTTCTGTTGGCACAGAGTTAGAGCTAGGTTCTCTATATATAGTTTTATTAATGTTAGTCTTGCGTCCCTTTGCTATGGGTTTGTTCGTCTGTTTTGTGCCTTTTTCTGCAACAGCAACTTATACAGAGTCGATGTTAATGATTTAGCAACAAATATTGCTACTGCCAGGCTCATTGATCCTTCCATCATATTCTTTAGTGCTTGTTTCATATTTTCTTCTAGCCATTTTTGTTTCATTTTGGCCTCCATGTTGACAGAAATGCCTATAAACAAAAACTAATCTAATGCCAGTGCAAGTTCAGAGGATAAAAATATACGGTACGGTACTGGGATAATTGCTATCGTACGGTACTGAGCAACTCACACGTACGTGTATATATGTCATAGCACGGCCCTATTCTTTTAAACCGACACTGTATTTTGTGTTTATGTAGTGTACTTAATACCAAATAATATGAGTACAAATACTTTGTCTAAATACACACCATGAGCTTCTACTATGTATCGGCAACATTGTGATAGTGACACTGTGCGGTACTGGGCGCATCTCCCCTAATATACACAAAAATGTGGCTATAGTTGGTGTTAATTGCAACTGCATTCTACGTGCGTTTATTTGTAATACTTGTGCTTAGATAAGTGTGTCACACTTTTTAATTGTTATTTTTACATGCGATTTCCTATTAAATACAGAACAGTGCGACATTTAGTGCCGGAAAATTAATAATCAAATTGTTTCAAAACGAGAGTTGATTTCGTGACTTGAAACCAGCAATTGCCATTAAATTGTTTTCCCTATAATGAGGGTAGTGGTAGCTGCTAACTTACACACATAATGAAACCGAAGCTGAAACATTACTGGCTCTTTTCGGTCAAATAACTTATAAATTACGTTAAAATTGGCTCTCCGGCAGACATATTAGCTTTTTAAAAGTTTTTGGGCCGCGCCGTAGCTCAGTGGTTAGACCGCTTGGCTCTCACCAAGGCGGCCCGGGTTCGATCCCAGGCAACCGCAAAGTGAGATTTATGATGGACAACATGGCGCTGGGGCGGGTTTTCTCCGGGATCTCCGGTTTCCCCCGCAATCTCATTCCACCGATGCTCCATCTTCATCTCATGTATCATCAGTGTCATCGCCTGCGGTGCCGTATGTAGTAAAAGCGGGCGTTAAACACTACACATTTCATTTCATTTAAAAGTTTTTGTGTTTCTGTATTGCATATAGGTGAGTGAGAGAGCGAGAGAGAGAGAGAGAGAGAGAGAGAGAGAGTGTGTGTGTGTGTGTGTGTGTGTGTGTGTGTGTGTGTTTCTTAATAGAAAGTCAAAACCTTTAATGTGTACATGAATACTTATAAATACAGAAAATTCCTTAAGGAACTTTTACTTTCCTAAAGGGATGTGGCCCGCCTCGGTAGCGTAGATGGTAGCGCGTCTGCCTCACGTTCAAGAGGTCCCGAGTTCGAATCTCGGTCAGGGTGAGTTACCTGGATAAGGTTTTCCCGGGGTTTTCCCTTATCCTGAAGGACGAATGTCGGGTAACTCTAAGCAGGACCCTGGGCTCATTTGAGCATCGTTTCACCCATTCCATTCATCGTCCGATATAACTTAATGTTGGAGGACGTAAAATTACAAAAAAAAAAAAAAAAAAAAAAAAAAAAATGTTATATGTGCAATGAATATATTTTACATATTAAGTAAGTTTCTTGTACGATTTTACATTTAAAGCAGTCGTAAGAGAGCGTTGTTGATTACTTTTGTTACTGATACAATTTGAAAAGCATGAGCACTTCAGGTTTATCGTACCAATTCTCTTTAAAAGTTATTCGTGTAAGCTGATTGCAAGTTTGCATCTTTTAATGGCACTTTGTGGTTGCCAGAGAAATTGGTGTAGTTCCTAAATCATTAAATCTTATTTCAAATTTTTACTCTGCAGGTATAATGTATTTCAAATATTCCAAGAATAACAACAAATTTACTTTAAAAGCAGAGCGTGGCTAGAAGATGAGGAAGGAGTAAGCTAGGAAGATGAGGGAGAGAAAATGTAAAATCTCTGCAAAGTGACTAAAGTAGATAGTAATAATAATAATAATAATAATAATAATAATAATAATAATAATAATAATAATAATAATAATAATAATAATAATAATAATAATAATAATAATAATAATAATAATAATAATAATAATAATAATAATAATAATGATAATAATAATAATGATAATAACAATGATAATAACAATGATGATAATAATAATAATAATAACAATAATAACAATAATAACAATAATAATAGTAATAATAATAGTAATAATAATATAATTAATAATAACAAATACATAAATTAAGCGTCGCGCAGCAGGGGAGGTTCATGTTTCTTATGTTTCGGTGGCCTACAGTGTGCTATCAGTGGCAGATCTTCAAATTCCTCATGAATGTGGGGCCATGCATCGGTAGAAAAATCTGGATTCCCTTGGATGAACTCATACCCCGTACATTCCATGGCTGCAAACAAACGCCACGCTCCAGTCAACAACACCACGATGTGGGCGTATCTGTTGTCATTATTTCACAAATGGTATCTGGATTTGTTTCTATCGAAGGATTATGTGAATATCTGTGATTCCATGTAGTTATTGTTATATTTTTATATTCTGTTATGATGCATTCGTAGTTTGCTGTTGCATGAAATCAAATAATACTGGTCCAGTTTACAACATTTAATTCCGTTGATTCTCTCTGCGTGCCTGCGGTAATCAAAAGATCTATGTGGAGTTTTCAACGAAATATACTTTTAGAGATCCCTAAACAGTAGAAGTAATGTTAAAAAAGAAGGTTAATTTTAGTATCTTCCAAGAATGACAGAGGAACGATTAAAAAAGTTTGCAAGCCCAAACTAAACTTTTATTGAACATTGTTTGAAAAGGTTCTTTTTTCTCAAATGTCTGTAATGATTTTTATTGAAATAAATATATAAAATATTTACATGACAAATGAATGAATGAATTATGTAGGGATACCGTATAAAGTCGTCTTCATTCTGAAGTATAATCTTGTATAAGATAGTGTTGCATTGCGCTAAAAGGGGATTCGGCACGGAGATCAAACTTGATCAATTGTTCCTGTACCCCAAGGGGAGCACCCATGGAAGGAAGGATGAGGTGAGAGGACAGAGAGGGTGGCCGTCCAAAGGAGTCACGGTTGTGCAGAGGGCAGGGCCCGTCCAATTGAACAGTTGAAAACTTCTCGGCAGTCCAGTACAACCGGTACCCCACCCACTGTGGTCCTGAAACGATCCACTAGGCTACCCGGAGTCCGGAGACTGTCCTAGCAGAGGAGGAAGGGATTACTAAGAACATATCATCCAGCCATGCAGCGCCGAAACCCCCGTCGACACTTCTACCCTGAAAGAGATCACCAGATGATGTGAAACGATAATGGAGTCGAATTGGAGGGGCAGGAAATTCGAGGGATGTATTTAACTTTCCCCGTATTCGCCTGGCGACCCCAGAAAATCCTCGAGAAAACCACGGGTTAGATAGGCCGGCCATGGGAAACGAACCCGGACCTCCTAAATGCGGGACACAGACGAAACCGCCTGAGCCATCCCGCTCGGTATAATCTTGTATTACTGATAAAGTTGAGCTATAGATAAAAATATACGGAATAAAACATGTAGTTCCTTTTAAAACGTATTCAAAATGTGTGGCATCGAGATATTCATTGTTAGGTAATGGTTGGAGTTGTTCAGTATAGCCCTGACACATCAGAAATTTGTCTCGGATGTATAGAAAATTATGAAATTTTAAGGCCAGCATATAGAGTTCTTAAACATTTGTTTCTTCGCTCTTCACTTTGTGTCTATAACGAAATGTCTGATGTAGCTGTTACTGTGAAGATTTATAACATTAAATAGATAGAAAAGTAAACTTTCATGAGGATAACTAATTTGTGCACACAATATTACGTGATAGAGAGGGCAGAGGAAATCATGTAGAGGTAACACACCAGAACCAGATATTTATCTACTTGTAATACCTTTTCAGACGCTTAAAATGCAAACGTTTGAAATCCAAACTCCACTTGTATAAGCGAAACGGTGCATTTATTTCAAACATGAGAGGTTAACAGTTTTTGAAATGTAGGTTTCGTGTGCCTGATTAGAGAGATACTGCTTGGGACGTAATCCGCTTTAGAATGGTCGGTAATGACCTCAGAGCGGAGCTGACTGGTCGGCCTTGACCCTATCGTGCCACGGTTATTCTTGTTCTGAATCCCTCCTTACGTTACCGCTCTAAGCGTCGCTTGATACAACTGGTTATTTTCTCATTCAGTAATGCTACATATTCTGGGAACTCAGTTCACAATTACACTGAAATAAACCTGAAGTTTTACGTACAACAAATTTTTACATAAATTGTGTCCATTAACAAGATCTAGTTCTTTTGTGAAATAAGAATTCAAATATATCTTACGGTTTACCGTAAGAATATCTGAAATATGTGACATTTTATTTATATATAAATGAATTGACGATGGTTAGTCTCACGAAAATACTACTCCCTAAATTTGGTTTTAAAATATTTGTATAAGTTCAAGGAAGCTTTAAAAGGTGAGGGGAAAAATACCTGAAGGATAATGGCCCGGATTATTAACTAAATATAAAAGTACACACATAAACTTTTACAGAACACCTTCACATTCTTTTGTTTTCGACAAACAAAAGCATTACAAGGTAGAAAGATATTCTACTCCTTGCCAAGGCCTTCAAAGCTATTTCTCTTACCATATTTTATTAAATAACGTTTATCGTTTATTATCAAGACTGACTTTTTTTATCTAGTATGATGATACACCTTTCGAAGATAAGACGCCAAATTTATTTCTGAACTCACTATAACACTACACATACTTGACCACAGACAATTGCTGTCAAATTTGGTGAATCCTTGGATACCTTCTTCATAATTTGTGTTTGTGAATTGGTGAATATGAATTGAATTCACACAAAATTAATTTAATTCCTTTGTGACTTTGTGAAGTTCGCGGAAATTTTTTACTATGCCAAGGAGAAGACGGCCTGACTTAGATAGTAGAAATCAGTCAAATATGCAACGAGCTACATCACGTGCTGACCGCACTGATGAGCAGCGAGACGCTAATAGTCGTGTTCGTATGTCAGAGTTGCATTCTAGAGCATCTGTTTCTTCCGGGGAGCTGTTTTCGTACAAATCAATTGACACAGTAATATACCAGGATGACGTAGTGAACTATCCCACAGAGTTTAAAATTCATGAACACTACCTGGACTCGCATCCCAGAATTTAAAATTAAAAGTGCATCAGTTGTGGTCATGTTGCGTAACATTAACCAAGCAGGACTGTGCAATCTAACGAGACTAACTGTACAAAAACTAATGAATAACGTCATCGAGAAACTATCAAGGGAAAGTACAAATGAGAGAATATCTTGATCCCGCGAATACCAATTATTCCAGCGGATTTACCTTTTTGTTTTAACATTCTACAATTTCCCGCGTGTTTAGCTTTTACAGTGACCATAAATAAATCGCAAGGACAGTCGTTGGAAGTTTACGAAATCAACTTGGAGGTGTTTTTTGTTTTTGTTTTGTTTTTTAATTCCTCCAAGTTAAGTCATATCGGACGATAAATGAAGTGGATGAAATGACGCTTAAAAGAACCCGGGGTCCATAGAGCTTAGAGTTACTAGAAATTCGTCTTCAAGGATAAGGGAAACCCCCGGAAAAACCTTATCCGGATAATTCATCCTGACCGAGATTCGAGCTCGGGACCTCTTGAAAGTGAGGCAGACACGCTACCATCTACGCTACTGAGGCGGGCATCAACTTGGGAATTTCCCCTGTTTCTCTCATGGGCAATTATACGTCGCGTGTTCACGCGTCGGAAAACCATAATCTTTATGTGTTTACGCACCACAAAAAGACGAAAAGTATAACTTAATTGTAACTGTGTTTTATGTAAACTTGCTCCCAATTACAGAATAAATAACTAACTAATCCGAATTGGTGGTTGGTACCAACACTCCCCATATAGCAACCTTGGCCTTCGGTGTAACCTCGCCCCACCAAGTGATGTCTGGACCCATTTCTCAGGTGGAGGCACCGAGAGGGCGGTATCCATTACCTCCAATGATAGGGTGATAGTGAAGATGACTGGGAGGCGAGAGGACCTACAGCTTTGGACCCCGAATCCATTTGAGCATCATTTCACCCATTCCATTCATCGTCCGATATGACTTTAAAAGATAAAGGGCGTAAATTACGAAAAAAAGGACACTTCACATGTGCTAGTCAGAGGTGAAGGCGTGTATAGGGCCGACTTAAAATCGTCAACCCCAGAGCCGGGAATCCCTTTGCATGTGAGCCGCGAACGAAACCACTGCGCTACCCCGGCGCCCTAACTAATCCGAATTTGCTTTATTTATATAGACAAGTAACTAAACTGATAAGTGTCTAAACTTTTATTGTCGTTACTAAGTTCGCCGGGTTAGCTAGTAATAGTTAAAATGTTTCCATGTGTTAGTTTGTTGTGAAATAATATTTGTGCAAATTCTCGTATCACAAATGCCAAGTTTGGTACTCACACACACACACACACACACACACACACACACACACACACACACACACACACACACACACACACACACACACACACCCAACATGCTCCTACCTCACGCATGGTCCCTTACTAAAGTAATATTTGTTATTTTACTTTATTTTATTTAGGGGTATCACAAATATTTACAGTGAAATTATATCGCAGCGTTTTCCAAAATGCAAAACTTAATCTAATTAACGTAAGAGACATTGTGAGTGGTATTTTCTACGTTAGTGCATAAGTGCTTGTGATATATTTAACAGTAGACTTCATTTTGGTATAGCCAATCAGTTCGGCTGGCAGTAACTTAGGTATAGATAAAGTTGTTTTTGTTAGGTGTTTTATATGGACATGCACATTCTTTGTTGGACTTTTCTCAAAACAAAATGAAATAAATTAAACCGGAGAAACGGTAAGAGTTGCAGGTCCACGCGCGCACAATTCGTACTCAGCAATGTATTGTTGAAGTGATCACAATTGCACCAAAAAGTGCAAATGTACTTCAAATTGAACTCTAAGCTTTCCATTTCCGCAATTGAACCTTGTAGAACGGAACATAATTGTTGTATGACAGTTCAAAGTGTATGCATTTTAAACTCATGCTGATATATGTATAGGTACATTAGTACCTTTTTAGAACTATTCGAAAAGCAACAAAATGGTTGCGGATTTTGGCTGAGAAGGCAAAAATCCTTTTGCTTTGCCATGCCATCTATCAGCCCCTAAACGTTTTCCGAACGCGTTACACGTACTTAATGCATTTCAACTGAAACGGAACTGGGCAAGGCACGGCCCCCTGTGAATCGTGCGTGTTCCACTATAATCGACCTTCCTTTCGTCTCTTTATGTGTATTTTCCTTTTTCTAGAGGCACGTATATATTGTTTCCGCTCTGCTGTGTCTGATGTCGAGGGAAATGTACCAGCAGGATAACTCTTTCCGCTATAAAGATTGCGCACACTACACCAGACTTCGCCGTGCTATGTCATAGAGGTACTTGGTGTGCAATCGAAATCGGATAACATTTCTTAGTTTATGTGTTTCTTCTCTAACAGCTTAGCAGAGATTTATGTACGCTATTTGCTTAAGAGGCCAGTGGCAGAAGCACGAAGTACCCGTTCTTATTGAGTTTCATGATTTTAATTTATAGGAAAACTGAATTACAGTATGAATAATCTTACTGTAACAAGACAACCCTTTGACTATTTTCCACAGTGTTGCCCTAGGCATTGGCAGTACTGTGAAATAAACTTTGGGTAATCCTGGTGAAGTTTTTCAGAACCTGTAGCACTTCTTAGCTGCCTCCGAGGTGACGTCCGGATCGGTAGAAGCCCGACTGCTCAAAATAGGTTTGTAAATTGGATGACTCATTCTCTCTTACCAGAGGGGGAGTGTTCTCTCCTGTGTTCCTTGCTGTGTAGATCAAGAAGAAAACCGTGCACTTAAGTAGGTGTCGAATTAGTGTGCTTCGGATATCCCAAAAATTCGTGAAGCATATGATGGGTTTGAATTTGTCCAGTACCTAATGTTCTTCCTTTTTTGTAGGAACATTAATTCCTACTTTATTTTTTATTTTTGGATTAGATACACTGTTACGTTTTAGACCTTGTCTAGGATTGTTGCAGGGAAAACTAGTTCGATCTTCATTTTCCATAGTGTGGCTTCACTGAACATAGAATACTAGCCCCTCAATCATCTGACAGGACATTAGTCGTCTCCATAGACGTTCTGTGAATATCAGCAATACTGGTCCATTCATTACACATGGTAGCGCTTCTACTTGCAACTGCGCTTCTAGCACACGCCTTTGTGCCATATACATATGTTTTGCACTGAATGCATTCGGGCATACCGGTCTGCTTTCTTTGTCTTTGTGACTCGGCATTTGCACCACAGCACCACTACTCTCGCTTTGCCTGTCGAGAATTCAGCGAAGATTGTCTTTTGTCATGACGATGTTCTATTTTTTCTTTTGCTTATTAATAGATGCCTCTTTTCTGCTCATTAAAATGATGAAACGTATTTTTGGAACGCCTCACTCACATACGCAAATTTATGTTATGAGAGTTGTTGTATAGTGCAGTCTGTCAATGTTAAACATATTTCTGATGAAGAGTTCATTGATTTTAATATGTATTTTTCTCTATTCATAGAGAAACACTCATGTGGTGAAAACCGCTTCTTACGTACCCTTTTTATTGTGCTATACGTCTTGTCTTTGTTTTGAACGTATATACAGTGGACAGCCGTGCCTTCTCGGCAACCACTATGACTTTGCTGACCTTTTATTTACGCCGGTGTGAATCCCGACTCGGGGGTGGGATTTTATCTCTAACCAAGGTTATTACCCATCCTCCACAGAGCGTAGAAGCATGAAAGAGAATGAGAATGTGTATGGGTATGTTATCTAATGATTAGAAACCAAAGAAAACCCACATTATACGAGTAAAAACCATTACTGTTGGGCAATATGTCCCAAAGGTAAAATCGCACTGATATAATCATCGCAATTAAAGGAGGGTATAAATGGAACAATAAAAAAGGGGATTTCGTCTGTTGCAGTTACCTGTGGAAACAAAGTATCCTGCCATTTAACTTATTGTTGTGAAAAGAGAATGTTTCTAGAGTGATTTGCATCCCCCATTCCTTACTTTGCTGTAAAACGAATGCTGATTTGGCGTCATATGAAACTGACAACGTTTGCAAAGAAATTAATTTATATTTTGATTGGAATGTTCTGCAGGATATACAAGAAAATTGTCTTTAATTGTTTTTCATTTTAACAGTGCGTTTGTTGTCTTAGAAGTCCTTCCGAAACTTTAAAAGTGCATAACAGGAAATTGTTAAAAATATTGGCTGCACTGATAATTTCCGTTAAGCAACGGAGATCGTCTGTTGTTAATTAAGCAAAATACAGGTATGTGCTTTAACCCAAGTCCAGCGAAATCTAATCGGTTTTCTGTTTGTCAGAGTAATAGCACTGCTGTTTGATATAGCCATCGTAAATAATACGGGCCACATAAATCCATATTCGATGTAGGCCAACCTGCCGTATCAGTTGATTGATCCTCCACCTTTGTCATGCTTGTTTGGGGTGAGGCCGACAGTCGGGTTGGCCGGCTAATTATTATTATTATTATTATTATTATTATTATTATTATTATTATTATTATTATTATTATTATTATTATTATTATTATTATTATTATTATTATTATTATTATTATTATTATTATTATTATTATTATTATTATTATTATTATTATTATTATTATTATTATTATTATTATTATTGAAACGTAGAGTCACACTGAAAAATTCAATGCCATAGTCGGGATTTGAACCACGGATCTTCTGGTTTCCGTCCAGCCGCACTACCATTGTGCTACTATGGCCAACGTGCCGATATGACATTAAATTCTCCAACTGACTCGTATTTTCCCGGTAAACCACTTAAGAGTTCTCATAAACACATGAGACAACTACCTTAATGGCGACTTACTACATGTAAGTACTTTAAGGCCCGGGCTTTATAGTTAACCACTATTAGGTTAATTAATGGAAAATAATTATTCTTTCACACTGACCGTGTGTAGGCTAAATTGTGGAAACGTAGAGTCAGACTGAAAAATTCAATGCCATAGCCGGGATTTGAACCACGGATCTTCTGGTTTCCGTCCAGCCGCACTACCATTGTGCTACTATGGCCAACGTGCCGATATGACATTAAATTCTCCAACTGACTCGTATTTTCCCGGTAAACCACTTACGTTTCCACAATTTAGCCTACACACGGCCAGTGTGAAAGAATAATTAATTTCCATTAATTGACCTAATAGTGGTTAACTATAAAGCCCGGGCCTTAAAGTACTTACATGTAGTAAGTGCCATTAAGGTAGTTGTCTCATTTGTTTAAGAGAACTCTTAAGTGGTTTACCGGGAAAATACGAGTCAGTTGGAGAATTTAATGTCATATCGGCACGTTGGCCATAGTAGCACAATGGTAGTGCGGCTGGACGGAAACCAGAAGATCCGTGGTTCAAATCCCGGCTAGGGCATTGAATTTTTCAGTCCGACTCTACGTTTCCACAATTTATCCCACACACGGCCAGTGTGAGAGAACAATTAATTTCCATTATTATCATTATTTACCAGTACCATTTATCAGTCAACCTGTTGTTTTTCTTGTGTGTCCCCCCTGTGTGTCCCCCTGGAAACCATTGCTATAGTGTAACTTTAGTGATTTCACCAAGTTCTCCCTCATCTGTGTGTGCATGTGGAGGGAGAGGAACAGTTTAGAACTAAAAGTTAAAATGTGCGTCCCCAGCATCTCTAAAGCTGCTGGTGTCGGTGCAACAGTTTTACGATCTTTTTCCCCCTGAAAAGTTTCCACTGACCATAGCTTTTAGTTAAGAGAGTTGGTGGCCGGAACTGGTGATGTCTGCTAATGTGGGCAGAGTCGACGCTATTTAAGGAAAAGTTTCTAAAGGTCAAGACTACGGACATTTTCCAGCATTGTGATCTGATACATTTATTTGCAAGTTAACCCTCCTGAACTCACGTTTATACACTTTATTTGAAATAAGGCTTCCCGGTAAGCAAGTGCAGAAGAATCTCACAAATAAAAACATAATAGAAGTACCTGACTGGCTCGTGGCTTTGTCTGTATATCGCCTGTATACCACCTGCTGTTTCTGCCTGCTGGAGTCGATTGTCTGCTAGCTCTAGAATTATTTCTTAGATAAATAGTTTCTTTATGCTCTCCTGAGTCTACTATTGAATATGAGTACATCTGCATATGCATTACTCTTATTACAGTTATATATGTTTCAGAGACAATCTATATCACATATATATCTCTAGTGAGACAGTTGTACTGCAAACAACATGAAAGTGCAATAGGGAAGGAACCAAATGGAATGTCGTTGTCAGTATAACGAATGCGATAACACTATTGTACGAGGGCTGTTCAATAAAGAATGACCACAATTTTTTTTTGACAACGTGCCTTTACTCATCCTCATAATTTTGATGATCCTTCTCAAAATAGTCTCCCTTGAATGCGATGCACTTATCCCTGTGTTTCTGCCAGTCTTCAAAGACATGCTGGAAGCCATTTCTTGAGAGATCCTTCAAAATTGCCTCCGATGCCTTCACCACTGCTTCTGATGATGGATAATGCCTCCCACGAAGGCGTTTCTTCAAGTTAGGGAATAGAAAAGGTCACATGAGGCTAAATCCGGACTGTAGGGAGGATGAGGGATGCACTTCACGTTGATTTTTGCAAGATATTCAGCAACAACATTGGCAATATGCGACCGCGCAATATCATGGTGCAGCATTCAGCCTGCTTCACGGAAATGTGGTCTTTTGCGCCTGATATGGACTTGCAATGTTTTCAGGACATCCCTGTAGTATTGTCCAGTTACTGATGTGTGTGCAGGTACAACATACCGATAAACCATTCCTTGAATATCTAAGAATGAGATGACCATAACTTTCCCAGCAGAAGCAACCACTTTTGCTTTTTTGAGGGTTGGTGATAGAGGAGATTTCCACACTGAGCTTTGCAGTTTGCCCTCAGGATCAAAATGATGTAGCCAAGTTTCATCAGCAATGATTACGTTTGAAAGAAACTCCTGATTTTCATCTAACATCAACTTTAACTGCATGTTACCTCCATTGCAGCGGTAGGCGATACTGAACATGCCTGAACTTGCCTGGTTCTAACAGACGGGAACCAGGAGTACCAACAATGAAACTACTACGGCGTGTTTGTTTCACATTAAGCAAACAGAATATAATAAGGTTGAATTTTAGTGCAAAAAGTTATGACCGTAAAAAATTATGATCATTCTTTATTGAACAGCCCTCGTAGCATTTCGGAAAATACCGGCTCCTACAAGGGTGGTCTAGCTGAGGAGTAGAACTAGAAAATGGAGTAGCGATGGCAACGAAAACTACAGGTAACGCTCCTGTCCATGCCATGAGCCCTAAGGTTATGGCCCAGTCTTTAAGTACATACCTGGCCGGAATAGTTCTTTCTTTTATCTACTACATTAATAAAAATATTCATCAGATAGAGGCATAGCTCAAATATTTTCTTTATCGGGCATCCAGATGGATACCCGATTGTGACTTCTATTCCGTTAGGTTAGATATTCTAGGTTGTGGTGTCAGTGCTGTGTTAATCTAGTTTTTTTTTTTTTTTTTTAATTTACTTCCTCCAACGTTAGGTCATACCAGAAGACAAGTGAGTTAAAATGGGTGAAATGATGCTCAAATGAGACCATGGTGCTTAGAGCTTAGAGTTACCCGAAGTTCACCTTTCAGGACAAGGAAAAATCCTTATTTAGGTAACTCACCTTGACCGAGATTTGGACTCGGGACCTCTTGAACGTGAGTTATACACGCCACCATCGACGCATTAATGTAAATTCATCACCTACCCTATTCCATTTTCCTGGCTGTAGTCTTACTTTTTTGTAATTTTACGTCCTCCAACGTTAAGTCATATCGGACGATGAATGGAATGGGTGAAATGATGCTCAAATGAGCCCAGGGTCCAGAGCGCTTAGAGTTACCCGACATTCGTCTTTCAGGATAAGGGAAAACCCTGGGAAAAACCTTACCCAGGTAACTCACCCCGACCGAGATTCGAACTCGGGACCTCTTGAACGTGAGGCAGACTCACTGCCGCCACACTACCGAGGCGGGCTGTAGTCTTACTCCAATATCAGTCTTGGGACGCTACACTATCAAAGCAATATGTACTAAAATCATACCTGAGCTTATTGTTTGATGTCAACAAAGAAAGAGCATTTCATAATGCAGCAAATACTTTGACAGATATGTCATCTTTGTAAATTGCACATAGAATTCACGTATGTGTAGAGTCCTTATCACAGAGCAGAGTTTATAATAGGTAACAAATGTCAAACAATATTTGTTTTGAAGTATAAATAAATTAGAATGTTGTACTTGCAAAGCAAACTTGCCAGAATTAATTTGTAACGTTTGTCAAATCGATCTACCGTAAGGTTTACCTCAAGGGACATCAGCTTTTTAACAGCTCAACTTCTGTCTTACCTATATATTAATTACCATTATTCAGCTGAAAATAGTTCAAGACATAGCTTGAAGGTGATGATATACTGCAGGTATATCCGTTTAGCTTAAGACACAGACTGAAGGGAGAACTGCAGTACTAAACCTTCTAAGGTCCTCTTTGGCTGAGAAATACTCCCCTCACTTTTTCTTAGTCCGCAAAACTTTGAGAAGCTTCCCTAAACTTGGGTTTGGAAGCTTCTCTTCATAAATTTCGTTTCGACTGATATCAATTCATTTATCACCACCAATTACAAAACTGTGATATCTGCAGTAAGGGTGCGATTAGTGCTACCAAATATAAAGTGGATAGAAAAATAAGCTGTAAATCTACAAAGTGGTAGTGGATTGTATGTCGTATGATTGTTGCTTTATTATCTGTGTAAACATCAGCATACCTAAATACTGAAGATATGCAAGCGGATAAAGGTTTATTTGCTTTCAGAAGTATCACTTTTTTACCTAATTCAATATGGTAATGGCTATCTAACATACATTTATGCCAATAAAATCATCGGTTCGCGAAAATAAAGGTTTTATTTCTCAAGAAGAAGTATTTAATTTTGCATTTGGTGTTACCTAGAGAATTTCTACAGTTTCTTGACTGCAGCTGACCGGTTAAAAAGGTGTCAGATTTTCCCAGATGCGTTTTCTGAAAGTAGTATTTTGGGTTATAGAAAACCACACAAATAGAGTGTGTCTGAGGTTGGATTCATTGCTAATCGAAACATTTTAAAAGGAAAAGAGGAGTAATTTTTTAAAGCATGAAAACGTAAGGAAGCTTTCATGAAATGTCAAAATATTAAGAAAGTGTTATATTAATTTTCGTAATGTACCATTCTACGCACTATAAAATGTAGAAGTATTTGTTTCTAATATTCTAATATGTTATCTAATGATATATTTGACCAATGCTATAGGTTTGTTTCTACTAAAAGGAACGCACATACACGCTATGCGTAAATTTACTGGTCGATACACATAAAGGACAAAAATCAGAGCTATAAATAAGCAATAAAACAATAACACAACAGGCGCTGAAACAAAATATATGGGCTCCCTGCATGACAATACTCCACGGAATGAACAAATCCGAACACAGGTGTTTCCGAAGGCCAAGTCCGGTGAAGATTAAACACAGAAAACAATGCATAATGCATGGAGTTTTATCTGGGTTTCATTAATTTTTTAAAAGCGACAGGACGGTAAGGGTTGATCACATTGCGGTAGGGCTTTGTGCTGAGCCCTGCACTCGAGGGAGTTACTTTGTCACTGGTAACAGATGTTATACATTTCAACCCTCTCTTAAAATTGTGCCATCCCTTGTTTAATCTACTGGATATAATATTGACACAATGAGCTTTGTAAAGACGTATTGTTCTGAGTCTGGTCTGCTTTCTAGTAGAACCCTTAATTCTCAACTTCTCTGACTAAAAAGTGGTGTGCTTGCTACTATATTTAGTGTCATAAGCACAATTGTTCAGTAAATTCTCAAAGAAATGCAACTACTGTGTAACAATTATGAGTAATGTTTTAAGCACATATATATATTTTTAAATAATGAGCCTTGTTGTATTTATGTAAAATGACTATTTGGAAATTTTACTTCGATCACGTTTAGAAGCTAACATTAAGAAATTATCATGAAACGTGCAGAAACAATGCTCAACTGTTTACGTATCAATATTTGTTCTGATAATATTGAGGTCATACAGAAAAGTGAACATCAAGAAAAATTATTTAAAAAGTAATGTAAATATAACATTTTGAAAAAATCACACGTTATGAAACTATTTATTTGGCATGAATTACTATTTTAATGGCCCCAGCTTTCACATAGAAGTAGGTTTTCATTTTGTTTCTTCTACAGTTACATGAATTCAGTGAAAATGCAGAGGACTTTACAAGCAATCTAGAGAAACTTTAACATATATATTATTTGTCAAGCAGTACTTCAAACATGATACTGTAATTAAAATTAATAATTATGATGATATCATGGTAAAAATAGTAAGGAAATGTCTTCAGTGTATGGCGTTTGTTAAGTTGAGAGAGTTTATTGAAAGTCTTGTCACATTTTGCACGCACAGGTGTCAAGAAGTTGTTGGATTTAACATATCTACATAGTTCTCACCATTGTTGAGGAGTTGTATATGGTTTTGCATTCTTTCACCAGAAAAGGATGTAGCTAATAATGAAAGTTACGTCTGTGTTACGTCATTGAGATCTTCATTCAGAAGTCGCCAGCAAGGAACTCCTGTAAATAAAGGAGTAAAATAGGAGGTGATTTGTTATCTGGAAGGAATGAACATGAGCATCCAGTGTCGTGGAGCTTTCATTAAACACTAAGGTTCTTTCAACTGTTCTCCAAAAATAAGCATTTTGATGTTAATAAACAAAAATTAGATGAAGTAAATGATATAAAACTCCAATATTTCGAAGTTTTCTTCAAAAACACCACAGTTCCATAACTAAATGATAATTTAATTGATTTTATGACAAATGACGCAAACGGTGAAAACTATACATGCCCTTTAAGCAATATAAAATCCAATCGCTATGTTTTAAGTATGAAGTAAAGCTCGGTACTTACATAGATACATCATTTCAGGTTTATTTCTAGACACAAGTAATACCACGAGAATAAGATCAGATAAAGATCTCATATCTCGAGTGTTATTAGTAGGTACTGTGTCATGAATGAAATAACAGTTTTTAGTAAGATCCATATACAGTCTATATATAATATATATATATATATATATATATATATATATATATATATATATATATATATATATATATACTCATTTAATAAATTTGTGGATGGAATAGAAAATTGCTGTCAATATGGTAATGACAAAAAAAAAAAAAGTTTTAACAGTCTTATCAGTGCTACCTTTTTCTTATTATTAGGTATAACATACATGAATTTAAGTTCCTCTTCTTGTCCTTAGTTTTCTTCCTCTCCGGATTACTTACATTCCAAAGGACCTATAGGCTGAAGCCTTGGATCAGGAACCTGCCAAGGAGTAAGCAGACTTTGGTTCAAAGCATATCCAGGGATTTTCATATTTAACGTCCTTGGGCAATGAATGAAATGACGCTCAAATAAGCACAGGGCTATAGAACTTAAGAGCTACTAGATATTCATCTTTCAGGGTAAGGAAAAACCCTGGGAAAAACTTATCTAAATAACCAGACCTGACAGATTCCAACTCGCGACCTCTTGAATGAGAAGCACACATGCTACCGCCCAAAAGTAGAGGCGGGCATACATTCAGAATGGGTGATCAGCTTAATGTCTGATACGGCGAAGAAAAAGAAGGAAAGTGAATGTATTGATGAAAGGGATGACAAGAAACCTTACTGATAAAGAGACCTCTGAGCGGAATTAAATGATTTTTCAAGCCCAGTATAGAATATCAGTTAAAGAGCATTCATAAGCAAAATTAATGTAATTTGTGTACTGTAGCCACCTTTGTCCATTTGTTTGACATGCCTGTGTCTAAAATTTTATTCTGAAGGCTTAAAAGCTAGCTGATATACACTATTCTTGCAACAGTAATATCTTCCTTAAAGAAATTGTATCTAAAACTTCGAGAAGAATGAGACAAGACAGTGACAAATGAGTCAAATCTAGTTATCAAGACAGACGTGACAGCAGAGAAAGTAGGCTATAAAGTTGGACCACTCCACGGGTAAGTCCCATTATACGTGAAGGAGTTGATGGGGTCGAGGGAGGTCTTACATATCCATAGGGTAGAAGGGTGTCGCTTCACACAGACGATGATGCTTGTCCCTGACAGGGACAGCTTTGATTGTATTGTTTCGGGGGGGAGAGAGAGAGGGAGAAGCTATGATTGCATGTAGATATTACAAGATCATTGTTCCATCCCCTTCGACGCTTCCCACAGCTCATTCGCAATATCGCCATAGTCATCTCTATCATCAGTTCCAAATGTGGGAAAACTTCTCTAACATGCCTTTGTTCTTTGGACCCCACATCCCTACTTCCACGTGGATAGTGTTCAACAACCTTATTCCGATACCTCTTGAGCTTCAAGGTACCCCCACTATCGAACAGCAAGCGGACATGAAAAGTATGTCATGCAATTGTATTCTTATGAGGCAAAATAGTTGAACAAAGGTGGACAAATTCCGTAATTGTGGTGGATGTTAAAAAGTTAAATGTATCATTGGAAGAGGAATGAATTATTGTTTCGTATTTTCTACTTTTGAGATTCTCCAATACATCCAACGCATGCGTGTTCCATAGCATTTCTTAAGAAAGGCATAGACAGTAATTACGTAAAACTTAAATTAAATCCTATAAGCTGTTGAAGGATTTGCTTATAAGATTACCTACATCAACCTTGGTGATCTACTCGGCCAACGATTATCCAAGTCATTTGTTGACCTTAAAAATATAAATACCTTGCAGTTCAAACTTATCTGGTGCATTAATTTAGTTGTATGTAAATATTAACAAATTAAAACAAAGTGAATACTCATATGTGTGATTTAAATGGAAAAATTAATCTGCCAATGTGATTATATTCCATATCCGCAATATAAATGTAACGTAAGTTAAAACATGTAATGTTTTGTGCCTACGTGCAGTAAAACAGACAAAATACAGTATGCCAAAAGTTCATATTTTTACCATAATAGCATAAACGTGAAGTGAACAAAAACCCAGTCTGGCCCAGAGAAAAACTAAAGAATACATTGTTTTAGCCAGGAATGTATTTTTAGGGCCGTTTCTAAGGAAAAGCTGTTTACAAAAGGGGACAGAAGGTTGATTTCTGCAAAACAAGTTAAATGTTATACTTATTGACAATCGGTTGGTAGCTGCAAGGAGATAAAGCTGCTTTTACCCTTGATATCGGTCTGATTGATTTTGTTGTTGTTGTTGTTGCAATTTACGTCCTCCAATGTTAAGTCATATCGGACGATGAATGAAATGGGTGAAATGATGCTCAATTGCGTCCGTGGTCCATGGAGCTTAGAGTTACACGACATTCGTCTATCAGGACAAAGGAAAACTTCGGAGAAAAAAAAGCCTTATTCAGGTGACTTATCCTGACAGAGATTCGAATTCGGGACCACTTGAACATGAGGCAGACACGCTAACTTCTACGCTGCAGAGGCGGGCATTGGTCTGATGTACCTCCGCGTACAGTCAATATGTTGTTTTCAAATGCTCGGCTTTGGCAATGAAGCCATTAGCTCTCTTGCTCTCCAATATTTCTGTGTAGTGGGTCCGGCAGGTAGGGCTTCACAGGTTAAAAGATGTTCTTCAGTCATTTCCTCTTCTTTGTTGCACAGAGGACAATTTGGACTTGTATAAATTCCTATTCTGTGTAAGTGTTTGGCCAAATAATCATGTTCCGTAAGTAATCTAAAATTTGCTACTGCAGTTTTACGTGGGATTTCTGGAATAATTTCTGGATTTTTAACTAAAATGTTCCATTTTTTATCTTTGGCTTTGTTAGATATTGATTGGTTTTGTTTGTTTTTATATTTGTTTTTGATTAATTTTTTTATGGATGTAAAGTGTAAGTTTTTATTTTTGTTCTGAATTAAATTTGCACCTTTTTTGACAAGAAAATCAGCTGATTCATTTGCAGCAATTCCACAATGTAATATAATTCTTTTCTGTAGTTTTTGAAGTTGGTAGATCATTTTGTGACATTATTTAATTTGAATTGACCTCATTTTATATGAACTTATTGCACATAATGCTGCTTTAGAACCAGAAAGTATGACAGCATTTTTGAATTTATCTATTCTGTATAGAAGGTTTTGGAGTGAAATATGAATAGCCGTTACTTCTGCATCAAAATTTGTTGCGTGGTATCCTGCTGGTTGATATAATGAGAACAATGCACACTTAATTCCTGCTCCTGAGTTGTTGTCCAAGTTAGATCCATCTGCGTACAGTCAATATTGATGATAGCGACTAGATCTCGGATAACAACTCCATGAGCGTAGATGAATTCTGGATGAGCGCACGGGAGAACTTAGTCTTCCAGGGTTTTTAAAACTCTCCATTGCACTTAGCTTCCGAGAAAATCGAATAGTACGTGATTAAGGTGTAATTTCACTGGTGCAAAGCAAACCTCTCTGCATCTCATGGAAAGTGTAGTTGCATTCGCATCTGTCTTCAGGTTTAGCGTAGTATGACACACTGACGTTCAGAGGATAGCTTTACTAAATATTCCTACAATAACCTATGTTGACGTACAGTCAGATACATATAATACTGTTGCAATAATTACCTGCTTTTTATTTATTTTTAATGCAAAGTTTTATGATGAGATTTTTATATAACCAATGAAACTGTCAACCCCTTCCAGATATAATGTGATTTTCCATATAAGGTCATATGGCGACTTTTATTTTAGGAACGCGACTCTTCACCAATATTTCTGACTCTTCCACATTTGGCCGTAACTTTGAAATATGCGCAGAGTTAGGTTCATAGCAGGGACGATAGGGTAGATTTGAAGCATTATCCTTGCGTTTATCTGCATAATTTGCTCAAGTTGTCTATTCATGTTATTTAAACCTTCAATCATATATTTACTTCCAGCAATACCAATGTTACAGACTTTATGTAATAAATATAGTGTTCGCATTAACCTGATATTCTGTTATGAAGTTTGGATTATTAGGTAGACATAAGCAGTTTGTTGTACTTTGCCCTTAGTTTTTCGGATTGTTTTGCTCAAATAATACTGTATTTAGCATGTTTCAGAACATATAATAAGCGGCACGTCACCAGTTGTATCTAATTCACTTCTGCTCATGTAATGACGTATTTAAAACTTTAGAATGCAATGCTTTCTTTCCGTCTTTCACTCCAAGATGTTTGAAATAAAATAATTAAAATAATTTTTGGATTTATGCATTATACTTTGGATTTATCCTTTATTTTATACTGTAGACTAAAGGCACAGTCATCTGAAATAGTTCAGATACTATTGTAACTTCCCTCAGAAGTTTCATAGCTCCCAAATTGTTGATGCTGTCGATGTTTTGTTCCCTAAGCACGCGCTCTAATTATCAGGAATTTTGGAAAGATTAATGATTTCCTGTGAATATGCAGGAGTTGGGGCACGAAGAGCAATTGCTTAATTAAGCAGAGATTGGACACCGCTGGTACCAGCATCCGCTCCAAGAATGCTGGAGACCTTCCCTAAGGCGCACTCAGATAATTGTACTCCACGACGGAGTAGTACTCACACCTTGGTAACATCCATCAAGTGTCAGCGTCACCACTGCTAATCGGTGCAAGATAGGCGTATTCTCAAAGAACCCAATATGGCATTGGATGTTTATATGTAGTTACATTGGCAAGGTTAATTGGAGTTCAGTAAGTGTTTATAAAAATATGCTGTCAATTGAGCACGCTAATCAGAATTTTAAAGATGTGGTTTATTGACTAGGCCTTCGAAAATCCATCCTTTAGTTAGTCATAGCTCCTTTTATTTTGGTTTAGCTTGTGCAGTTATATGCAACAACTATTGTTATATCAGAGTGTGGCAATGTCAGTTGCCAATTTCATTTATGTCCTTGATTTTTGAACCATCCATGCAGCCTTTACGTGATTTGGCGAGACAGTTAACTTCTCTTTCGTCCAATCCCAGTTACATCCTGTCAGATTTTTCAATTTAATCGCCGCTCTCACACTTCCGGGGTTGCTTTAGCTGCAAGAAGAGTTGCAACGGTTTCCTGGTACATTGTTAGATGCACATGACTCTAGTGAACAGGACGTATAATCTTCCAGCCACATAGTTAAATCTCCTTGCCATCTACTTCTCTGCTATGTGTAGCTTTATAGATTACGAAACTGTGGACTTTTCTGTAGTATGATACTGAAGAGATATAGCCATTTGGAGCTATTTCTGCCTTCCATGAGCAGCTGCGTTACTAGGTTCATCTGATTACATCTCCGTAGCCAGGTCTCCCTCCTCTTCCCACAAGTCACTGCGTGTGCCGTTTGGCAGTTTTCAAATGAGGACCTCAGGGCAATTAAAGTCACAGCAACAGCTCAAAGAATGATAGAAACAGCACTGAGATGAATGGTTTTAAATTCATTACCTCGCATTACAACAGGCCACGCCATGGCTGAGTGGTTAGACTGCTTGACTCTCATCTAGGCAGACCGGGTTCGATTCAAAGCGACCGCAAAGTGGGATTCTTGGTGGACAACATGGCGCTGGGGTCCTCCGGTTTGCCTCACCATCATTCCACCAATTGCTGCTTCAATCATTCATCTCAGGCGTTGGGCCGACACTTGACCCTGATTTCATCTCATGTCAGAGTCTTCGGCTCCCTCGCTCTGAGGGAAATCAAACGCCTCCTAACGTCAGCATTGACGAGAAAGGGAGGGAAAAAGACATTACAACATTGAGTAGTTTGTTAATAAACTTCTTTATTTATTCCTCTTTCTTTAGCATCCATTTTGTTTCTATTATTTTTACAGTATCTAACCTGGGCTCAGGGCACTAAAACATGAAATTTAATATTTATCTAGGAATTGAGGAAAACCACTGAGAAAAATCAAAATCAGAAGGGCCAAAAGACGCTGTATAAACTGGTCCTTCGGAAATGAAGCCGTAAATGTTACCTCAAACCGTGTCGGTCAGATCTAATATTTCTTTTTCCCCTGACACACCTTCTGTTTTCTAATATTTGTCTTAGTTTCATCAAAAAGATGCATGAGTCCGTTTGTATCAGTACTAATAGGGCGATTAGACAATTTACGAATGATAAACAATCGGTAATGGTTTTTGAATTTTCGTGTGACGAAGTAGGGATAAACTTGGTTTTATTCTCTTAATTATTGATCGTTCATCAATAAGCAATAAATTATATTCCAAACATACAAGTGTACGTAGCAGCAGTACAATTCGGACAGTAAGTCTAAGTGCAAAAACCCGGTGTGTGATGATAGCAAAAATAAAGAAAATAAGTTAATCCGCATTATATACAGGCAGGTATTTAGTGAGTGTTAACATTAGGGTGTAATCCACAAGCTTCATGCCGTTAGTTTCCGTCTTATGTGGTTAACCATGGGATGTGTCACATGGGAGGGGTAAATAATTAGTCACAGAGACTCGTATTACTGCTAGCTCGTGCTGATTGGATTAAAACATCTCATCCCTCGATCCCAGTTACGCCTGGTGTGCAACGTTTCCACACAAGGACATTAAATTAGGTAGCTCTCTGCACCGCTGGTTTTACGGTAACATTCTTTGAAGACAGCTGATGGAAATTCCAGCGAATATTTTCTACTCAAAGATCAGATAGAATGTGAGTTCCTCTGGACCGATTTAGAATTAAAGTCAGTAGTAGTTAGCAGTACGTGTCTATCAAACCAGATATGCTTTCCACTATAAATGCAGAGGTAATTTTAGGAATAAAATGGGAACCAGTACGGAGAGAGGAGGGAAATAGGCAGGTAAAACTTATAATCACTGTATAACTTCGGAAGTAGATATTCGAATAAACTAACATTGTACCATTTAATTGTTGTTAAAGCCGGTTTTCCACATTACAAAGGTGGATGTAGTAACATTTGTAAGAATTGTATACTGTTTTATGTGAAATTTCGACTTTGTGTATGTATATTGTGTAAGGCTTTTCGTAGTATACTATTTCTTAAAATAGTTTTTCAATTCTGTATAAAAAATTACCGATAATGATTCAGTGTTCTTATTTTGTTCTCAAATTCGTTGTTAATATTTTACTTCGCAAAATGTATGCTGAGTGTTTAACCTACCACAACTATATTTCTTAAAGATCTTTGTCTTTAAAAATAATGAAAGGGTAGAGTCAGACTGAGAAATTCAGTCATAGACGCGATTTGAACCATGGATCTTCTGATTCAAATCCCGTCTATGGTATTACATTTTTTCATAGTGCGTCCTGCACACAGCTAGTGTGAAAGAACAATTAATTTCCTTTAAAAATAATGTTCGAAATTCTAATTAGGCAAAACTTTCACAATCTTTTAAAATAAGCAGACAGAATAACTGCAATATATGTTTAAAAGATTTGTTTAAGAAAGAAATGGTTTTGTTTGCCATTTGTAGCTCTCCCAGCGGTATTGTGTTAAAATTGGAGAATGTTCCGCATGTATAGAGCAAATGAAACTGTTGGAGAGATTTGGACAACTAAAATGACATGTTTTGCCATACCCTATGCAGCACGCAATACATACTTTCCTGCACCACATCCTTTAGTCTCTGATTAATGCTAAAGTATATCAAATGTCGCCGTTTAGTTTAAACTGCTTTCTGCAGGTAACACTTGCCCTTTTTTGCGTCTTCCCTGGAAAAAACCTTATCTAGGTAACTCACCCTGACCGAGATTCGAACTCGGGACCTCTTGAACTCGAGGCAGATATTCTACCGCTACCGAGGCGGGCGGTAACACTTGCTGTACTCATTGCAGCAACAATTAAGTCTTTAACTTTCTATTTGTACGTCGATGTCACTTGTGTTGAAAGCCGGAGATGAAACTTACGTCGATGTCACTTGTCTTGAAATCCAGGGATGAAACTTCCGCCACATCTGACTCACAGAAATATGTCGGATATACTTATTACTATTTATAATGATGAGTTGGTCCATAACTTCTGACGTTTTCCTTAAGGAGAAAGTTTTGCAATGTTTTGGCATTACATTTCGTGTTATTTGATGGAAAAGTATGTGCTCTACAATTTAGCGTGTTTAGTTTTTACATGCTTATATATTATTTATTCTTTTTCGGTCAGTATTATGTAGTAACAACTAACAACAAAGGGAATTTTTGACACCTTCAGTTTTTTTGTTTAATTAATGTGTCAAATCTATAGAAGCTGCTCGCCAGTGCTCCACTGACCCTCCATTTTATTGAGCTTAAAAAAAAAAACAGACTATATAAGCGTACAAAAATTAAATACACTATTTTCTAAAATATATAATATTTCATCGAATGACGCATTGCCAAATTATTTTATTTTGGACGTAAGACTTTCACTAAAAGAAAAAATAACAAACAAATGAGGGCTTATGGGCCAACCGATTTTATATATGTGGCTGAAGAAAATACCAGTTTACTATAGTTTTAAGAGTGGCTTATATTTTTAATACTGACAGAACTGCTAATATTATGTGCATCAGTACACCCTAAAATGACTTTTTGTTGAAATTCTATAAGGATATAAAGATACTATTTTTTGGATATAACTCCCAAAATACTCTGTACAAATTCGTTGATGATATATATATATATATATATATATATATATATATATATATATATATGTAAACTCGAAACTAGACAAGAATCTAAAAACCTTCTCCACGGGTCTCCACGCACGGCCTACACGTGGGTGGGCCTGTTGACCGTCTCCCTCAACCACGAAGAGGAGCCCACACGAGGGAGACTGTTGACTCGGGACCCCGGGTGCGCCAAACCCGTACCTACCGAAGCAGGCCCCTGGGGGGGGGGGTACAAATTCGTTTGTTCTCCTTTGCTTTCAGAAGGGGGAAAAATAGTTTGGAGTGATCATCAACACCAGCGTATTAACCTACAGACATAAACGATACAGGAATATAGGGCTATAAGAATTTCTAATTATAAAAGCCAGGACCTGGGGGTGGGCGGAAATTAAACTATAACTGGATTGCACACAGGGAGATAACAGCATAAACCACTCCCAATTTCTCGGACACTCTTCGGCGTTTGCAGACAGTGCTAGTAGCAATTCTACCTGTTTGTTTCTACATGTTATATATTCTTTTCAGTAATATATGTTTGCGTGTAGATAACTTGAAGTCAACTGCTTAAAAATTCCTATGCCTCTCATATTCCAGCATTTCAAATTGAAATATGCAACAAGGTCGGGACAGCATAGCACCAAACAGCTCAACTGATAGTGAACCGGTTAAGGAACTATAGCTATACGGCATTTAGACGTCGTAGATAATACTTCCGCCTTGTAGATACTTACGGCCCAGCTAACTTAGTAGATGCAGCAAGTTTTCTCTTGGTTGGCCGTACGTGAAATGACCTTGTCGTTAGGAAAGTGTAAGCAACTCGTGAATTATGGAACTTCCGCCAGACAATAATAATAGCAGGAGCACTGTAACCATAAAATGTGGCGTGTCGTTCCCCCCTAAGGCAGGTGTGCCAAACCCAAAGCGATATATTTAGCTCATGCACTTATGAGATCTCATACATCTGTACAAACTGCAACGCGTCTTAATACTCAAACTATTCTACTTATTATCCCGAGTCCAATAAGGACTGTGTGGCCAGTGGGCATTTCAGGAGGAGAAAAGGTTGCAAAAAGAATGGAGTCGAAAATGATAGAAATTTCATTTTGTAATTGAACTATCATGGCAGTTCGTTAAAACAAGCGCAAGGGTTCATTGTTCTACTGCGATGCCAGCGTGTGTAAACACTATTTCCACAAGGACATTTTATTTTTAATATTTTGAAAATATTTGTTTTTCTAACGTAAGTGGTTAGGCGTGATTTATTACTGGAAGGCATAGAGGAATAGGTTTATTTTTACACACATGTTGCTTAGATAATAACATATTTTCATGAAAAAGAAAGTTCACAAGAAATTTATATAAAAATTTATTGTATGATTCAAGCAGAGATATTATATTCTATACATTTGATTCATAGTTCTATAAGTAACATTGCACACCACAAACATTTCAGGAAGCATTGTATCAAGAGCAAGATATTTATGCTGAGTATGTTTTGATCTGCATGATGCCACTTAGAAGCCATTATCTCTTTTAACTCTATTATTTCTGATTCTTTATCTGTTTTGCCTAAGGCAAGGTATATTTACATTAACTTTGCTAAAATGAGGAGACATTTGATGTGTTATTTGCGCCTTTTGTATAACTTTCACTCGTAAAATTTATTGCTGGAACTGAACTATTTACTTTAAAATTTGTAATCCGAAATTACCTATTAATGTTGATATTTTAATGAGTCTGAGATCTGTACATCCTCTTTTCCTTACAACCCAAGCCACTTCTGTTATACTAGACTACGTTATCTTAGTATTTTTCGTGTTTGCATGTTAACACGCAATCTTGCTAAAAATATTCAATTTCTTTCTTGATCAATCTGATATATTTGATATATGTTCACTAATCCAGAAACTATACTGCATTTGGGTATAAAAAATAAAAGTTTACGTTTTATTAAGAAAATATTTTAACGCTTGTTATAGGGTTCTATCAATATTTTTATAAAATAAATTACATTCTCAGTTTTATGTACATTTAAAAAGAAGATTCCACAGGCATCAGTCCCTTTGACACCTAAGTTGGTGGGAGATAGAAAACAATGTATAATGCTAAAGAGGCTCTATTTCTTATGTGATGCAAACATTAAAGGAGATTATCATCGACGACTGGAATGAATACTGGTTAAAACGTGTTTGTGGTGCTTTGACTAAGGATTTATATTTCCCAACGGTTAAATTCGTTAATCCTTTGTTCTCACTCAGTTCTTAACTGGACATGACAAATTTTCAGCTTACTTATTTCGGTTCGAAATCAAACCCACCTCTTACTGTATTTGGGGAAATCATCTTAAAGATGTCCCTCACATTTTATTTGATTGCCCCTTTTTCTGTTTTGTAAGATATGAACTTGAATTACTGCTTCAATCCTTAGGTTACACTTTTTCAAAACCACTTACACATATTTTGAAGAATTACAAAATTTACCAATATTTCATGGCTTTCTTAAAATATTTCTTAAGCTAAAGGATTCATCTTGATGAATCTTGATTCATTTTTGTCAAGCTCGATATTGTCTTTGGTTATGTTTTTGTAAATTGTATTTTATTCATAAATTTGTAAACTATATTCCTAATATACATTTGGGTAAAATAATAATCACAAAATTGGATGATAAATAAATAATTATAAAGAGTAAAATAAGAGTATTGATTTATATTTTACTCGTAAATGTAGGCAATTGTCATTTATTATGACAATTAGTAGGAAAAAATAAGCTGAACTCGTGTCTTATATAGAAAAGTGGAAAAATTGTAAATTTATTTTTGGCTTTAGCATACTTTATATATACATTATTTGAGGTAGATTTAAAACAGTACTGTCCACTCCACATCATGATTTAATTTGACGTTTAAATATTAAAGAGACCAGACTTTTCTACAAATTTTATAATAAATAAGGTGAATAATTGCTTTATCCTTTTCCATTCAGAATAAATTGCCCATTAAATATTTTGAGATTTATATAGCAGAAAAGGCTATTTTCATTTGAAGACAGAGCTTGTAAATCTCTGTCACTGTCTTAACGTTTTCAATTGCACGCAGCTTTTCCTCCCTCTAGGAGACCGGGACGCTCAAGATTTATGAGTCTTCCTTGAAACATCAGAATAACACTATCTCGGTTGCTGGGATGGATCCACGGTAATTCACAGCGGGGCGAAGTAATTAAAACATTTAAATGGCTTTTGTTACATTGGGGAGAAAAGAAAGAAATGCATGGAATTTCAAAGCTGCCGTAAATCAAACTCAGAAACTGCGAAGTGAAGAGCCCCTCCCTGACGCTCCTCTACGCCCTAACTCAGTTATGAAAAAATAACTCGTCAGGAAGTCATTAATACTCTAGGTCATTCGGACCTGACGCGTTGTATAATGTACATCAAGCTATGTCACTGAACTCCATCCTTAATGTTATAATGTTCCTCACGTCCTTACATAAAAGCGTTGCAAAAAATGAGGGGGCGTTCATTCCTATCAGTCTGAAGGAATCGATACACTATATCGTCGCATTAAGAGGGAAGGGAACTGTGTCTTGTCAAATGTACGTGCAACAATATCTCCTAAAATATGCTTTAATGAGATAGTGAATGGGAAAGTTTTGAATATTACAACACTACGTGAATAGTCATTTGGGCTTCAAATAAATAAACCATTAATACAATCATTTTAAAACGGTTATGCAAGTTAATATAAAAGACGCCGACTACAGGTTCACTCGATATCCTGGGAGATAGCGGAACTCATGAGAATATGCATAGTTTGAAAAAGAATGTCTCTCATTAACTAGAACTCCAGGTCAGTCAGGTGCAATAGATTGTACATATACTGATCTATGTTCGTCTCTGTGGCGTGGGGGTAGCTTATCTGCCTCACGTTCAAGAGTCTCCAACTTCGAAGCTCAGTCAGGGTGAATTATTTAAATAAGATTTCCTTCGGGGTTTTTCCTAATCCTGAAAAGATGAATGTCTGGAAACTGTGTGCTCTATGAACTTATTTGAGATTCATTTCCCTCATTTCAGTCATTCAATATAACTACGTTGAAAAATATAATAATAATAAAAATAATAAACCGACATACACTTCTCCAAATTGGCATTTCACTTCACTTGTCTACCTCCCAGCAGAACTCGTCAAAAAAGAAAAAGCCGCATAACTCAAACCAT
The DNA here is from genome assembly GCA_030765055.1 of Mantis religiosa. Lineage (NCBI taxonomy): Eukaryota > Metazoa > Arthropoda > Insecta > Mantodea > Mantidae > Mantis > Mantis religiosa. Next base: position 90,424,231 of record CM060954.1, on the reverse strand, counting down.
AATTACAACGCATAACCATAGAACCAAACCTAGAACTAGAAGTCAGCGTTCATTGTACACCAAGAAGTGTAAGCTAGAAAGTTCACATTTGTTCTTCCAGAAAGGAGAAGAATTCTGAGGATATCTGCCCACATTCTGATAAGAGTTCCACACCGTTCCATAATGGCAGAGCACGTTCTCCTAACTCTCTCCTATATGACACGGCAGTCATTGTCAAAATTACCTTCTATAAAAAGTCTTAGGAAGTACTTGTGGTAGCAAATAATAATATTGCAATAAAATCTTATGAGATAATAGCATCAATAGAGCAATAGAAGCCATCCAGAATATCCTGGACTTAAATATATGTATACGGGGGTTGTTCAATAAGGAATGGTCACACTTTTTTTTGACAACGTACCTTTACTCATCCTCATAATTTTGATGGTCCTTCTCAAAATAGTCTCCCTTGAATGTGATACACTTACCCCAGTGTTTCTGCTAGTCTTCAAAGACATGCTGGAAACCATTTTTTGAGAGATCCTTCAAAATTGCCTCCGCAGCCTTCACCACTCCTTCTGATGATGGATAATGCCTCCCACGAAGGCGTTTCTTCAAGTTAGGGAATAGAAAAAACTCACATTGGGGCTAAATCCGGACTATAGGGAGGGTGAGGGATGCACTTCATGTTGATTTTTGCAAGATATTCAGCAACAACATTGGTAATAAGCGGTCGCACATTATCATAGTGCAGCATCCAGCATCCAGCATCCAGCCTGAAATGTTCAGTATTTCAGAAAGCGATCTTAAGGTAATTAGTCGATCCTCTCTCTCAATGGGAGCAGAAGTGTTGATGTTTTCTTCCGTAAGAGCAGTAACTGGAGCACCGGGTCCACCTTCCTTTGAAATTGATTATCTCCCCTCTTTAAACATTTTAAACCACCTTCGAGCTGTGCTGTAGGGAAGAACAGACTCTCCACAGGCCTCCTGTAACATCGTATAGGCCTCAACTGAAGATTTGTTGAGACGAAAGCAGAATTTCAAAGCCGCATATTTTTCCTCGCGTGTCACCTCCATTGCAGTGGTAAGCGATACTGAACATGTCTGAACTTGCCTGGTTCTCACAGACGGGAACCAACAGTGAAACCACTACAGTGTGTTTGTTTCACATTAAGCTAACAGAATATAAGATTGAATTTTAGTGCAAAAATTATGATCATTCTTTATTGAACAGCCCTCGTATATATGCCTACTATTGTTATTAAATATAGAAAAATACTGTAACTGCAAAAGTAGATTATGATATCTGTTCATGTGTGGAGAATTTTGGATGCAATATTTAAGTTAATTCAAGAATAAAATTACTAGGGCTCTTAGTGTAACTTAAAGAAAAAATAAATGTGCAAATTTAGCGCAGAAAAGGAAGCACCAAATCGAATAATATTACAAATTTATACTGGATAAAATTTGAAATGTAGTTCGTAAATGCGTAGTATACATTTGCATATTTAGGGAGGAGTTTCATATATCCGAACGTGAGTTTACAGTTGTCAATTATCGGGTCGGGACATCAATGCAAACCTAAATACTTATGGCAAAACTTTTACCATTTCATATAGAGAAATTTTTAATTTCTTTCATATATGTCCGTAAACGCTCAAAAAATTATTAATAGGGGTGGGGCAATTGAAGACATGTAACATAAGGACCTGAAATTTGTGTTTACAAGTTATATTTTCACCAGAAACTTTATTTGGAAATTCTGTGTTTTCATATGTTAACCAAATATCCAAATACCGCAGTCCACTATTATTCCCAGTAATAAAAGTGCTACTATTTTTGGTACATGCTTCTGTGGAAAATTACTCTGCTCTGAGACAGCAAATATCAATGCAACCGTTAACAGCCTAAGCAAGATCGATATGTTATCCTAACCATTACTATATATATAATCTTCTACAAAGTTCGTGCGCAATCTTATTTATTAGCTAAATAAATTACGCAGCAATAGGTCTGCGTAGATGAAAATTCTGGAAGGACGGAGGGCAGTGAACCACAGCCAATAAGCCAGGGCTCCTAAGAGCCTCGAAAATTCTATTTTTTATTTCACATTAATGTGTATAAACGCTTGCAGAAGTCGTTACATTAATATCTCGTTGTGGAAACAAGAGGGATTAATGAAGCCGAAGCGATAATCAGATTATAAAAAGTGGACCATTCCATACAGGCCTTAACATTCCGTAATTAATTTATAATATCCCAAGAAACAATTGAATACTGAAAGCATATTAAAATGGCAAAAAAAGTTAGAATTTGAAACCAATAGCAACGAATATCTCACAAATATCTGATAATACATCTAACAATTGCTGACAAAGTATTCGAAATAACTGACGTGTCTAAATCTTATATAATATTTGTGTCGTAAACTTTTATTTGTCGGTTATGGTTTATTTATTATAGGTACAAATTTCCTTTACAATCATTATTCGATCCTTTATACTTAATTAAAAGATTGTCATTTCCCAGAAACTATAAAATATACACTTTGTCACGTTAACACCAAAATGATATGTTTTTTTCTTAATTAAACCATTAATTCTTTTTGAGATTGTCAAAATATATCTTGCTATGTAAAGGGTTGTTTGAATTGGAAAATCTTAGTGTCGTATTTTTGGAATACACTGAACTTAAATGCTAATTTTGTTATTTTTCAGACATGTTTTTGATTTACTTTGTTTGTAGACATGCCTGTGGTCAAAAACAAGTTTATAAAGTTCATTACATTCATATATTCTCCTAATTACTTTATATAAATCGAGATAATATCTGCGGAAATGGTTTAATGACATATTTCTTCATAGTTTCAATGGAAATAGGGAATACAATAGGCTTAAGGTGAAGTCAAATCTTTCAAGAGTTGGTAGCTGTGTTATGGCCTAAAATTTCGTGTTTGCACAAAAAAGACTCCTCATGTTAGTACAGGAGATAATAATTATTTGAAAATTCTAACCAAACTTCTTCTTCTTCTTCTTCTTCTTCTTCTTCTTCTTCTTCTTCTTCTTCTTCTTCTTCTTCTTCTTCTTCTTCTTCTTCTTCTTCTTCTTCTCTTGGTATAGGACTATATCCTGTTCATTTATAGTCCTTTAAGCCTTATGCCACTTTAGGCGTCGGGCGAGGGAGCCATAACTATGGATCAGAGAGGGAAATCCAGGGATGACAGATCAGCCCGGTCCTCGGAATAAGAGGGAGGGAAGTAGATGAGTGGAATGATGGTGGGGGAAACCGCAGGTCCCGGAGAAAACCCGCCCCAGAGAAGTGTAGTCACCACAATTCTTGCTTTGCGGTTGCCTAGTATCGAACCTGGGTGCCTTGGCCAGAGTCAAACGGCCTAACCACTCGGCCACAATGCGGCCAACCAATAACCAACCAACTTTCACAGTTCTGGCCAATTTTCTGTAAATCATGTGCTTTAAAGAAGTTTGTAGTAACTTTTTTTTTTCATTCGCTTTATCAGTTATGTAAAAGCTTCAGAATAAGAGAACTTCAAAGACTATTACCAGAAAATGTAAAATATTTCATTGATCATTTCGTTTGATTTCATTAAAACAAGAATCTCTGTTTAATAAAATAGCTACGTTTCGTATTTTCCAGAAAGCTTCATCAGTTGCTGAATGTGTGTGCACAACTGTTACAAATAAACACTTTGTAACCATTGGCAACAGGTTTGTATTGTTTACAGTTGCGAGCGCTACTCTATACATATATTTTGCGGTTTAACATTATTTTGAAAGAAAATATTCATTTCGGTTAATGTAAATGCATTGATTCCCCAAGCAAGCACCCAGTCTGTTGAACACATCTCTACAAACCTGTTTATCACCACAAAGTTGATCTTTTTTCCCCTAAACTCGATCAAAACGGTTCGGTTGTACATTAACGGCCGCGGGGCGGAATTTAATACATGGGGGTTCCGTCTCTGACCTACCCTCGAGCTGTAAATTAGATTGCCATCACGTTATTTTTTTAATGAACTCTGGAGCTCTGGAACATAAAAATTACCTCGATAAAGCCCTGTCACTTGTGTAATGTTGTTGGCACATTTTACCTGGCATCGACCATCCTTTCCTTTGTTATCTCACGCTCAAAGGGGAATTTTGGAAAGCTCCGTCTAGTGATCAAATTTTGTACCTAAAAAACTCAGTTATGTTTCAACAAGACTTGAATCAAAATCCTGTTTGTTATTACCTTGCCCCGGTTATATGTATTCTTCCGCGCTCCCTTTCTTTCCCCGTTATCTCGTTTGGCTAAACTTTAAATTAGTACCTACACTTCTGAATGGTGATGTACGAGCCTCTAAAATACAAGTGAAAACTGAGAAAAAAAGCTCAGTAGCAATAGATAAATGTGCTTTCGTCATCTTGCGAGACAGAGTTAAACCGCGAGATCCTCCAACCTGTTTGTTGACAAGAATGTACATGCCTTTCAGATGCATATGTCACCTAATATATTTGATTTACATATAAAATATACAAATTTAAATTTACAATTTTCTTTGAACATGTTAAGTAATATGAATCTACAATTAATCAATTTCAATTCAATTACAATATTATTTTGAGAAGCCAAATTTATTCTTCAGTTATCAATTTGGTTATCGTAGAGCAAATTCAACAATATTAGCTGCTGATTCTTTTCTAGAAAATGTATATCAAGCTTTCGAAAATGGTGACTTGGCTCAAGACACTCTGTGTGACTTGAGCAAAGCTTTTGATAGTGTACAACATAGTATCCTGTTAAATAAAATGAAAATATATGGGATCAAAGGAAAAAGTTTAAATATATTTGAATCTTATTTACATGGTCGAAAACAGTATCAGCCGGGGGAAGGAAATCGAGCATCACTGAGGTAAAAACTGGGGTTCCGCAAGGCTCGGTATTAGGGCCCCTGCTATTTCTAATAATGATTAATGATGTGTCAAAATGTTATCCCTGCCATACAGTTGTTTATGCGGATGATACATCCTTCCTTAATATTCACAAAAACTTAGAATTGTTGACAGAATCTGCAAACGAAACCATGCAGCAGGTGCACAGTTGGTTTAGATGTAACGACTTCCTTATGAATCCTGACAGAACTCAAAATATTATCTCCAGTTTAAAACATGTAAATACTACCGATGATAGTGTGAAACCTCTAGGTACTGTAATTAATAAACAGTTATCTTGGAATCACCATATTGATTTTATATGTAATAAGTTATCAAGTATAGTATTTGTCCTAGAAAATGAAAAAAAAAAACGGTACCAAAAGAATTTGTTAGAATGGCATATTTTTCATTTTTCAGTCCATCCTAAGATTATGGCATAGTCTTATTGGGTAGTAGTCCAAGTATAAATGAGGTATTGAAAATTCAAAAAAAGACAGTAAGGAGTTTGTCGAACTCAAACTTGAACAGTGCAAACCACTATTTATGCAATATATATATATATATAATGTCTTAACTCGCATAAGGGAGAATTTGAATATTTATGAAGTTAGAAGTGATATACATACTCACAATACACGTAGTAGTAATAAGATTGATATGCCATACCACAGACTATGAAGACTTCCAAGTACTACAGAGTTATAGGCAATAAACTATACAATTCACTTCCATCAAAGCCCGGCTCGGTAGCGTAGATGGTAGTATGTCTGCCTCACGTTCAAGAGGTCCCGAGTTCGAATCTCGGTCAGGGTGAGTTACCTGGATAAGTTTTTTCCGGGGTTTCCCTTATTCTCCAAGACGAATGTCGGGTAACACTAAGCTCTATGGACCCTGGGCTCATTTTAGAATCATTTCACCAATTCCATTCACCGTGCGATATGACTTAGCGTTGGAGGACGTAAATTGCAAAGAAAAAAAATCTAACATTCATATATATAGAGTTTAATATATTCTTTTAAGTTCTTTTTTTTTTCTCTGACGAAGCCTATTGTAACCATTGGAATTACCAAATGAAGAATATATATTATTATTATCATTATTATTATATTATAATATTATAATATTATTATATTATAGTATTATTACTATATTATTATTATTATTATTATTATTATTATTATTATTATTATTATTATTATTATTATTATTATTATTATTATTATTATTATTATTATTATTATTATTATTATTATTATTATTATTATTATTATTATTATTATTATTATTATTATTATTATTATTATTATTATTATTATTATTATTATTATTATTATTATTATTATTATTATTATTATTATTATTATTATTATTATTATTATTATTATTATTATTATTATTATTATTATTATGTTTACAGGGTTATGTGGAATAGGTTTAAGTCCACGTTTCTGTTCTTCAGTTAAAAATAAGAACAGAAAATGTAAATTTATTTCAATATTATATTGACGGTAGATGGATGTTAAGACCTGTATTCATTTTTCCTTATAGGGAGGGGACCTCACTAGGTACAATTTGTACTTACTAGATCTCTTTTCTCCTTTTTTTGGTAATTGTTATCATTTATGATTTGGAAATAATATTACAGTTACTGAATGTATTACATCTTCTGCTCCTTCCCTCCCTCCCTCCCTCCCTCCCTCCCTCCCTCCCTCCCTCCCTCCCTCCCTCTCTCTTACGTCTGTAACTATTTTAAGCAAAGTATTCTAACACAGAGTTGCTATTCTGAGCTATCTCAGCCACTTCAGCAATTATTAGTAACTACTAAAACTGCTAATTACAGTGGAATACTTCTTATGGCGGTACTTTGGATGAAGCTAGAATATCAGAAAGAAAGAAATCGCAGGGTATGCTCAAGTTGTTCTCGGGAAACAAGCCAGGTGCAAAGACGATTAGAAATCGATGTTTCGGGAGTGTGCATCTCTCCCATCATCAGGATATTTATTAAATGTCGTAACAACAAATGTATCACTGGATATAACAGAAATATAAACAAAGATAAAACACTATCAGAATTCTTATTACTGAACAAAAGACTGTTTTCAGTAAATTAAATTGTCTAATCGTCTTTTCACCTGGCTTGCTTCCCGAGAACAACTTGAGCATATTCATCGCCAGGAAAGCTTCAGGTTTTATTTCGCAGGGTATGCTTTTTGCCTTAGGCCAATTTCGGAAAAAGGAATTCTTTATCTACTACTTAGCTATAGTAAATAGAAGATTGTTTATGCCATTCAAAATCCAACATGATATCTCAATTGAATCTAAAACAAGCATTTTCTTTTTGTAAACTATTTGTCTATCTGTGAAGAAAACTTCTACCTCAAAAGCCAAATACCAAATTGAGTTTGGCATTTGCCAATGATGCGACACTAACATTTTGAAAACTAAAATTTCCCAAAATTTTCAGATAATCCCCAACTACCCCTAACGTGCAAAAATTTCGTTAGTTTTTTATTTCCTCATAAATGTATTTGCGTAGTAAATAAATTGTATATCTTGAATTTTCTGAGAAATCTTCTTTAATTTGAATAACTTTGTATAATTACTAAGTCCTAAGGTATTCTACTGCACAAAAATAAACGTAAATTTCGTTATAGCACACGACTTAGCCAAGTTACATACTTACGCAGTTTTAAGCATTCCCTACTTGCTGCTTATAATTTGTTTAACTTTTCAAAATGATGTACTTTTTAAGGGTAAACCGCTATAAGTTTTTATACTATCCATTAAGGCGCATAACATTTCAAAGCCATTTAAAAGACACCCCATTTTTTTAAACATCTGGCTCTCAATTTGGCCTGCAATTGAAGAAATGTACAGAAGAACAAGATTTTATGAGTGATCTGCAGAAGAAGAAAAAGAAAAAAAGAAAAATGCACTAATGCACATTTTTGAAGCTTTTTAGTAGTATAGAAAGTTCACAAATCCTTCTAAAGAGTAATTTGTTCACGAAAAATTCGTATAGGCAAGTATCCAGTGTCCTTTTGGGTCCTCCAACGTTGTCATATCGGACGGTGAATGAAATAGGTGAAATTTTGCTCAAATGATTCCGGGGTCCATGGAGCTTGGAGTTGCCCGACATTCGTCTTTCAGGATAAGGGAAACCCTGGAAAAAACCGTAACTAGTTAACTCATCCTGACCGAGATTCGAACTCGGGACCTCTTGAACGTGAGGCAGATATGCTACCAACTACGCTACCGAGGCGGGCTTTATTCAGTGTTCGATAGAGCAAAACTAAGAAATCCTCGTTATTGTTATTAAGTATTCAGTATTCATAGATTTTTAAAAAGTAAGTCTAGGCATGGAGCCAGTAATACAGCATCTGACATGATAATAGTTTTGAAGAGTGTTTCTAACGGTGTTTGTAATAGGGCTGCTGATTTCGAAAGTAACGTACCGAAGCTCCACGTAGGTCTATATTCAACTGAGTACCTTGTGTGTGCGTCAGTGTCAGCAATGCTTTGTAGTAAGCTGTTCATTGGTAGCTAGGGGTTTGTGCAGGATAAATAAATGTTACATTGCTTCCAATTGTTGGTCTCCTGTTTGGGGATTACAGCCCCAGACAGTGTTGCTTGAGGCAACATCAGTTTTCCCGCATGGCATCCGAGCACTTCGGTGCTGAGCTCCTATAAAATCCTTTCAAGAGATGCTTAGTCTCAAAATGTACAATAGGATCTCTTAAATAAATACTTTGAAAACTGTTAACATCAGAGGTGCAGAAGGGTCATATCCCTCACCTACAACCTCCCTTGAGTACCGGTGTCTAAATCTTAAGTCATTTTGTGACCCCGTTCCAAGCTATTAAACCCATCGGTGTAGCTACGCTCATTAACACTCAATAAGGATGACATCTGACTGGACTGGTCTTCAAAGCTATACAGGTGTTTCACAAAAGGCTTAATCTTCTTTTAGCTTTAATACCTTGGAACTAAACTATCAAAATGATTTCAGCGCTTAGACAGAACAGTTCGACACATGACCGTATCGTGAGACAGAGGGTCTCGACAATGCTGTGTTACTAGCAAGAACTACCACTAGCATCTTTCCGTCAATTCCTGACCCCTACAGTTTGGAAAGATGACCTTACACAAGGCTATGTGTACAATCACCACTACGGAAAGGCAGTCTGGATTCACCGTAATAAGTCCTTGCCTTCCTGTATGGGCCACGCTAGGAGAGGCCGCCAACCTAACAGATTTTATAATTTTCTTTATGCCACAAAGATGTTTGAGACTGGCCCCGTAGCTCAGTCGGTACAGCACCTGCCTGCTGTGCTAGGGGTCAAAGGTTCGATTTCCGGCGGGGGTGGGCATTTTTCTCTAAACAAGCTAATTCCTCATCTTCCCCAGAGCTGGAAGTATGAATGAGAGTGCGTATGTGTGCGTGATCTAATTATTAAAACCCAACGAATACGAGTTATCACCTTAGATATGTTACAAAGGAGTGCGGCCGCGGATATAAATATTGCAGTTAAAGAAGGGGACAACAAAAAATGTTTCAAACATTACTGATGATATTCAATGTAAAATGTGTTCTAGACGACATCAATACATCATCTGAAATACTGGAAACTAATCTTCAAGGTGTAAGAGCATGGCATTTTAAACAATATCTTTAGTTACTTTTTTAAAAATAAAAACCAACAAAAATCTGTTAATACTATACATAATGTTCGGGTTGTCTTATTTTGGCGCAAGTTTTATACTTGTATGACATTTATTTTAAATATCCCCCCCTCTCTCTCACATAGACACATACACAACTATCATACTTATTTTCAAATCGAGAGAATGTCAAAACAAATCACAGCATCGAAATTTTGGGTGGAGTATAATAGATTTTTTTTTTGTACTGTGACAAGGAAAGTATACATTCTGATACGGAAGTGTAACAAGAATCAAGTTGATCAACCCATGAATCCGGTGGGTTGGCCACAGAATTCGAACCCGGGCCTCCCGAATGCGGGGTACAGACGAAACCGCCTAGCGTATGTCTCTAGTGTTCCGCCGCGTAGAGGGTCGCGGGTTCGAGTCCCGCCTTGGGCATGGGTGTTTATGTGTATAGTGAATATTTGTGAAACTAGGAAAACAGATAAGAAAATAAACGGAAATAATGAAAAATTGGTTAAATAAGAAAAAAAGAGAAAAATATATATCTATATACATAGATATATATATTTTTTACTAAAAAAAAACGTCCTAGCCATCCCGCTCGCTCGCTAGAAGAATGCGCCGAGCTTACAGCCATTATGATTTTCTTTAAGTCACAAAGATGTCTGAAACTGATTCTTTACTTAATTGATAAAAATTCTAGACTCACGTTAACATTAAAAGCTATTGGACATCAATGATACTGAAGTTATGAATATTACTGATGATATTCTGTGTAAAATGTGTTCCAAATGGCACCAATACATAATCTAAAACGCTGGAAGCTGTGTTAGATCCTTAAAGTGTATAAGCATAGCACTTTTAAATCATATCTTTAGATACATTTTTTAAAAATAAAAACTAACAAAAATGTTCATTGTACAGTAATGTATAGTTTAGATTGTTGTCTTATTTTGGGGGCAAGTATTGTACTTATATAGTATTTATTTTAACGTTTCTCACACTCACATACACACATGTGTGCATGGACCTATCATAATTATTTTTAAATCGAGAGGACATGAAAACAAATCACATCATGGAAATTTTGGGTGGAATATAATAGATCTTTTAGTATTGTGATAAAGTATAAATTATGATGCCTGTAATGTAACAAAAATAAAATTGTAAAGTTTTGATTTTAGGTCATTATAAGATAATGACACGCAGATCAATCCTTCGAACCACAAATCGATCCAGACAGACTATTCTAGAGTTCGTTACCCAAACAATCTTCACGTAGTTAAATAGAGCAGGTTATGCATTCAGTCTGTTTCTGTATTAACTTGGAACTAACTGTAATTTGAAAGTATTTACTTGCCACCGGGTTCCTTTTAACTTCAAAATTGTCTTTGTTCTTGCCGCGTTTGGTACTACAGGTCCTGGGATTAGAAGGGACCTTCTTATGCGTTATTAGTCGCAAGAAGTTTATTTTCTTACATACTCAAAGCGGTATGTCTTTGTCAGCGACAAAGGAGGATTAGGTAATGAGATAGACACTCAGCCGTGCGTTACCAAGGCTGCACTTCAAAGAGAGGCGGCTAAACCACCGAAAGTCATATCTCGACAGATGCCACTGATGAGAATCCTTTGACATCAGCGTAACGCGGCTCGATTCCCGACCCGATGAATAACCTCTCTACATGAACACATACTCATTTCTTTCAAGCCTTTTCTGTTGCTGACTTTGGTTAATGTGAGCCTTTACATCTAGCAGCAACTCGCTCAAATATAACCTTAACGTAAACAGTTACAAGACATTTCCTGCATAATGGAGAGTTATTTGAAATTATGAAATGGTATTAAACGAGGTTTATGCTGAATGTAAAGCACAATCAAAATATTAAATAGATTCGGCCACTTGGGATTTATTGCAACGAAGATAACACATATTAGGTACGATTTGACTCCAACCCAAGATATGCATGGGCTGCTTTAATATTTGGTCACTCTTATACTTGTGTTCAGCAGCTTAGACATTTATAAAAAGGGGAGGCTCTTAGTCCCATTACCATTCATGACAAATCTATATGGAACGCAAAGAAAACAACACAACATTATGGCCATTCTTTATTGAACAGCCTTCGTAGAAGGATCAGAAATTCTCCCATGTCCATTGCCCGAAAAATGTGTAAACATTGAGCCTGCTTATTGGAAGAATATAATTTGTAATATGAAATTTCGCCTGCTAGAAGTAATCAAACGTAATAGACACCTTACAAAGTAATGCTGAATTTAACCAGCGTGAGGAAATAAAAATTTTCTTGATAAAATTAGGTTTTTAATTAAACAAGAGTGAATATAGAGTTTGTTACTTGTAAAGTGAGTAACCTATTTTAGTACGTTGTGGCAGTAAAGCTCTCATCAAATTTTTCATAATGGCTTAATGAACGAGAAACGGATCAAAAATCATTCGAGAAGCTATCCTCTTTTAGTTGTCTCCTTTTAACTTGCTACGTCTGACTCCCTAATTTATTTGAAAAAAAAAAAAAGTGTTTTGGTGGCACACATTTATTTATCTTTATCTCCTCGCTTTTACTTTCCGGAAAGGTCATCACCCTGAACTCTATCAGCAGAGGTCAGAGATGCTTGCAGAAAGTCAAAGCGAATGACCAACCTCATATTGAAACACGAGGCTTTGACAAACCTTTGAATACGATGTAACAGGTAGTAGCCACCTTAACCCCACACAGCACAGAATTTTAATCAAAATGAAAGCTCATTATGAAAATTGGCATAGCATGTTTTCTTCTTTTGCCAACGTCCTACGTCTCTCCCTCCCTCCCTCTCTCTAACCTCTAAATACATCTACATCGAGATTTGAGGTTTGAGTTCAGTTGATATTACTAACTTTAAATTAACAGAAGTAAAGAGAGAGGAAGAGGTTGAATAGGAGAGGAAATGTCGTTTTCAGTTCATTTTGCAAGAATTTGACTGGAAATGATGCACTTATTTCACATTTTACCAAATATGTAACTTTAGCCCTGAAATATATGCTCTTTCTACTGCCAAGAAAATGACTAATTTGTGACATTTGCTAATAAAAACAAATGCAACGCAACTTCCTATTTGTGTTTTGTTTGGTCATATATGAATTACATATTTTCGGACTAATAGCATCGCGCATTAATTTAAAAATGTATAGATATATGTTGATTTCACGTAACTTTCTCTACTCAATTTTCTATAAACTATTGTTATATTTTTGTTAAATGAAATAAAATTTTCTCCAGATGCTTTACTCGTTTTGTTGTAGCTATAAACAAGAATACATAGACTAAAGCAATAGTCAGAATATTAAAATGGGGATCGCCATGAAATTCTATGTTATTTGTATAATTACGAGCAAAAAAGAATTGTTCAAAACAGTAAACAGCGACTTACAGCCCACCTCGGTAGCTTAGATGGTAGCATGTCCGCCTCACGTTCAACAGGTCCCGAGTTCGAATCTCGATCAGGTGAGTTATCTGGATAAGGGTTTTCCCTCGTCCTTCAAGACAAATATCAGGTAACTCTAATCTCCATGGACCCTGGACTTACTTGAACATCATTTCACCCAATTCATTCACCGTCCGATATGACTTAACGTTGGAGGACGTAAATTATATATATATATATATACACACACATATATGTATATATAAAGCGACTTACAGTTCAAAACCGAGCGAGATGGCTCAGGCGTCTGCGTCTGTAGCCCGCATTTGGGAGGCCCGAGTTTTCCAACCTACCTGACTCATTAGTTTTCCCGGGTCACTAGGCCAATGCAGAGTTCAGTTTACAATAAAATAAATAACATGCCCTATTTATGAAACCAAGTGAAATGTACTTCTGCGAGATGTTTTAAACGTAATCCTGAGCCAAAGAAGACTGACTGGAAAACCGCTAAAACAGGCCGACAATAGACAGTTAAAGTACACCACGAGTCTAAAATTGTTATTTGAAGATGTAGTTGATTTGTTGATTAAAATTTTATGAACATAATGATAGATTTGAGCATTTTGCATTTTTTATTGAAGTATAATTCTATCTGAAATAACGCTAAGAGTATGATGATTTGCTGAACACATTGCATTATATTATTCACTTATCAATATTCATATATTAAAGATTACCCAATGTATTATGGCTATTATTGTATAATCACTTATATAATTTACCCAAATTTTAGAGATTCTCTTAATGCATCTTTTTAAAGTTTACATTTAATGTACCTAAGAAGTGCGTGTATAGCGTTTGTCTCGTATCGCCATACATTTGAATTATTTATCTCATATAATATACAGTTTACCGATTGTAGAAGTCATTCTTAATAAAAGTGACTTTATATGCCATTTACAAAAAATTAAAGTAATTTGTCATTTATATATATATATATATATATATATATATATATATAAGAAAGGTTAAAGATTGAAATTATATATAAACCATAGTTTAGTTTATGGGATTCCCCTGAAATAGCAAATTTGGTATTTATTAGCCCTTTTGTTTTTGAGTTAATAATCACAGATTCAACACAGGGAGCGACAGCTCTTCTAGTAAAATCTCGCCATCAAATTTTAGGACCGCCTCGGTAGCGTGGTGGTAGCGTGTCTACCTCACGTTCAAAAGGTCCCGAGTTCGAATCTCGGTCAGGGTGAGTTACCTGAATAAGGTTTTTTCCATGATTTTCCCTTATCCTGAAAGAACAATGTCGGGTAACTCTAAGCTCTGTGGACCCTGGGCTCATTTGAGCATCTTTTCACTCCTTCCATTCATCGTCCGATATAACTTAACGTTGGAGGACGTAAATTACAATCAATAAATAAATAAAATTGAATGACTAACACATGTATTTAAGAAAGTAAAGGTAACCTTGCTACCGTGCAATACGTATGGGTATTCTTCCTTTGGTAGACAACTTTCAGAGTGATCTTCCTACTGCTCGAACTGTTTTTGCAGTTTGTCCCTTAATGTAATGTGTCGTGTTTAACGCCCGTTTTTACTACATACGGCACCGCAGACGGTGACACTGATGATACATGAGATGAAGATGGAGCACCTGTGGAATGAGATGGCGGGGGAAACTGGAGGTCCCGGAGAAAATCCGCCGCAGCGCCGTGTTGTCCACCACAATCTCACTTTGCGGTCGCCTGGGATCGAACCCGGGCCGCCTTGGTGAGAGCCAAGCGGTCTAACCACTGAGCCAAGGCGCGGCCTTTGTCCCTTAAATTTAATATTCATGTAATAGTAGCATCTGCTTTCCTTAAGCGTTGAAAGCTGAAATGAATCATTTTTCAATACGTTTACCTTGATTTTTATTCTATTTATATTATTCTATTTTCGTCTATAAATTTCAAAGCCGCCAAGGCGGATGATTAAATCATAAATTCTTCCCTTCCACATCTTCGGCAGTGGAAACATTCTGAAGATTAAAAAAAAAAAAAAAAAAAAAAAAAAAAAAAAAAAAAAAAAAAAAACCACGAGTCAGTTCTAGAATTTAATGTCATGCTGGCACGTTGGCCATAGTAGCTCAATGGTTTAGAGCGGCTGGACGGAGACCAGAAGATCCGTGGTTCAAACCCCTATGGTATTGAATTTTTCAGTCTGGCTCTACACCGCCATAGTGCGTCCTACACACGGCTAGTGTGAAAGAACAATTAATTTGCAGAAACATTTTAACTTTGGACAGTTCTTTTATATAATGTTACATTCATAATGTCTTTTAAGTTTAAGGACTTAGTATTGCTTTGAAATTGTATAGGTTTAAATACAAAACAGGTACTTAAAAGACGCCACAAAATTATACTTAAGAATTAGCGTGGTAAAGAGAAGCAACAAATTAAAAGTGAAACAATTTCAAACTGAGCGAGGAGTGCATAAAAGCTTGACATAAATGGTGGAGTCGTTATACATTCCTTTCAGATTTTCCTCAGATCTCCTAACAAGCCAGAAAGTTACATTAAATTTAGCCCCGAAATGTTTCCGTCCTAAGTTTGTTTTCCCAATAATTATTATAATTTCATTTAATATCAGGGTCCACCTGATAGGAATAGATGTTAAATGTTATTCAACAGAAAAAGAATAGATTTGCAGTCATTTGGCTACAACAACGTCTGTCAAGTAGTGTGTCATTGCGATGGAATAATTAATTTTTGTAATACGTACTTAGGCAAAAATTAAACTAAGGGAAATGATCCCTTTGAAAACATCCAGGCAGGTTGTTTTCCAGCTGCGAAAGTTCATTCCAGTAAGTATTAAATCCAAGATTTAATTGCAAGCACAAGAGGGATTCCACTTCCCTTAGCCCTATCTCGCCAGAATTGAATTAGCTAAATTTACTGAACTGGAACATCTGATGATACAGCACGTAGTTTATATAGCTTGTTTTGCAAGCTGAACATTTGTCTTATGGAATACTGGCTACAATATTGTCAACCTAACTATACCGTTGGCGGCAGTTTGCATCACAAGTCATGTACTCGCTATCATAGGTTGGGTAATAATCAAATTCAATAAAAGAATCTTCACTGAAAATATTTCATGAGAAATAGTGATATGGATTCTTGCAAGAGGCTAATGTATATGCATTTTTGAAAAGACTGGGGTTTTTGTAGTCTGCTTGTGATTCTCCTAATGCATCTGAACAAACTTTTTGAAGAGGAAGTAAGGTTCCTCTAACAGGGATTTAGCTTCGGGATTGAAGAACTGGGGAAACGCGTGTATAGCTTATTTTAGCTGTTGTGCTATTACTCAATGATGTGGTAAAAATTACTTAATAGCGTTCATAAGGAACCCAAAGCATAAATATAGTACCCATGTGGGAAACTGTTGATATGAGATGAAATGATAACTGATAAAGGAAATTGAGGCCTTTAATAATGCACTATTTACATCTCAGAGAAAGTGTTGGAAGTGTCCTCCAACAGCATCTATGAATCGTTGGTTCCATTTTCTTTGATATGACTGTAAAGACTGGAGTTTATATGAGTATCTTCAAGACATTTGTGGAGCAGCTGGATGATATCGAATTGAGAGAAGGTTATTTCCAGCAAAATGGAGCAACGTGCCATACATCTAATGACACCATGGAACTTGTAACCAAATTCTTCGATAGTCAAATAATCTCAATAGCTCTATGGCTCCCAGATTTTCCTTGTGGGGGTATCTAAAATACAATGTACAAGAATAGGCCACGGACAGTTGATGTTCTCAAGGAATCCATTCCAACCGAAACAAGTAACATTGGCGAGGATTTCTCTGTAAAATTTCAGAGAATATGGCGAGACGAGTGCAAACATGTATAGATGCTGCTGGAGGACACTTCCAACATTTTCTCTGAGATATAAATAGTGTAATGTAATCTCCCAATTGTGTATTATATTCCCTCGAAGTTGCACGCGTGTCCTATTATTGGTTAAAAAAATATGGTCTATTGAAATGGTTCAGGTTTATTTGGATCGCACTGTATTTTCCCAGCCTTTACCATTATGAAGGAAAAGCTGACGGTCCTCCAGATATCCGAACTGCAAATCTACTGTTCACGAGATCGTGTGTTCGGCTACATACGCAAATTTAAGTATGCATGATATTTATTAAATTCATACTTTTTACTCAGATTTCTCTGTCAGATCTAAATGTGCGTGAGACTTCATCGATACGAGGGGGGGGGGCATAGATATGCATTTTTGACGGATTTCAAAAGCATAAAGGTGTGACATAATGTGTGCCAGTTACATAACCTAACATACACATAACATACGGTTTCGTGTATTTGTTTCTCTTCGTTATTCAGCTGTCAGTTTCAAATATCTACGTAGAGATTGCTCGATGAGTGATGTTCCTGGTTGTACATACATATCTCTTGAGATACCACTCCACTCTTACTATGGTAGCGTCCCAGAACTCGGAGCGAACTCCAGGTATTAAAGGAAAATGTTGAGATCAGGGCTCTACTAGTGAATCTGTAAAGCAGAAGTTAACGCCTAACACTGTGATTTTTAAAGTGATAAAATTGAGGCCATCGGGACAGACCACCAGGATATCTACACAAAACGTCTCCACGCCAGTTGTAGTCATAAGTTATTTTATTATTCGTGAATAAAAGGGAGCTTCATTGCCATCCAGGCATGTAATAAACTGAAATGCTCGTGGAATGGATCATAGTCCTTTGAAGTAAAATGAATAACTCAAGATATGGATAGAGACTTACTTGGAGTTCTGCTCGTCACCGGATCGCACACACCCTTACGGGCGCTCACCATCCCCTAGACGATTGCCTTATTCGTGAGTTAAATTCCCCATGTAACACTCGATATTCCCCAGATTTTTATGGTTTAAACCAGTATAATAGTAAACTACGGTTTCTGTGACTAAAAATAATGTGCACATAATATTCCTAACAAGGGGCTATTGTGACATTTCTGTTACAAATACAGCTGGTGCTTTTGTAGTGAAAATAGGTTGAAAAGGTAATGTAATTAATTTTACTCATCAGAACGGTTTTGTATGCACGACTTTTTATTACTCAAACATGCTGTTATTTCAAATCTTCCATTACATTAAATTTTAATTGCATATCAGACTATATGTAGTGCTTTGCTTTAATTTTACTGAAAGCAATTGCTTACTAGAATATATCTGGGCAAACATAATAAAATATACTTACAAAACACATGCACTAGTGTTTTGTTAAACATTTAATCTAATTAGATGGAAGTAGTGTTAAAATATCAGATGCTTCCCATATGTGTCATTCAGAGAATTCCTATAATAAGAGGTAAAGAAACGTTGGGCAATTTAATATATCGAAATTGAGCGATTTATAGAATAAAAAGTTATATATATATATATATATATATATATATATATACATCGTTATTTCGTGTTCATGATGGACTATATGAAGGTAGAGATAAAGAAAGCTTGATATTCGAAGCATGATCCATTGGTTTTTGGTACATCTCGTAAAGTATTGTGTAGCTGTGAATACCTAAAAATGTATATGAGCTAAATTCTGTGAGGAATTGATGTATATAATATCGGAGACGTGGGATATGCTGGCTCCTACAATTTTGTAGGTTAGCCAGGGCCGTAGTGGAGGGGAAACGCGGATGTACGCCATCCCCCACTATTTTTCGGAGGGGACGCAGTCCCCTAACTAATAATACTATTTTTACTTTTTAATTCGTTGCCTACTTAATTTAACATGCAAAATACTGCAAAAATAGAAAATATATACATTCAAAATACACTCAAATAATGTTTATGACTATTAACGAACCTCCAGGACATATGTGGAACCCAGAAGATTACATAAAACAATGGATAAAAAGTCGTACGCATGCTGAGGACAACCAAAGCAGGAAGGCGAATCTACGATTGCAGAATTCGATCGGTTCTCCAGCATCTGTAAAATTTTTAAATGCGCATCCCCCTACTTTTTTGTTAGAAATACGGCCCTGAGGTTAGCGAAGCATTCTGAGCGAGTTTAGCGTTGGTTGGTTTAATGACAACATTGTCAAAAGTTACGCAATAAGACTTGGCCAAAAAATGTTTGAAATAGATACGTCAATGTTTTGAATAACGCCTTCATTAACAAATGGCAGTCTAATAAGACCACATTCTCATTTTACTCATCAGGAACAAATTTCAGACAAGTTCAGTCGCTGTACACTGATAAATTCAATATGCAGCTAATGTGACATACTTATTTTACATAGTGTTTTTAATAAGGACTTAACTAATAGCTAGTGCTTGATGGTGTTATAATAATTTTAAACAATGAGCAAATATAAACATGTTCAACAGTGTAGCAGATATTTCATGTTTTGTTAAGAAGAATAGTCAAAGGGATTGAAATTGGATAAAATGTAAAGTAGGTAATGGTGTAACCATGACAACGTAATATAAGAAGACGTTGTTAAATGTTTTAACATATTTTTTTCTGTTTATGAACGTCGTAGGAGAAAGACGTATGGTTGTATCTCTCCGAGGTTGAGTATGCATGTAAGATGCACAAATAGCGAATGTGTAAGAAAGTAATAGTTAATGAATACACCGCTCATCGATGGTTAAAAAACAACATTTATATTATTCAAAATTGTATCGAAATTTGAAAATATTTCGGAAGAATTAAATTTTCATGTTTGAACAATAAAGGTATTATTTGTTCATTCTTCAACATTAGTAATACTAACTTTCTCAGCACCGTTACCACGATCCTGGAAAAAAAAGAAAAAAGAAAAAAAGAACTCATTGCTCAAGAATTACAGATGCGCCTACTGATCTAGAGTTGCAGGAGAAACTACTAGATTTCTTCTAGATCGTCACCAAAGCTGAGAAATGCATCATCATAGCATCTTCAAACATCGCATGTGTGTAAAATGTTGATTCAAGATGATCGCCACAACGTGGGGATTTTAGAACACCGTCGTCGTTTACAGTCATCCCAATAAACCGCTTCAACAGTCATGCAGTCTGAATTAAGGCTGTTCAATTCCAAATCTGTGCTAACCCAGAGGTGGCAAATCTGCTGAATACGTCAGATGTAGGACGGAACCTGCTGTTTCATTCAACTGAGCGCTGATATCTACATCAGAGTGTGGGTAGGGGCACATGTTGAGGACATACCGTCTTGTAGACAATAGACACCGTGTCCATCTTCAACAGTATACCTTGAATGATATACAGATAACATGGTCCATTTTAAGTATCTTGTCAGACAGGTTCTAAATCCTGTTCTCTGAACGCCACTTCGATTCTCGGCTGGAATGAACTAGAATACATTTTTTCATCTTTTCGTAAGAAGGTACCTGTTAGATATCTACAGTTCGTAACAATATTAGTTACTTCATTTGATTATCTCCATGTTGATAATTAAATTCTCTTTCTCTGACTCTCCAAAAATATTTTGAAATAATTGCCGTATAAAGTTGAGAAGTAATTCCTGTTTGAAACTAATAATAAAGTCAGGAATTAATATAAAGTCGAAAGCAGCGTTATTTTAACATGATTTAAAAATTCTCTTTTTTCTAGTTTCCATTTGCCGGCAGATTGAAATTTTCAGCCCAACATGATGTAATTTTCAGTATAAATGAATAAACTCCAGTTTACCCCTTTAGGGTATGAAGCCTTTGAATTTGTTTAGCTGTGGTGTTACTGTACTATAACACTTATTTTTTGTAAATTTTAATAACAGAATAGATTTACACATGCACCTCTACAATTTATTAATATTTCACTGCAATTAAAGAGATTGATTATAAAATAAGAATGTTTTGAAAAACTAGTTTCATCGTATGAAGCAGTTTTTCAAAACAACAAAAAGAATGACAAACATTACTTGGAACTAATTGATAAATATTTATAAATATGTATATTACGCTCTTAATTGTAATTAACATATGCAAGCTTCAAATTAAAAGAACTCAAATTGTGTATTTTAATAATTTCACAGATGTCCTTAAAGAGGCTTTTTAACCTTTGCATTAATTAATTTGATAAATTTAACTCAAAATTGATTGTGCGTCACTGTACTCCCACTAGTTAGCGAATTTGAAATTGTTTGTCTTAAAACCTTGATATTCTACTTTTTTCCATCTTTCATTAATTCTTTTCTACAAACGTAGTGGCAGATGTTTCAGAGATATGTCTCATTACATGTATAGTGCACAAACACTTCTTTCTTGTGCCCTCATTGGTTATCAAATAAACAGCATATTCAAAATTAGTTAATGAGTTAAATTCAGGATTGTAGTAGATGAAGAAATCGCGTGTACTGTTTTATGTTGCTCTCTTTGAATTGCAGAAATAGCGTTTGAACCTCCTTAATAAAGTTCTGACAATGATTTCTACTATATATTTCATAATTCGGTTTGTTTTCATTGACGCTCTACTTTGAACAATGCACAGGTTGAAATGGTAGTACCCTTTCACTGTAAGATAGGATTATTCACATTGTTGACTTAGGGAGAAAAATCTTCTTTTGTTTCCTACAATGGCATGGATATATGTAGGAAATCACGCAGCTATAAATTTTTAAGGTTTTTTGTTTTTATTTGTTCGGTTCGACGACTATTTGTTTTTGTAGAGATTCCA
This sequence comes from Mantis religiosa, assembly GCA_030765055.1. Taxonomy (NCBI): domain Eukaryota; kingdom Metazoa; phylum Arthropoda; class Insecta; order Mantodea; family Mantidae; genus Mantis; species Mantis religiosa. The sequence continues at coordinate 90,402,533 of CM060954.1, read as the reverse complement.
TCTTTTCCATCCCCCCAGAGATTCTCGCGTGCACGAAAGATAGGCACACATTTGTTTCGCGTGTAATTTTAACCTGGCTGGTTTTCATTCCCCCTTTTCGGCGTCGCGTGTCGTAAATTAAATTGACTGTAGCTCCCAGTGTTATAATTTAAAGGGCTGCATTGTGCTGGGCCTGATAGCGTCCCATGTTTGATTCCCGTTCACGCTTTGTATGCCTGAGAATTTAGCAAGATAACAAAAGCACCTGATGTAAACCAAATTGATGTTTTATTCCTCTGCGCCAATTTGTCGCGATTGGAAATTCTGATTACCCCACGCTTGTTATAATTCATCTATATTAAGCATCTACCCTCAATACGTACCAAGAAGTAGAAACTTGCTTGGCATAAAGTACTCTCAGAACTACATATTATTTTACATATTATATGGAAGGATTTTTACTCTATAGAAAAGTAATGCTGAAATGACTGATGTGCAAGTGCAGATATTTCTATTGTGGTGAATCCTGCTACTGCAGCTGATACTACCACTACCATTCTGCAGCTGCTGCTACTACAGGCTCCTTCATTTAAAACCGAACGGAGCACACGGTGTTTCGCCTCTCCTAAGACCTTGCTGGATTCCCCAGCTACGCTGCCGTTGTGCGCGGGGGCTAGCGGTGTGCACTCCACTCGGCAATGTTGTACCAACACAAACAGGCGCTTAAGAGCAACACATTGTCGTGTGTAAAAGCTATTATAAATAGAAATTACCAAACGTTCAAACGTACCTTGGTGAAGTGCCTTCTTCAAGATTTACAATTCACGAGATTGTGCAGAAATTCGAAACCACTGGTTCTGTGGGGGAAAAAAAAAAACAACCGAAAGTGTAAGCGTACTGTATTAATAGAAGAAAAGCTAGACGACATAAGCGTATGCTTTCAACGTTCACCAAACAAATCCATCCCAAAATTAGCACAATAGTTGGGAATTTCAGATTCTTCTGCACATAGAGCAAATATATTATTAAATCTAAAACCTCACAAGTTTACAAGTCTCCATGCGTTAAAACAAGGTGACCCAGTATCACGAATGTATTATTCTGAACGGTTTCTTTCATCAGTGAATGACGGTTTAAAGGATACACAGCTTCCGTTCTTTTCAATGAGGAGTGATTGCTAAGTGGTCGTGTCAACACTCGGTGCTGGGCCACTGAAAATCCACACCGCGTTCAAGAAATCCCTCATTGTGATATTGTGATCTGAGTGTTGGTTTCGCCTGCGGTGCCATATGTAGTAAAAGCGGGCGTTAAACACTACACATTTATTTGATCTGAGTGTTGGAGTTTTTTTTTTAATTTAATTTGAGGAATAACTCATTTGATCTTCGAAGGAATATGTTTGCTCTTGTTGTACACAGACACATACCAAGGCGAGACTTGAACCCGCGACCGTCTACGCGGCGAAATGCTAGAGACATACGCTCTAATTACCATGGCTACGAGGGCCGGCAAGTTGGAGTTTGGTGTGCTGTTAACGCTAAACCCATAATGGGTCCAATATTCTACGAGCAGACTATAAATGCAGAGATGTACCGAAATTCCATTTTGATTTAATTTTATCATGAACTGATAGAGCAGAAGAAATCATATTGGTCCTTTCAACAAGATTCTGCTGCTGCCCATACAACGAAAGTTCTTCATGAATAAAATTAGGGAAGTGTTTGAAGAAAGAGAACTAGTGCTGGAGCATAGCCCTCTCATTTTCACCTATCTAACAGTGTGTGATTTTTACTTGTGAAAGACAAAATTTACGAGACAAATCCTCAGACATTGGAACAACTAAAACAATTAGAAATGAAATCGGAAATATTACAGAGGTCGAATTTAACTGTGTGATCCCGAATGCTTGTTTAGCCGACGGTGGACTCCAGCTTTACACGCGGAGTTTATGTAGGAGCAAAGACAGCTGTGGCACACACAATTGCACAAGGCGAAATGGCGCGCGCCCGTTAGGTTTTAAATGATGAACCCTTTATTACCACTACTACTTTTACTATTAGGGTAGATATTTAGTCCTGGTTTCGCAATGCTGGTGTTGCTGTTATTTTGTTGAGCTGAACAGCAAAAGCTGCCAACATTTCAATATGTAAAGCACATTGTTGAAACTTTATCATCCATAATCTGGTATGCACGTGTTATTAGTCATAATATTCTAATTGCAAATTTACATTTGTGAAATATTTGTACTTTCATCAACCATAAGACTTATTAACATTCACTTTACTGCTATATCTAGACGACTTCATGATGTAGAGGAAATCAAAAATATCCTTGAGATATGCGTGTCTGTAGAAGGCATTACTCAAAATGGAACTTGGCACTTAAGCTTAATACCTTTCAAGGACGTGGCATGAAGATTTTGATTACAGAAAGATATTTACATGACATAATGAATATCTTAAATTTTCCAGGCAGAGCTTGTGAACTTTATAAATACTCTTACCTAAACAGCAAACATTAAGGAATAGACAAACATAAAGTAAACATAACCCTTGGCCTAACAACCGAAAGTGGGCCCGAGCCTACTAACCCGACTGCCGGTCTCACGCCGATATACGCAAGGTAGTGGTGGGCGATCATCCAACCGACATGGGAAGGATATGTGTTCAACATCTCGGCACCCCCAGCTGGAAGGTGGACCAGGGTTCGCTACCTCTCGTAGCTCCTCAGTTTCCTCACGATGCTGAGTGGGCACCGGTATCATACCGGGTCTTAAAATCCGCAGTGTCTAGGGGTGAGATCGATTCCGGACACATTCTGGATGCATGGAACCAAAACACAACGCTCTAGCCAACTATGCCACGAGGCAGGACAGGACATAAACATATCTACTACTAAAAAATGTATACATTTTAAAAGTACTTCACAATTTATTTCAATTAATTGCAGACTTTCACTTATTGTAAGTTTTTCAAAGAGGCCTGCTGTAAGAATAGCACCCAGTCCATAAACAGTTTACTGACGCTATTCCCAAGTAAAGTGTAATGCGGGTGTTTTCGAAAGCTTTATTTCAATTAAAATGAAGTAGATAAAATATGCACATTCACTAATAAGCTGTAGAGGGTAGAAAATGAAGTGTACATGTAACAGATCAAATACTTTTTCCGTCACATTGGTACCAGTTTAGATAAAGTATTCCATATTAATATTATATATTCTTTTTTTTAAGTGAGAACAGAAGTTAGATCTAATAATTCAGACAAAATAGAAATTACCAGAAACATTCTAAGTCTACTACAGTATTCATTACTTCTTTTGATTTAGAAAAGGCGAAAGGAAAAATAAATAAGGGACGTTCCCATTAAAAAATGAATCAGTTCTGTTGTTGAGACTTTGACGTTAAGCGACTGTACACCCAACAGGAATATTATCGCTGTTCATGCTTTAACGGGCTGACAGGCAAGCCACCCTCGAAGGGTAGTTAGCGTCAGAACTATCACCAGTAACGCGCGTTCCTGCGGTTGTCATGGCAGCCCCCACTTTCCAGTTCGATTCCACCTCACAGCACTTGGGCGTGTCGCCTACTGTTACACTATATCGCTGTGGCAAACTGAACACATGCTCGTACCTGGAGGGGAGAGTTCTAATTAAATAGAGGGAGGAAAGGAAACATGAAACCCTCCTACAATAATAGTCAATAGTCCATAGGCCCGTCCGTGAATTATGTTTAGTTTAAATCCTCCCATAGACTCGAGGAATTGTGCATGAACAAGCAGCTTCTGATAACTAATAGGGCGCAAGACAGCATTATAGACATAAGATAGTTGGAGATAACTGTTAATTCTTTCCTTCAGGAAAGAGGAGTGAGATCTAATGGTCTGAGCATATTTGTACAGCCACAAAGGATATATTCTTTCACCACAATATTACCGTCTTTGCAATTAGACGTATCCCCCCACATCTATGTCTCCATGTACTGTACCTTTAATTTAATCCTTTCACTATAACGACGTATATATCTTTCAGAGGGCTGTTTTCTTTCGTAATTTTCTTCTACGGTTGTTTGCTTTCTCCCCCTGAGTGCAGCTGTGTGCTCTGGTCTGTCTCTTTGGAGTGATCTGTGTTTATTACTTTAATCCCCCTTTTAGTTTTTATTTCGTGTATAATTAGACTTTGAATGCACTTGAGTGCCTCTGTTTATTTATTACACATGTTTCATTATATACTTTGATGCTACATACTACGGTTAAGTTTTGTCAAATTATATTTGCAGTTCATTATAAAACAAAATTCAGTTCACTTTCAATATTACCACAAATAGTTACTAATATACCTATACCCGATTTCACCAACAGATATTGAAATTGACGTTAACAAAAGTAACGTAACAATTGTCACAGCGCTAACACCACTGTTAAATGCCTTGCATTTCACACAATCTGTTTTCTGAAAATGTTAACAAACACGTGTTACCGCCAAGAAACTTGAAAATATTACAGATAGAAGGCTATGGATGAGTCGTATTATTTTCTATACGTGCTGCGATGCGTTCTTGTTTTCATTTACATCTGCACGCAACTGAAAAATGGCGGGTGAACAAAATCATAAATAAAGTCGTGAGACAAATTTCTCATCGATGTAGAAAGAATTAATTGCATTGGTGACGAGGTGTAAGGATATCGTGGCAAATAAGAGCACGGATGCGGTAAATGTAAAAGAGAAAGATGTCATGTGGGAAAATATTGGAAACAGATTTAATTCAAATGCATATGTCACTACTACAAGCATGAAAGAACTTTAGTATTACGTGAATTTAAAACTAGGTGCGAAGAACAAGTGACTTGAACGTTTTAAGACGGGAGGTGGATAGTGTATTATCCACATAATTCAGTGAATTATAAAATCGCAAAGTTATGCAAAGGCGAGATCGGCATATTGCTTTCGATGCATGTTCTAACTCAGTGTTACGTAAATTTCAAACGAGGAGTGAAGAAGGACAAGTGACGAGTGACTTGAACGTTTCAAGACGGGAGGTGGACAGTGTATTAACCGCATAATTCAGTGAATTATAAAATCGCAAAGTTATTAATACTTGATCGGCATATTCCTTTCGATGCATGTTCTAACTCAGTCTTACGTAAATTTAAAACGAGGAGCGAAGAAAAAGTGACTTGAACGTTTCAAGACGGAAGGTGAACAGTGTATTATCCACACAATTCAGTGAATTATAAAATTGCAAAGTTATTAATATTTGCAGCAAAGGCGAGATTGGCATATTCCTTTCGATGTATGTTCTAACCTCTCTTGTACTTCCGCAGTAACCTTCATAGCAACTAGTTTTGACAATCTACCTCTGTAGAAAAGTTTCTTCTGATGGCTCCTCAAAATCATTTCTCCTCATAGGCCGTACTCTATTACGAATGCCATTTAGACGGTCTTAAATATAGCAATTCGACATCAAAAGCTGCGTTCACGCCTGTCATCTTGACTATTTACAATTGTTAAGCACTTAACAACAGAAATTTGGCTTAGTAGTTTAACAAGAGATTTAATACGTGTGTTAAGCTAACACATGTTGGTGAAATGCTTGCTTTAACTATTGTTAAACTGGTGTTAAGTCTTAACATCTTTTGCTGAAATCGAGCATAAAAATTCAAAATTTATCTAATATATTTGCGTTGTCTTTTAATTGAGGTGCCCACATTCTATTTACTTTCGTTACTTGCCTTTAAGTGTATTCTTTCTTAGCTAAGAGAGTGCATTCATATATTAAATGTTCTATAGTCAGTCGTTTTATTACGTTAATCAGTTAATTTAAAAGTATGAAAATATAGATCTATTCTTCCACAATATATAACGTTTCTTGACTGTTAATGTTGAGTGCAGAGGATCTACTCCCATTAGTCCTGGACCCGTAGGACAAGGACCCGGTCCTCTTTCACCAGGGAGTAGCCGAGCTGTCGCAAAGGGCGCCCGGCGTCCGTGGGGCTTTCCAGAGGGCAAGGCCTAGGTTACTAGCAAGCCCCCCCCCCACCTGGTCCAAGGACACAAGATGAGATGGAAGTGGATACGCCACTTACGCGCGCCAACACCAAAATGGGAAGGCTACCGATATGACCTCGGTGGGGCCGCCTGGTGATCTAGCACGCCTTCTACTAGCTCTGCAGGCTAGTACCCGGGAATATTAATGGCTTCCCTCAACTCCGTCCGGAGACATACCCGAACACCCACGGGTATCGGGAACCACTGCCCCTCGAGACCAACCCAATCCGAACAACTCCCAAAGGGAGGGGCTGTAATGTTCGGCACGAGGTTCCTCTAGTAACGTTAGAGATACCACGAGTGCTAAGGGTCCGCAGCGCCCGCACCACGGCAGCTGAAGGGGACGGATCCCCTCCCCTACGGAAATTGACTGTTAATGTATCGCTGTTTCTATTCCGTTACTTATGATTGGGAAATATGTATTTGTTGCCTGCCTCGGTAGCGTAGGTGGAAGCGTGCCAGCCTCACGTTCAAGAAGTTCCGAGCTCGAATCTAGATCACGCTGAATTGTGTGGATAAGGTTACTTCAAGGGTTTTCCCTTATCCTGAAAGACGAAAGTCTGGTAACTCAAAGGTCTGTGGACCCTGGGCTCATTTTGCAACATTTCACTTATTGCATCCATTGTCCGATATGATCTAACGTTGGAGGACGTAACTTTCTTTTTAATTTATATAGTTTACCATTTGATATTAATCGTACTTTTTGTCATTTCTCGCAGCTCATGCCGTGCATTTATTTATTTCACAATTTGACTTTTTTTGAGTACATTTCTGCATGACTAACATTTGCTAACTCCATTTCTAGTAAGTCTGCCATATTATTACCTAACCGCCCTTTTTTTTTAACCACCCTACATTCAGAGGCGGACAAAGGTTAAAGGCTAGACAACCAAGGCGGCCCTCCGCACAGATTTATTACAGCTAACACTACAGGGGAAAGGGTTGAAATGGGGAAATCGCAGAAGACCACAGGGTCCCAGATATATAGGCCACAGAGACGCGCGGAAGTCCCGTTTAAGTACTGAGAGTTTTATATCCTGTGCCAGGAATGCACACCCACCAACTTTCGGGTTCTGTGTAGATAAGTACCACACCCACATGCCGTCAGCGACCATACGAGGATTTACAATGCGCAAGTATCCAGTCACTTGTCCGCCATCGGCATGCACCTCGAGCCTAGAACACCTGAAGCATAAGGCGAAGGGAGCAGTGCTACTAGCTCGACCACCTGCGATAATGGCCACCGAACAATGAAAGACTTCGTAACTTTTTAACTGTCCACCTCAGCTTGACTGAACACCGACGACTGAATACACTCAACTGAATTGGCTCTTGCCGATCGACCGAGGTGCTGGCTGGCAGTATAAAGCCAGAAGGTTTTTGCTGCATGCCCACCCGTTAAGGGTTTCGCCACAGGTAAGGTTTTTCGTTTAGGAACTTTGTAAGATGTGTTGTGGGTTTTGAGGTAGAAATTTATTTTTCAGGCTAATATTTTTATGTACCTTCAGGATTGTGGGAATGGATGCAATGCCTAGACCAATGATGTTCTAATTTTAAAGTTTGTGTTTAAGTTGAACAATTTTGATGCCAAGCAGCTGAGAAGATTATGTGGAGCTCAGCTTTAGCTGAGGTTAGGATTAGCTCCTGGGTTATCTCGGGTGCCCACAAGCCATGCGGGGTACCCGGAACAGCCTGGAACGGTGTCTAGTGGGGTCATAATCTCCCAATGATCTAACAGGGGTACTTAGCGAATGTCGACTTCTTATATAGAGCCTGAGGCAGGACCTTCTGGAAGAGGGAACTCCTGGAAACTGCCGAAAGAAACTTTTTTGAGCAATAATTGCCTAAACTGCGGGAAGACGCCATATAATGGATTTATTACGCGGACTGTTGTTCAGACAAAGGGAAGGCCATTAACGCAAGTTTGATGGCAGTAACAGCTATGAATGAAACAAGTGTCCGGATTCAAAATATTTCGCCTACAACGAAGTTAAGTAGGAACGCAAAGTGTTCACATATAAGCAGTAGCGGTCTATTTAGCATAAATTATACAAAAAGTTGACACTTTCTTCCTGACAATATATACATCTGTAATTCACACATGCACAATGAGTTTTAAAACTACACTCATAACACTGCTGGTCCTAACTCTTGGCGAATACGCAGAGGAGTCCGCGGGAACAGCATTACATGTATCTCCCCGAGGAACACCTGTTGTCTTCTGGGAGAACAAATGGAAGTCTGGGCCTGTCGGATAAACAGGAACAATACCAATTTTATTTTGGCAAGGCAGACGTGACTGAACACTACTGCCATAGCTGTATTGGAACTACGTAGACGTGTATTCGTACAGCAGCTGATGTGCACGTTCAATATATCTATATAAGAGTATCGGACCCAAATGAGCTCGCTATCCACGGGACTTTAAGCCCAACATACTCATACGTCCAAATTTGAGAAGACGTTAACCATTGCATAAAACTTTGTGGTATTGTTAACAATGTATTCTTAAGTCAATATTCGGTTCTTAACACTCTAGGCTGTTCTGTCTCTAGAAATGTTTAAATATGTAAGAATGTTACATAAACTGTTCGTTCAAACTGTCATTTTCTGCAGCAAGATTTTGACTTTTTTTTAAGGTTATATGATTGAACCTCTATCAACTTTATGAAATAGGATTAAAAATGTTTTATATGGATAAATAGGACATTCCTCAGTGCACATTCAAACAAAAAGAATTTCAGAAATATCTGATTCAGGTTATTTCTTAAAAGGTTTTCAAGGACAAAAAAGTTAATAACAAATAAGTAGTATAGCTTTAATATATGAGTACAAATAAAATGGCTGCAGCCATTCTCCAGTCTTATAAACGTGGGCGAGGTAGCAGAATAAAAAAGTAAACAAGAGGGCACATATATTTTACAAATTACATTAAAGGAATACTCCTTAGTAGCCAAAGCAGCAGATAATTTAGAACTGAGCATTTCTGAAACAACAAATTCTGCTAGCAGAATAAATTAAGATATTTTGTTAGGACAACTTGTGACATTCCAAGGAAAATAGATGATTTCAAACATAGTAGTAGAAAAAAAAAAAGTGCACAGCCAAGGTTTAAGGCTTAGAATGTTGACTTTAGACATCAGTGGTGCTCTTTACGAAGCATAAAGGGCGAGAGACCAATTGCTTTTAGATCAAATAAATTTTATAGGATTTAAAAATTTCTGGAGGCGCCGGGTATCGATCCCGGTACCTCTCACATGCTAAGCGAGCGCTCTACCATCTGAGCTACGCCCCCAGTACATGAACGTAATTCTTACTGTTTACATTTAACAGTGGTCTGGCAAATCTAACTGAACCACTTTCACTTGTGCTCTAGATTTATGCTTGGAAATTGGCCTACGAAAAAAAAAGCTTTGGTCTCACAGCAGGGGGCGTAGCTCAGATGGTAGAGCGCTCGCTTAGCATGTGAGAGGTACCGGGATCGATACCCGGCGCCTCCAGAAATTTTTTTCTTTTCTTTTTTGAGTTACTCTAAGAGATTTTGTGCTCCTATTTACAAGATTAGCTCTTGGGATGCTAGTAGAAATTTTCGAAGTTCATTTTTAAAATTAGTAACAGTACGTGGTAAATACACAGTTAAAATAATTAACATTTATAAACGGGTCTTGCAACAAATAAATGATCGAGCATAAGCCCACAGTAGTGTGCAAGAAACAAATGAAATCAGGTACGATCTAGTGAGGTATATGCACTCCTCCCTTACTATATAAGTAGGGTTAAAAATGTCTTCTACAATTACCAGTTAAACCTAATTCACAATGAGCAATTGACCTATCGGTAATAATCTGGCCAGGCATGTATGTACGTACATAAGTTAAAACTACGGAGGTTGAAATCCACCCGTACTCTGTTCTTTAGATAAATAAATGTTTATTACACCATTGAGAATGTGTAGGTAGGAACTTATTTGATTCTAAGGCCGTTACCCGGCCCTGATTTAAAAATAAAACGAATCAATAAATAATGTTATATGAAAAACCAAACAAAAATATAAATAACGATTATGTAAACAGAGACAATACATTTTAGTTTTGTATTTAAACATAAGTAACTTAATGAAAAACATGAACTATACAAGAGGAATTCGTAGTATTACCATACTTGACGTGGCCGTCAGAGAATCGGGCGACGCAGATTCCGGTAGCACGTGCGAGACTCCTCCCACCTGGGCTAAAACCCTGGGGTTTAAATGCCGAAACTTTACCGAAGCAGCGACTGACTCACTGCTTCTTCAGCTATGTCAGCAAGGCTTTCGACCTCCGCCTAACAGCCCAGCATGACTTGCAAACCTACGCGACCGGATGTCGCGTGTATCAATATTATTCCATCTTCCAAGTATACAATTTTTTACCAATTTTGTCTTTTTCAAAAGTGTATCGAAATATTAGCGTCACAGTATTTTAATAATTTTTTTTTTTTTTGAGTTAGCTTTGTTGAAAATCTTTGTATGGCATCTTTGAAGAAAAACCGCTCAACTTATTTAAATAAAAATCAATTTCTCGTTTTCAATTTTGAATTATACTGTCCACAGACACATACGCGCGCCCACCTTTTCAAAATATGTTTTTTTTAACATTCAGGGAACCTAAAAACTTAATCGATATGTTTGGTTGGAATGCAATACTTCCTCCACTTAATACAGGTTGCACTGTTCACTTCCAATTACCTACCTCTACGTGAGGCACGTATCTCAAAGCTTATAATTTTCTCCGTTGCTTTGCTGTGCTTGAGCGGCAGCAATAAACGCCGGAAGAGTAAACATTACAGACGACGGGTAATATGGAGGTTCTATTTTACGCTATCATTTGCTCCCCCTCCCCCCACCTCTCCAAGCCCTCGCTGTGATGTGCCGATAGACCCCCGCACTCTGAAAACAGCAATTAAATTAAGGAATTTTGTAGATGATTGCTCGTTTTAATCCAATTAACCTCGCCCTTTTAGCACTATCGCTGGCTATGGCGATAAGAGGATTTTCGAAGCCCTGCACGCCCAAATAATCGTAAGGCTAACAGAAAAAAAGTTTCTATAAATATAATCTGATAATACCTCGACGCTTGTCCTTAGGAGATTCCGTGGCATTGTGTTGTGCCACTATATTGAAACCCAGGATGTTAATTACGACGAAAATGCGTATAAGCTTTTCCGTGATAATTTTCATCAACTTATATAACAGTCTGAACGGTTATAAGGACCACCTCTACAGGACCACAATATCCATACAGTACAACCAACAGATACTGCAGTAAATAAAATAAATGCAAATTAAAAGTTATAATAAAACATTGCTTATTTTAAATTACAAGTATCGAGTGAGATAGCCCGCGATAACATGTGCAACTCATATTCGTGGGTTCGATCCCCAAGGTTGACCTTCCAGAGAGACTTTTCGATGGTTTTCCGGGGTCGCTAGTGAATGCTGGAAATGTTGGTTACATCCCTTCATTTCACCTCAGTCTTCATCTTCAAACTGCTAAGCTGTCTCAAGGGAATATGAACGTTACATGGCAGGGAAAAAGGATGCTTTCTATAAATCTTTGTCCTCTGAATCGGAGGCGATCTCATCGATGTAGAACAAGGTAGCATACATAATTATGAACCTGTTAATGTTTAACAAAATAACACTAAGCCAAGATATGTTTGCTCCTCAAATTCAGCACTAAAGCCACGCAGCATTTGTCATTTACCGGTATCATTCCTCAGGGACTGTAATATGGATTTGTTTGTTCCAAGTAATTAGCTGGCAGCAATCACCATATCAGTGCGTGAACTTTGTGTATGAATATCTTAGTTGACACAACATTCTAATTTTAAACTGGCTGTGTATTTTGTGATTACATGAGTTTTCTTCTAACCCTATGTGTGTGCATGTGTTTGTGTGTGTGTACAAAGGGTTTGAACGAATCTATCAGATTGAATAGCACAAATAGGAAAGGTATGTGCGATATATTATTATCTGTTTCAAATGGGAAGGTGTTTGTCCTTGAGTGTTACTAGGTGAGCAACCAATGGGAGTACTGCGGTGTTGTCGTATTGCATTCCCGCTAAGTGGTGTGTGAGGAGCGCCAACCTAATCAATCTGTATGAAATACTATTCGCGGTAAGACAAAAATTCAGATTTCTTCAAAACTGATCCATGTGGAAGGTAGAGAGTTACGTATCTAACATAACCATGAAAACACCATATTTTTTAGCTCAAATAGCTTTTCTAATAGAAATAAACAACCCACTATTACCTGAATTATAACAATAAATCGCGACGTAAGCACTGTATGAATATCATTATTGGTTGGCATGTATGCGTATACATATATTGTAATTACTCAGAACTGAAACGTAAATGTTTGACATGATGTGATAAAAGAATTACTTTGAATAAACCAATTCGAGCGAGAGGAAACAATCAATTTCCTGCTGCCCTGACCGAACGTGTCTGGTCACATTATATCTTTGTTTATGAATGGTTCGTAATCTCTATTTACTTTAGAGAGTTCAAAGGGGTTGGTGTGTATGTATGTACATATACTTTTAATTACTCAGAACTGAAATTTAAACTACTGACATGACGGATAAAAGAATTACTGTGAATAAATCAAGGTGTTAAATTCGAGAAAGAGCAAACACTTCATTTCCTGTTAGCCTGTGGAATGTTGTATGTTTATGTTTATGAATGAATGCTGGATAAGAAGTGTTTATTTACTCTGGAGATTTCAGATCAATATCATTCAGTTTTTCTTTACACAATAGTAGAGTAAGAGTTAAATAGTGCAATGGCTTCTTACCGTGAATTTAGTGGAGAGTCAAAAAGGCAATCATTGCGAAATCAGGCTCGAAGTATTGTTTTTAAGGTGTACACGTTTTTCAAAAAATTGGTCAATGAGGAATATAGAAATCAGCTCGATTTCAAAAATGCTCAACGGCTTACTGCTGAAGCGTGAGGTGTAGGTAAAATAAGTGTGTCCTGCATTTGGATTAGAAAAGCAGGTAATTCATAAACTATAATTATAGTTATAGTATTTAAAAATATACATAATTTGCGAAAATGCTTTTTCCAATTTTGATTTTGGCAACTGCATCATTGTAAAAGTTTGTAAAATATAATTCGCTTACACTTACATCTAGCGCCAAGCAGACCTGCATATTGTATGAGTGTGCGAGAGAGAGGGAAATATAAAAGAGTGGGGTAGCAAGCTGGCAACGCTGAGTGTGATACGACATCTGATTACCTGGACTCCAGAACCCTTCCCATTTGAAACACATAATAGTCGCCTTCATCAAATGTACAGCCAGAAATGACCCAGCTCTTGTGATGTTCTGTTATTTGTAAGCTACGAATTACATGAAACTACAAACTAAATAGTTGATCTTAGGAGTGTAATAAAAATATATAAACATTTTATTTTTTAAGTTCTTTTAAGTGTTCGAATGACGCTAGCAGTTTAAAACAGAAAACGAAGAGAACTGTCATGCCATTTACACGTTGATTTTGGACTGATCTCTCTCTGATGATTTTAGTGACCCGCATGATATGTCAAGAGTACTTCTGTCTTTAGGACGCAAACGACGCGTAACGTATCTACAAACATTCGATTCATCGCTTCAGTAGATCTGTTTGCGTTTCCATGGTGAAGCTGTGATGGCATTACAAACATTGGGCAGTAAGTGAACAAACCTATTTGTTCTTTCCTCCGTATGGCAAGTGCCAATGATTTGATCTTCTGACCGAAACTTGCTGTAATTGAATACTTGACCTTTAAAGAAACTCCAGCCCGCGGTTCATACAGAGAAGTGAAAAATAAATATAATGTATTTTAAGGGAGTCTAATTTCCTGCTACGAACCTGAACGCTGTATTAAGATATTAAGATAAATAAACTAATATCTTTCTTGTTTATAGATAAAAAGGCGTAATTTAGGTTATCACACTTAAGTGATTGTGTGTTCAAGTAGAGACAGACAGAGATAGTATTTTCGCATTTATTGTAGTACTAACAGTTTACTTACCGAGCGGGATGGCCCGCATTCGGGAGGCCCGGGTTCGATTCCCATGGCCGACGTACCTGACTCATGGATTTTTTGGGGGTTTTCCCGGGTCTCTAGGTGAATGCTGGGTAGGTTAATTACATACCCCGAATTTCCTGTTCCTTCATTTCATCTCCATTATCATTTCATATCATCTCTCATCTGCTGCTCTCTTTCAGGGTCTCTGTCGGCGGGTGTCTCGGCGGTGCATGACAGGATGATATGCTCTGAGGAAAACTACTTTCTCCTCCGGTAGGTCGGTTGCCGGTCTCCTTTCCTCTGCTGGCACCATTTCGGGACCGCCAGTCAGGGACCTTTGGGGCTCGTAAGCCTGCCTGGAAACATTAGGGCTCGGCCGCTAGGCTCGTTTCCGTCCCGCAGTAGGGGAGCGTGTCCGTTGTCCTGGCCTGTCGGGGGAAGTCTCTATCCAAGCAACCGGAAGGGTACTGTCTCGTACTGTCGTGGCTCCTTAGGTCGGCCACCCTCTGTCTCCTTCGCCTCATCGTTCCTCCCGGGGGTGCCCCCACTTGGGGGCATAGGAACAACGGACCCAGCATGGTGGCCTGCGTTCTGAATCCACTCCGTTAAAGAAATCCCAATCTCAACAGTTTACTTCGTTTTAGTTTCCTTTAATTGGACACAAATAAAAGTAAGGTAATTTAGTTTTTAATAGGATCCACTAAATGGCATTGTTAAATACCAATATTAAGAAGCAGGATACCTATTTGACAGTTGAAGCGATGTACAGTTTTTTTTTTGTTTTGTTTTAAGCCAAAGTTAAGGGCAAGTAAACATGCAAGTAAACATATCCTGCTTGTTGGTTCATTGATTATATGGACGATTACAAAGAACTCAACTGTATTTATTCCCAGAAAAGGAACGGAACCATGTTTTTATTTATGTAAATTGATGATGAGAATATTTTCAATTTCCCATTAGAATCAGTTCTCTCTCATTTAAACTCCACTCTTCAATAGCAACATTATGTTTTCACAGCACCTAACAATGTAAATGAAACAAGAATAGGAAGATTGAGTACACTACATGCTAAATCAAAACAGTAAAGTGCAATTTTTAACCATTTCAATTAAATTTAGCAAATTTTAACTCCCCGGATATGGAATTTCAAGAGATATAAAAACAGGCTTTTGGACATTTCCCTGCATAAGTTTCTGCAATTAATTATACAAGTTTCATGTTGATAATCTCATCGAATCCAGGTAAGCCTCATTCAAATTTTATTGAAAACAGCTTTCAAAAGATGTATGGCATATCGGGTTTGTAATTATTCATGTTGAATATCACCTAATTTGTACTTGACTGAATACTAAATCAGTCAAACATTTTAGTGACATTTGTTTTTCAATTTGGTACTATCTCAAATGTTCAGGCTGATAACTATCTAAATTAGACTATTACGGGTCAGTTTTGTATTACTTAAAACTGAGTTGTGGAAAACAGGAAAACGCCTGTTCTGCAGAACTGTCCATTTGCTGTTCTCTTATGATAAGTGTTTAACATAGCTGCACAGTTGATTAATGGAACGAAAGCATTGTCTCCAAACCTGTCTTTATGTAAAACAAGAACGCGATTATTAGTAAGTTTAAGCATTTGCTTTAACAAGATCTGCAGATAGAACACATTTCATTAAGTTCAGAGTTGCTTTTTGTGTAATGTTGCAGTTGGTTTGGTGATACCATAAGTTTAAATATTCTGATATTTATTAGAGGAAAGTACTGAGGAATTGGGTAAGAGCTCAATTTGGAGCAGAAAGCAGTTCTAGAAATAAATAAATGAACCCTGGCGTGACAGCCCTAAGAGGGCCAAGACCTACCAACCCGAATGCCGACCTCACGGCTACTTACGCACGGCAGAGGTGGGCGATCATTCAACCGATATGGGGCCTGCCTCGGTAGCGTAGATGGCAGAGTGTCTGCCTCACGTTCAGGAGGTTCCGAGTTTCAATCTCGGTCAGGGCGAGTTACCTGGATAAGGTTTTTCCGGAGTTTTCCCACATCCTGGAAGACCAGTGTCGGGTAACTCTAAGCTCCATGGACCCCGAATTCATTTGGGCATCATTTCACCCATTTCATTCATCGCCGGATGTGACTTAACGCTGGAGGACGTTAAAAAAATAACACCGATGCGGGTAGGAGATGTGGTCAGCATCTCGGCATCCCCCAGTCGGAACATTGGTTTTCGTGACCAAGGCCGATTACCTAGTGTAAGCTCCTCAGTTTCTTTACGAAGCTGAGTGGGCACCGGTCCTATACTCGGGACTTAAAATTCGCACCGTATGGGTGGGATCGAACCCGGGCCGCTTTCACTAGCCCGGGCCTTAGCCCACTCCGCCACGGCGCAGGACGGAAAGCAGTTCTGCTGTACTAATATTAGCTAATGAAATGAGCCCGATGGTAGCGTGTCTGCCTCACTTTCAAGTGGTCCCCAGTTCGAATCTCGGGCAGGGTGAATTACTTGAATCAGGTATTTTCCGGTTGTTTTCCTTATCCTGAAAGACCAATGTCTGGGAACTTTAAGCTCCATGGGCCCTAGGGTCGTTTGAGCATCATTTCACCCATTTCAATCATCATCCGATTTGACTTAACCTTGGAGGGTGTAACTTAAAAAAATAATGAAATAACAAACAAAAGAACACTCTTCTTTTTACTTTCTCTACTACGTATACTAAGTAGGGAAAGTATTACATTCCACCAAAAAAATTCGACAGTGAGAATTCCCTTTTTAAGAAACCCCTTAAATTAAAAATGAAGCACTTTTATAAACGTATCTATGTATGTGTGAGTATGTGCGTGAACAGCATATCTTCCTTAACAAAAGGTCAGTTAATTACTACACTTGGTAAATAAATTCAGCATCTTAGGATTCGACATGCTCGTTTTTCTAGAAAATGCATCCAATGTAGACTGCCCTTTCCATGGAACATTATTCAAAAAAGTTGATTCTTTTTTAAAAAATGGCTCTTAACGATTTTGATTAAAATATCGCATCTTTTAGATATTTTCTTAGCAAATGAAATATACCGCGAATTCGCTGGGAATGTCCTCTGTTCTCTTTATATAAGTGACGTGCGGAACTCGAAAGCAGCGAGAGATAAAAATGTTATGCAGATTCTTTAAAATGCACAATTTATTTATTTCATTTATTTATTTTCTTGGAGTCAATCATTTCCGAGTTATTCGTTATCTGCCTGAATTTTCCAATGCTTACGCTGTTCTCAAATGAGAAGTCATTGTTCTTCATTTTTTTAACCTCTTAGTCTTACAAAAAAAAAAAAAAAAAAAAAAAAAAAAACCCACGGAATTTCCATGGCAAAGCCAGATGTATCGAAAAAAAAAAAGCGCAACACAGAGATGTTTATCTCAGCTTATCGGAAATACACGGTGAGTCCAGTGTAGGTATACTCTGTTCAGATGTAATCATCTCTTCTGGACAGCAATGTGTCATACAACGGCAAGCTCGAGAAAACATATCATATAGACATTCGCAGCTTTCAATCGCTCTATTTGTGTTTCGTAACGTACTGTACGTAAAGTTACCAATATTTCACTCTTCTAATCGACCAGACAAGAACCGATAAGAGACGATCGCAGCGCTTGCCACCTGAAGGTCAACGGTCTGTCGGGTAATAATAAGATAATTTCTGGTAATGTAAATCTCGAATGGCGTGAAGTAAATAGAGGAATGAGTGATTGTTAGAACAATTTGTAGATATAACATAAAGCCATGTGAATAAGATAGGAGGAGTCATGACAGTGAAGAGGGCATGATCCCTACAAATTGACTAGTTGTAAACTCCCGGCAGGCTAGTACAGCATCCCTGAAACGGCCCACTTGGGTGATCCGGAGACCGTCCTACCGAAAGAGAAGGGTTTACCAGGAGCATGTTCTGACACGCAGCGCCGAGACTCCCGCCGAAACGTTTACCCTGAAAGTAACCACAGATAAGAGATGATATGAAATGACAATGTGGTTAAATGGAGAGACAGGAAATTTTAGGGATGGAATTAACCTACCTAGCATTCGCCTGGCGAATGGAAAAACCCCCCGAAAAACCCATGGGCCAGGAAGGCCGGCTCGGGAAGCCAACTCGGACCTCCCGAATGTGGGTCAAGACCATACGCTTGTGCCATTCCGCTGGGTCAAAGTCATGTGTGTGCATCAGATTTTTTGGTACCTTTTATAATTCAAATTCATCAGCGGAAAATTTGAGGCTTGGGTTTTACTATTTACTGCTTACATAGATTAAAATATATCAGGTACGTTCTGAAATTTTAATAATCATAAAAATAGAGGAAGTTATGAATGTCCATACTGGTGTTTTACATCTGGATGTTTCATCTCTAGAATTGAAACTGACTTTTTACTTCAGGGTGCTCTTTTAACTACTTTTTTGGTACACATATTTGGCCTTCGGGAAGAACCCATTTGGCCATCGAAGGGAATCTATTTTTCTCTAGCGGCTCACGTATACACGATACACATGCACAATTGTTGGCCTTCGGGAAGAACCCTTTTGGCCATTGAAACAATCTATGTTCTATAGTTGCGCACACATACACATTTACACTCATACTCGAGGTGGGACTGGAACCCGCGACCCTGTACGCTCTAGAAACACGCTCTAACGACCATGGCTACAGAGCCGGCGATTTTAACTACTTGTGAGCGTCTTATTCCATATTAAGCGTGCTAGACTGCTTGATATTTGCTCAGAGGCCTCTTTACCATACTTGAAGTCCTTTAACTTGCCATACATCTAGTACATAGGTTCATAGGCTTTATTTCCCTTCCAAAGGAACTATGCTAAGAATTTTTACGCCAAAAAATCCATCACCGTCCGAGGGTTTGAACCCGCCGGAGCCAGTGGCTCTGTTACACTACATTTCACTGGACAACCACACTGTGGACGCCGTTAAAGGTGACGCATGACTAACATTGGCATTAGTACTCTCTCATTGGACTTATCAATTTAATTAAATTCCTGCAGACTAAGTGCACAAAAAGTTACCTCTCTATTAGAACGGATCATTCTGGAGAGTGACACAGTTTCTAGTAATATATGAATTACTGCGTAAAATAAATGTTACGTTGCACAAAATTTGTGCCATATCTTTATCCAAGTATCAGGAGATGCCTATGTAGCCTCTGAAAATATAGCTAGGCTTTTGCGTAACGACTGCAATAATTTAAAACCGAAATATGAAGCCTAGATATTGCGGTATACCATTGGTCACTGGATATATTTTATTTGGTTATTATTGGAGACGGCTATTATTTCTGTTGCAAATGAACCCCCAACTTTGCCACAGTAGTGGCTTTGCAAGGGCTGATAATGCTTTTTTAAGGTACTGCCTACAAAAGCCCTTAAAACCACAAAAACGCTAACAGGCGGCAGGAATTGGCCCGAAGTTGCCTTAATATGAACTTACGATCCTTTATATACATTCTAGCAACACGCTGTTGGCAATTTACATGCTTCTAGATGCGGGGTCTATCCATTTAGGCATATAATTTCTCTACCGCGCAGCTGAATTTTGTCAGCAGAATACGAATCGTGCATTATTCTTTGTATTGTGTTAACAGGGCAGTTTCCAGTGGAGCGTTTAATAAAAGCAGGCCGGAGCGCAACTCCCAGCCAGGTGCTTTTAATTGCTTATCGCGGAACGAAAAGGGAACAATTGGGGAGGGCTGTACAATATTGCACAGTGCCACTTGTGGCACAGCTGTTCTTAATGCCTCTCTACGTATTCCTGATAACCGCCCGGCGCATTCAACTGCGATGCTCTTTTTTTATCGGTGCAGTTCTTTTCACTTATGAAGCGGCAGTTTGTTTATTCAAGTGATACTTTGTGAGCTCAGCCAAGTATGTAGATATTTGTTTTGATATTTGCTTGGCAGTGACGGAAATGCATGTTTAGTGAAGTAAATAATTTGCATACTGTTTAATTATTAAAAAGCGGCGTTTCCTATTATATTTAGGAGATCTAATCTGTCCACTGAAAATATTTTGAAGGGCTGCAGTATTTTGACTTACAGCAGTGCCCAGTGCTGCTTATTTTAGATCGTAAATTGAGATTGCCCGCCTCGGTAGCATAGATGGTAGCATGTCTGTCTCACGTTCAAGAGGTCACGAGTTCGAACCTCGATCAGGGTGAGTTACCTGGATAAGGTTTTTACCGGGGGGTTCACTTATCCTAAAAGACGAATGTCGGGTAACTCTAAGCTTCATGGACCCTGGGCCCATTTGAGCATCATTTCACCCATTCCATTCATCGTCCAATATGACTTAAAAAGTTAAAGGACGTAAATTTCCAAAAAAAAAAAAAAAAAAAAAAAGGAAAAAAAAATTAAATTTTGGCCCCAAATGCCAACTTAAATGCCCCACTTGGCGACATAGGTACAGTAGACAATGTTTGGCCCCCGTGCCGGATCCCCTTCTTAACTTAGCCCAGTCAAGTCCAGTTCTTTCCAGTCCTGGGTACCCTAGGAAATACACAATCTCGAAAAATTTACGATTTCAAAATTATTCTACAAATATCACAATAATAACTTTTACCAGTTGCTGTTAATATTAGTTACTAAACGAAATCGTTCTATTACTTTGTGTTTGCTATTGTATTGATTGTTTTTCAAACCAGGCACGATATTTAAACCCATAGAAATACTGACGGTCAAAATTCAAGCACTTGATTACGTAGATGTATGCTGCATTTAGATGTTGATTAATCAGTTATATCAACTTGTTTTGATTTTGCCCCCACAATTGTAATAGTTTATGAAGAAACTCACATTAAAATATTCTTAATTCGGATGTCCTGTTGTAAAATATATTGTAATATGCAAAACAAAAGAAACCGTAATCATTATGTAGTAACAAAAAGGGTTAAGTGTAATTTGATACCAGAAATACACAGCAATTTTCATGTTTCGTTCTACGGAGAAGATTCAGTCAAAAACGTTTATTCTGTTGGATAAGATTCCATTAGGGGGCTGGGGTTCTGGGCACGGAGTTCCAGTCTTATTCTGTTGTAGCACTCAGTTTCTCACAAACAGACCCAGGTTCAATTCGCCGTCGTGGAGGGACACTTTTTGTCGAAGCAACGGTTTGATGTGCATAGGTAATATTATATGAAAGAGTAGAGCCACACTGAAAAATTCAACGCCATAGCCGGGATTTGAACCACGGATCTTCTGGTTTTCGTCCAGCCGCTCTAAACCATTTAGCTACTATGGACAACGTGCCGACATGACATTAAATTCTCCAACTGACTCGTGTTTTTTCCAGTAAATCACTTAGGAGTTCTCCTAAACACATGAGGCAACTACCTTAATGGCGACTTACTATGCTGTAAGCACTTTAAGGCCCGGGCTTTATAGTTCGGACCACTATTAGGTACAATTAATTTCCATTAATATTATATGATTTATATGGAGTATAAGACAGTCCAAAATACTTAATTTGCGCCCTAGCCCAAAGTGATACTACCTGTCTTTTGGCATAATACCCGTAATTATGCATAAGCATCATCGTAGTATTCATAATCACCTGTCTTAGATGTGGTGAGAAACAGTTTATTAGGTTAAAAAAATTCTGGAGGCGCCGGGTATCGATCCCGGTACCTCTCACATGCTAAGCGAGCGCTCTACCATCTGAGCTACGCCCCCCAGTACAAAAAGTTCATATACTGTTTGAATGTATACTTGATCAGGTCTTACCGAACTACTTTCACCAATGATCCAGATTTTATTGCTTTGGCCTTAAGGTGTGGTATGTAAGATCACTTAGAAATGGTTTTATTCAGTTGGGGGCGTAGCTCAGATGGTAGAGCGCTCGCTTAGCATGTGAGAGGTACCGGGATCGATACCCGGCGCCTCCAAGTAATTTTTTTTTCTTTTTGCGATCAGAACTGCTTTTATACTCTTTACTTACTCGTTTGACTCAGAATATCATTGTACACAAAATTTATATTGGAATACTAAGGCTATGTTTTGTCACCACATTGAAACTCGGGCAAGAGCTCAGAAGTGACCCGCTGTAAGTTACTGTTACTCTTTTTAAATATGCGATCAGTAACATAACTTCAAAATTAATTTATAAAATCGTCTCTAGACATAGATGGATGAATAACAATAGAGTTTTAGGAGAACGTGCTGATGTTACTTCATAAATCGATTCCTTTGGAGCTGAAGTGTGCTAATATCGGTGTGAGGCCGGCAGTCGGGTTGGCTGGCCCTGGCCCTGAAGGAGCTATCGTGCCATGGTTTATGTTATGGAAACTGTTGAAGACAAATTGCGGGAACCCAAATTACGAATCTTCCAATTCAGGCCATCGCATTAACTTAAGTCTGATTCAGGTTTCTACATGATTGATGTTGGTCTATAATAACAATAAAATTGTCAATCTAACGAAAATTCACAGGAGATAATAGCAATGTTGAATAAGTACCTAGATATGGAAGTTCATCACATGAACAGTTCGCAAGATTTAAATCTTGAAGTTCCAGAAACAAGTCTTTGTCAGGAAGGTCAATCGGACATTATTTTCTAACAATAAGTTCATGAGAAACAAAGAAATAACTGTACTTATTGTTCAAAATATTTTATTCATTAGCCGGAAGACTTAACAAACTAAATTGCTTGAAAAGCCTATAACCAAATATCTTTGTCACATCAAATAAATTACTTTTACTTTTATTACAAGAACTATTACAATGCTGAATAATTAAATGTTAATTACCCATCCTGAATTACTTGGGGGATCAAGAGTTAAATATTAGGCGGTGAAACAAAATACTGACTTTTGAAAGCTACAAATGCAATTTTGTTTGGTAGAGGACACAGAGAAATCACAAGAAGTCTTTCAAAAAACTTACAACCTAACCTTGAAGTTATCCTTCGGCACGAAATAGTGGTTGGAAGAAGCAAAAGGAAGCTGTCAATATGAGGCAATAATATTAAGAATTTCGCCAGAAAGGTGCAGTAGTTTTAAATTGTACTTGTCACTTTAAAAGTTTCAATAGTTTCGAAGTTTGAAATTGCGGAATGAGCAAAAATTTATAGTTTTTGATTATGTCCATTTTTCAAGTCATTCATCTATGATGTTTATAAAAAGTTGTTTAGTTTCATTTACTCTGGAAATATATTTGAAGTTGTGAAGTCATAGAAACTAGATTATTTCTGTGGAAGTTCAAGAGAAACGCCGTAATTGCTCAACTGAACATTTTTTCCTTCACCATTATAAATAAAAATTGCTTTGGCTGGCCCCGTAGCTCAGTCGGCAGAGCACCTGCCTGCCATGTTGGGGGTCTTGGGTTCGATAACTCGCTGAGGGTGGGGATTTTTCTCCATCCAAGATGAATTCCCATATTCCTCTGAGTATAGAAGTATGAATGGAGTGCGAATGTGTGCGGGATATAATGATACAACCCAACGTTTGCGAGTTATAGCGATATGTCTCCAAAGGAGAACGGCCGCCGATATGACTACTGCAGTTGAAGACGGCGTATAAATAGAACAAGAAATTGCTGTGCTATAACATATATTTTTAAACATCACATACTCACAATAGTTTTCAGAGTCGGTAATTTTTAGAAACTTATAAAGCTGATACGAAAAAACTTGAAAACGTAGAGCATGTGGACACGAACGTCATTTGTTATTTCTTTGTATTATAACTTTAAATTTTTCTACTTTGGTGCGAGAATTCTTTAATCTGGAGATGAGCACTTTTTACATGTAAGCTTAGCTTAAAATATAGATCGGGACAGGTCTGCAATGGGAACCTTAAAATATGAGAAAAGTAATCAAGTA
This sequence comes from Mantis religiosa, assembly GCA_030765055.1. NCBI lineage: Eukaryota > Metazoa > Arthropoda > Insecta > Mantodea > Mantidae > Mantis > Mantis religiosa. The sequence continues at coordinate 90,378,602 of CM060954.1, read as the reverse complement.
AATGGGCAGATTTGTTGTCATTGCTGAGGAGACGGTTGGATATGGTTCATGAAATACTCAAAAAAATAATAATTTATTCTAGTTTTGAAGACACGAAAAGCGATTAACCTTTTTGATAATTATTTGTTTAAACAAATATGGACAATTTTATCTTCATAGTTTCTTTTTCTTTTCTTTTGTAATTTACGTCCACCAACGTTAAGTCATATCGGACGGTGAATGAATTGGGTGAAATGATGCTCCAATGAGTCCAGGGTCCATGGAATTTAGAGTTGCGCGACCTTCGTCTTGAAGGATAAGGGAAAACCCTGGAAAAAAACGGAAAAACCTTATCCAGGTAACTCACCCTGATCGAGATTTGAACTTGGAACCTCTTGAACGTAAGGCAGACAGGCTACCATCTACGCTACCGAAGCGCACAGTTTGTAGTGTAATTTGGAAAATGCACGCAGTATAAGTGTTTGAATTCAAGTAAAATGAAATTTATCGATTGGAATAAAATAATGAGCCTAAGAAGGGTCAATTGGCTAACATTACGGAATTACACTTTGAAGGATAAAAGTAAAATAAATAGAAACATGAGGTATCATCACTGTTTAACATGTATTTTGGATGGTGAACATGATATTTTGCTATTCAAATGGTTGTTCCTGTAGGTTTGGTTGCGATACATTTTTGAAGGTCTTGTTACAGTTTTTAGTGTTTTGAAACCAGAAGTAGGAGATCAGAGATACAGTAATTAATCTACACAATTGCTGCACCGCATTATTTCTTGTAGGCTATGAGAGAGAAAGTAAGTTCTATTGCCACAAACAGTAGGCACAGTCATTTCATCATGTCAACAATGGGAATACCGATCCGCAAATTCATAGTAATTCCTTTACCTACCAAGGAAAACACTGCTGCTGCCCTACAAGGAAGTGTGGTCAGGTAATAGGCTGTGGCGATCAGCTTGAAATGTTCTAAACATGAAGCCCTATAAATACGTGTGGTAAATTCTGAAATTTGTTAGCAACAAACAGCGAACACCGGGGGCAAAAAAAAAAAAAAAAAAAAGTTCTGGAGGCGCCGGGTATCGATCCCGGTACCTCTCACATGCTAAGCGAGCGCTCTACCATCTGAGCTACGCCCCCAGTTGGTAGGCAATCGCTTTTTTTTCGGAGGTCGACTTCCAAGCATAAATCTAGAGCACTAGTGAAAGTGGTCCAGTAAGATTTGGCAGACCACTGTTAAATGTAAATAGGAGATTTGTTTTCTTGTACTGGGGGCGTAGCTCAGATGGTAGAGCGCTCGCTTAGCATGTGAGAGGTACCGGGATCGATACCCGGCGCCTCCAGAACTTTTTTTCACTCTCTTTTGCTCACATCTTCAATTTTGTTATAATTTTGTACATATAATTGGGCATTATTTTTAAACCCATTTGTGTTCACGATGAAACCACCGATGATGACGACGATGAGATAGTTTGCCTATAGGAGTTCATACCTGCGAGGCCTGACGTTTGGGAGCAGCCGAAAATTTCTCAAGAATGCACTAGACAACGTGATTTTGCGATCGTTTACCATTGTCTGCTGCAGAATGGAACGATCAGCATCACAGATACCTGTTTGAATCATGCACAAAAGCCTTATCAACAGCCGAAACTTCCAATATTTAAAGCGGTTCTCTTTAAATGCCAGCCGGGCAGATTGAGCTCTAAATGGACTTTCCCTGAAGTAAAAGTAACCCATAATGGCAGTTACTATTACAAAAGAGTATAAAATAACACTTTGTTTTACTTAACGTTATATTCTTAATTGAAGTTAATCTAACCCTACTAAATATGATAAATTGTTAAGTCCATACTAGTTAATTTATTAAGAAAATATTTCTTTCCTCCATTTTAATGGAAACTTACAAACCAAATCCATCAAGCAAGAGAGAAGAGAGGCTGACCATGTGGCTCGAGTGTCAGCACCATTCCGGCTTCTTAACCAAGATGACGCAGGTACAATTCCTGCCTTGTGCAAGGATCAATTGTTTCAATGCACAATCAGTAATAATGGTAAAAAAGATTACAGCAGTTTGTTGACATCCCCGGAAACCTGAGATTTTCCATGGTGGAGTGCTTGTAAAAGATATTGTGACAATATATCAATATATGTATATTTAGTAAATAATTGCGGGTATTATATAATGGTATTATATTGTAATTCTATTGTTGTGCCAAAATACGAAAAATAATTATTAATTCTGAAGTGCTATAAAACAAAGCAGTTTTGTTAAAACTTGTTATGGAAAACTACAGTACAGCAAAAAGAAAATAAAGGGTGAAAAAATTATTTCTCAAGTCTAAGCCCCAAGAACGACCGTGGAGGTTAAAGGGGATATACAAACAGAAAGAGGGTTGGAGTGTGAGGAAGGAAGACAATTTCTATTCGACTGTCAGTTAATAAAGTTAGCGGTTTCTTAATTAAGGAATAAATTAGCTAATTAGCGTACTTTTTAAGATTAAATATGTAACCACTGTCCATTCGTTTGCATTTAACATATCATTCTCTAATATGCTTTAAAATGCAAACGAAAATAGTCGGAGCTATGTGTAAAGGCCTCTGCATCTAGAACCTCCTAGGTGATGTGTAGGGGTGGAGGAGTTTAGGAGCCGCAACCGGGGAGTTTCATTCACTAGCTGCAGGTTTCGTGACCGCAGCTGTAATCTCTCCTGTAGGTCTCACCACCGGGCAGGGCGCTTTGTCAGGGCGTAACACCTCTTATCTATGGAAGACTTTTCGTGGCTAAGTCCCCCATTGAAACTTGTCAGAGAGTGATAATTCTGAAGTGTGAAGTCACAAAATGTGACAATATCCCAAAGGAGCATTAATCTACATTTTTTTGACATCTTGTAAAATAGAAATATACGTGAAATTATTAGTTGCTCAGGGCATGTCGTAAAACTCTACTTACAGTTGATATTAGTAGAACTTTGTTGCTTTATTTAAATCCAAAGATTTTGTCAAATGGCTGCTTCATTTCTTCATTATTAAATCTGTTTTTTTTTCCCTCTACTATCTTTATGTCATCATATCCTTCGCTGTATTGTAATACAAATTACAGAAATGGAAATTAATTGTTCTTTCACACTAGTCGTGTATAGTACACACTATGAAAGGGTAGAGCCAGACTGAAAAATTCAATGCCATAGCCGGGATCTGAACCACGGATATTCTGGTCTCCGTCCAGTCGCTCTAAACCATTGAGCTACTATGGCCAACGTGCCAACACGACATTAAATTCTCCAACTAACTCGTGTTTCCCCCGGTAAACCACTAGGAGTTCTCATAAACACATGAGACAACTACCTTAATGGCGACATACTATGCTGTAAGTTCTGTAAGACACGGGCTTTATTTATTAGGTACAATTAATGGAAATTAATTGTTTTTTCACACTAGCTGTGTGTAGGATGCACTGTGAAAGGGTAGAGTCAGACTGAAACTGCCAACGTCACGTTGGCACGTTGGCCATAGTAGCTCAATGGTTTAGAGCGGCTGGACGGAGACCAGAAGATCTGTGGTTCAAATGAATCTTTCTGGCATTGAATCTTTCAGTCTGGCTAGTGTGAAAGAACAATTAATTTCCATTAATTGTACCTAATAGTGGTCCGAACTATAAAGCCCGGGCCTTAAAGTACTTACAGCATAGTAAGTCACCATTAAGGTAGTTGTCGCATGTGATCATGAGAACTCCTAGTGGTTTACCGGGAAAAACACGAGTCAGTTGGAGAATTTAATACCACGTTGGTACATTGTCCGTAGTAGCTCAATGGTTTAGAGCGGCTGGATGGAGACCAGAAGATCCGTGGTTCAAATCCCGGCTATGGCATTGAATTTTTTAGTCTGGTTCTACCCTTTCATAATTACAGAAATATTTTTGTTCACTTGCCATTAGGTGTAATTTTAATTAAGGATGCAAGATTTATTAAAAGGATGAGATTGTCCATGCCTAATACCGGGTATACTTTGACTGCGATTCTAAACTGGAATCACGTAATCTGGAGAATAATAAACTAGGTATCATAGCTGTAAAATTTTGAGTTGTCTCTACATTATAGTTGTTCATTAAAATGAATTAATTGAAAGCAAAGCTATTATAGAAAAGCCACAAAAAAATCTCCATGAGTACGCAGAAGACCTAAGTCCCCCTTCCGAACCTTATTTTTCGTACCTCATGTTTTAAATGAACCGCAAGGGGTGAGGAGAGAATGTTTAGCAACCGTATCAGAAGTAAATTCCTTTACATTACAATAATAAATGCAAAGTACATTAATGCAGTAGTACTAGCTACCATCAGATGCTTCGGAGAAATGTAGGAAGCTCTAAATCAAAGAAACATTCCAAAAGAGAGCCCTTTTTAAAACTCGTAAAATGTATTGTTCTTATGGTCATATATTTTCAAAATATTACATTTGTATTCTCTTATTTAGACACCGGACTTAAAAAGATAGATGAGGCAGTGACACGTTACTAATACCTACTGATACTGTGATGGATTGTAGTGCTAAAAAACATGTTTTTTCATTTATTCCATTAAAGGTAAATGAATGGTAATGTAGCGTAGTGTTGGCAAAGTTAATTACTAATTATATAGTTTGTGTAATCAGTTTTCAGTGTATCCATATATACTCTGCAGCACTGGCAAAACGTAGTATCGCAGAAAAAACGTGTTGCATTATAACGCAAACGTTGTGTGAGGTTTTCAAATATACAGAAGGTTAAATGAACGTGCATGTATAAACATAAAAGTAGATTAATTAGAAGTTCCGTGCATGATTAGTTAAGAGGAAACGGATTGCCCGTACCATTTTCATGACGTTCACCTGCACTAGTTAATTAGCGCTACGCTTGGCTCTTGATGACTTTCCATTGTTCTCAAGTTAAAATACTACACTAAGTTAAAATTTTATTTCTGTGAGAAATTTCAAGGTCTCGTTACACATAATGTGTTTGTGTTCATATTCATGATCTTATGGGAATTGTTTTATTTCGCTTATATACATATACCTACACAAAATATGTAATAAATAAGGGTGTATATTTTCAGTTAAGCTGCAGAACATATCGTTGGGTATCTGTTCCTCCATAGTAAATAATCAAATTTATATAATTATAAAATTGTGCACTTGTCTTGGAAACTTCTAATCATTGAATTCTTGAAAATTTTTGTCACACATTCTTTGAAGATGCTGGTCATGGATGTCAAGCTTGATATCATTTACGTGGCCGCGCCATAGCTGAGTGGTTAGACCGCTTAGTTCTCACCTAGGTAGCCCGGGTTCGATCCCCGGCGACCGCAAAGTGGGATTTGTGGTGGACAGCGTGGCTCTGGGGTGGGCTTCCTCCGGTCCTCCTCCATCATTCATTCATCTCAGGGGTTGGGCCGACCCCTTAAACCTGGTTTCATCTCTCAGGTCAGATGAGGCCTCCTAACGTCAGCATTGACGAGAAAGGGAGAAAAAATATTTTCGTAATATATATATTTAGAGTCATCATTTTCCCTATATTGGCTACATTGTAGAAGTATTGATTACTTAAGGCTTGCCTGGTAATCAGAATATTGCTACACATTTAAGCAGGAATATATTTTCTCTATTTACAGAGAAGTCTTTGAGTAAACACACCTGCGTGTATGGGGTCTGTTAATTGCATAATTAAACGTAAACATCGCACCCTTTCTGAACTTTTGTTTACATTGATCGTGGAGCGTAACTATAAACAAAGCGTGCCTAGTAAAGCAGGTTTAACTCAACAGGAAGGTAGAGGAGTGGCATGTGTTCAACATTCACCCAACCTGTCTTCTGAATAAATAATGGAACCTCTCTTCCTTAAAGGCGTTGACTCCCCCCCCCCCCCCCCCCCAGTAATGTTGCAAATGTGGTTTGCAAGTTCTCGAGGAACCAATAGAGGTTAATTGCTCACACCACACACATTCAAATATAATCCCTTTGAAACAAATACAGAATAACACAAATTTTCAGCATAGCACCATATTGTAAGGTTTAAGATGAATAATTATGGAAAGTGGCTGTTGAAGCTTCGAGAGAAAGAAGCATTTTTTAGACAACGGTATAGATGTGAGGGGTACATTCGTCGCTAGGTCTCTGAAACATAGCTGAAACATGATTTGGGATGAATACCTCGTCTTTTGTATTTGCATATAGATGTTCAGTGAATACCCAAACAGCAAATATTGCTTTGTATGGAGCAATTTGTGTGTAACTGTTTACTTTCTTGAAACTTTCTACAGTAGTTTTGAAGAATACATTATACATAAGATGAAATACTTTGTTGACTTTTGACTTTCTGTACCTGCGTACAGAACCAGGTATTCCGCTCTAATATTCGATATCAAGATTTCATCTAAATATATGTTTTGAGGGCCTCTGAATCTCAAAATAGTATTTTTTTAAATTACTTATATGTGTGTATGTGTGTGTTTGAATGAATTAACTGTTGTAATGTTGTAGTTCAGCCTTCCAGCAGAAAATAAAATTATATTTCTGTTTTGTTTCAGGTAAGATAAGCCTCACTGACTTTCGAAAGCAATTTACAGTATAGAACAGAGTTTGTTTGGGTAAGTGTATTTGATTATTTAATGAGATTGAAGTATCCTATTTATGACTCATATCTTTATAGAGAGAATGCAAATGAACGTGACTCTTGCCCTTAAGCCCAAGGTGTGATTAATGAGTATAAGGTCACATTTAATATTCGTTTTATAAACAGATATTTAGTAAATATCTATTAGCATTTTGATATAGCGAAGCATTGAATAAGATCTGGAGTACCACGACTATCTATTTTGCCAACATAAGATGACCTACAGCTTAGGTATGTGGGAACAGTTTGAAAACCATTCAAAAGCAGATAGACAATAATTTGATTGTATTATTTAAATAAGCATCTGGACTAGGCATCGCAAAGCATTGTAGCTGGCATTTTGATGTCACTTCAATGGTGTTTCATGGGAAGTAGTAGAATTATGCATATCGTATTCGTTGATCTCTACCCAATCTGTACGTCCAATGAAATCAGCTGGCTCAACCACAGTGCTCAGTAAAACACTTTTTTTTTTCTCGGAATGCACGCTAGTTAATGAATACAATTTTGGAAAATTGAGATATTTTGTACTTTTATGGTGCAGCTTCCACTACTCATAGTCAATTCTTACATTCTTGTATATCAGAAACATAGATATTCTACTTAACTTCATTAACTTCATTAAACAAATGCGTGTTTGTAAACAGGATAACACAATAACGAAAAGTCGCAGAAGGTAACATTTCTTATGTGAGTGAAACTATTTAAGCATGATTTCAAAATATTTTCAATAAAATTCCTCTTCTGCAGAACTAACCTTACATGCAAAAGCCCTTTTTTCCATTGTGTATAAATGACTAACTAGTTTTAGTATTATTTATTTATCTATCTATGTATGAGGTTTCTCCAATTAAAACGTTCATTTAACACAACACAATGCAATTTAATCATAGCATCATGCAGAAAAAAATGCAAACGGAAGATATAACAACAAAGACAAGCAAATTTAATTACGAATAAAGTAATTATTAAGGATGATAATAATAATGAAACGAAAATTAAAAGTAATAATAATGATACACATAATGCATTAAGTTAATCAGTCTGTAATTAGCAATAAAGAAACAGAACATAACACAATTAGTAAAATTAATTTTGCATTTATCAATATCAAAATAATGTAATTATCTGTATACATATTGCATGCATAGTAGAATATTTATATGATTTTACTAGCAGGATAAACATATATATTACAAATCTCTTTGATGAGATATTAATTAAGAACATAACATCATAGTCAAAGAGTAGATCTAACTAATTAATTATATAAAATAAGCATATTGGATCGCTAGAATGAAATGAATTATGAATGAAAAATCCTAGATTTTTGCGTGGTACTGTAACAACAGTATTGATATTATATAAATGATAATCCCTTATTAAATGTTAATTATGGATCTTTATAGTTTCAATAGATTGTACCTATTATCTCGTCTCTATTATAATTATAATCAGGAGTTCTTTTGAGTCTGAAAAAAAACCTGACATGTTAATATGTTATAAGCAAGACAGTTCTCTTTTCGTGATTTATTTCATTCAATTGCACCTGTTTGTAATTTAATACAACTAGAAACAGATTTTATGTAAATAAACAATTTTAAATCGTCTTCGACTGCTAAGACAGAGAATTAACAAGTTTTACGTATAACAAAAGAAGTGCAGAGCGTAAATTAGAACCTTGTGTTACTCCAGTAAAACATACCCTAAAACTATAGGATAAACTATATTTATATTTAATAAATTTAATAACTCTCGACTTTGGGAACGATGGCATAACTTGCTTAACTCGTATTTCATATATTAACTTGACAAACGGAGTATGATTTTCTGTGAATTTCATATGATGTCCTTTCCATAGATAGTGAAAATCGAATAATTTTATACAACTGAAAACTCGACGAAACATGTGAAAGGGATTTAAAAAGGACTTTTTCCCGAACCGTTAGCTATTTTCGAAATATTCCATGCCGCACGTCTACGGTTTTACAAGTTCAAGTTTAGCATCTCACTTATATGTTTGAAATTTTGCTCTTCATATCAAAATTCACAGAAAGTATTTTCATTAAGCTTCAGCAATAAACAGAATTCGTGCTATTGAAACATTTATTACACGTTTCTATTCAATGATTGCTTCCACTTTTAGAATTGAAACGTTTAATTGTAGGTGGTAACAAGCAGGGGCGGTCGGTGAGGCATTGTACTGGCGGTGTCATAAATAAATGAATGAATAAATAAATAAATAAATAAAAATAAATAAAATAAAGGTTGTTGAAATATAAATATGTGTACCAATTTCGAACGATTTAGTTAATCTTATCAATACTCCATTCTATTTTATAATATACTGTACCAAACAAAACGTACAGGGAAATGGAAATAGATATTTATTACATCCGTACTCTTGTTACGCACAGGTGTAGCGAGTACAGTAAAAGTTTGATAATACAATTCATGGAGAATGTGATACGAAGCGTTCATGTACGATTTCGCGACAGAGAGACAGTTATCTTAAATCCCGTGCTTTACTGCACTCTAGCGGATTAAGCGTAAGTTATGCGCCAGAGAAATCTCGGCACTACCTTCTCCCATAAGAAGCCGTGTATAAGCAGACATCCTAGCCCTTAACACAGGCGCTTATGGGTGTAGATTGTGCCGTTCTGGAATCGGCGCCAAGCCAAGGAAAATAATCAGGACAGAGTGCTTGCGTTTAACGCGCCTATTCATATGAGGGAGCAGATACTCAGAAACAATTTTTTTTGCGCAATTTCTATACACTTCTCTTTCTTTCGTTTTCATACAGATGGTGCCATGGCACAGCGGGACTACCTCAGAAACCACCCCTGGTAATAAGTTATATATATATATATATATATATATATATAATGCAATCGGAGAGTAAAGGTTTTGGGCAGGAGAGCGTTAGGGAGAGCTTGATATGATGCATATAGATTGAAGTTACCGCTTTGTTTTAAAGAAACTTTTGAGTAAATTTATGGGCAAGGGGTTCAAGAACGAGCTTTCTCCGTACACAGAGATCTGAGTCAGTGTTTAACATCAAAACATAGTAGACGAACAAACAAAAGAATAAACGCATATGATACGTAAGTAGACTAGGATTTAATTTGTGATGAAAAATAAAAGGTTGGAAACATGGATATGTAGACCTATTTCCCAAAGGATCACTGCTGGTTGTCTTAATCATTAATTCGTTGGCCTGTGTTCTTTCCAAGTTCAATTATGCGGTAAATCTCGACTCGTATTTGCTTTATATATTTATTAATCCTTTGCTTTCCAATTCACAACGTTAAGCTAGCCGTATTAGTGAAGAGAACGGAATCCAGGATCTTTTGATGGCCGGATTCAGAGACTTAACTCTGGCATTACAAAAGGTTTGGCACTTAGGGAGGTATTAACAAGGCTTCCCTTCTACCTTAACTTCTACCCTCTATTTTCGTATTCCCTTTTTCTCCTTGATATCTTTCTTGCTTCCAGCTAGAAATCTTCTACTTCTTGCATTATAATTTGCATTAATTTCTATAATTAATTAGAACGAAGACCTGTTTCTTCGATAGAACGCGACGGAAACGTCCTCTTCGTCGCATCGCCGTAGTCACCTTGTTAATGGAATCTTAATGAGAGTCTGCTTTTTATCTTATATTTAAGAAAATTATAAAAAAAGTTCAGAGAACGGTGCTGCAATTTTCATTGCGTTAAGTGATGCTAAATAAATTAGTCGCAAAAAAAAAATGAAATTATTATTCTCCTACAAAACACCTCCCAAATTAGGCTATTAATCTCTTCTGGATAAAATATTGCAGTTTAGAAGTAAAGGAGAGGAATTTCGTGGTCACTAAATGGAAGTCATACTACCTATTTCATTTTTATAGTTTCTAATGAAACATTGATCTTGTAAACAAAAGAGAAGTTGTACTTTTAAAATTAAAAGGAAAGAACAGGTGAAGGTGATTCTTCCTGTAGTAAAACTTCATTTGATTCTTAAGCTTACATTTGAAGTAACTTCCTTTCTCTCCACTACATGACTTCATTCACCAACTTTACAGACACAACGACTAATACGGGAAGACTACCAGCTCCTTCTAAAACTGTTCTTCCGGGAGATACCTATTTTGAAAGTTCCCTTATTAGTTTCCTTGCTATTTGCGCAACATGTTCCATGCTCCATGTTCTCGGCTCATATACTTACAGTCCGCACCACACGATTCCAAAACTGTCAGAAACCTCGCCGAAGGAAGCGTAGCAGCAGAATATTTTGTTTTCTTTCGGTTTTAGGACATTTGACACCTGTTATTTACTGTGGAAGAAACACTGGTTTCATTTTGATGTCGAAGTTATGCTGAAAATATATATTTCGATTTCCTTCAAATCATATTATTATATATAATATATGTATAATATAATAAATATGTGAAAATATTCATTGGAAATGAATTATCATCCAGGCAGGCTGAGGAGTAATTCCGCATAAAGAAAATTGTCCATCCTCCAGCATGGAATTGAATCAGGGACCTCTAGATCTGGAAGCTAGCTTGATAATTAACAGATCACAGAGGCAGTCTGCAAAATATTTATCATTATTTTATGCAAATATATGAGAAATATGAGTCTTTTTGTGAAGAAATGCCAAAATAGCTATGAAAATACTGATAACTGGTGACGAAAAGTCACACGTAAAGCCGTGCTATATCAACCTCATATTTATTACATTGCGCTACAACGTGTAGATTTAAAAAGGAAAATTCTTATCTCAAATAAATATTAATATTATTTATTGTTGTTCTTTTTTTCTACAAATGTATTTAATGTTTCTATTAACTTTGATATATAATCACGTTTCTAATATTCTAAGATGATCATGAGTTACTAAAGCAGTAATTTAAAACATTAAATGTTAAAATATTTAATTGTTTGTCAGCACATACTGTAACATAGTTGTTTCATACATGGTTGATTGTTGTGTCAGCCTTCTCTTTGATCAAAGCTTTAAGCAAATCTTCCAAAGGCATCAGTGAAAACCATCCGAAAATACATATAATTTCTACGAGACATCTCCAAAAACAAAATACCTACTATGGTACGCTAACCGGAGGGGCTATTGCACTGTTTCATTAAATATAGTCATCTTTATTGTCAATATAATGCAATTTTAATTTATTTTACCGGTCATACGAAACAGTTGTCCTATAACATATACCTATGGTCCGATGTACATTGCTTTATTTCGATGAGGACTAGCTTGTGATTTGGTTTTCGCCAACAATTATTACATCACATGAATGTTTCAGTGACTATTAACATATTAGTGTTATTATTATTATTATTATTATTATTATTATTATTATTATTATTATTATTATTATTATTATTATTATTATTATTATTATTATTATTATTATTATTATTATTATTATTATTATTATTATTATTATTATTATTATTATTATTATTATTATTATTATTATTATTATTATTATTATTATTATTATTATTATTATTATTATTATTATTATTATTATTATTATTATTATTATTATTATTATTATTATTATTATTATTATTATTATTATTATTATTATTATTATTATTATTATTATTATTATTATTATTATTATTATTATTATTATTATTATTATTATTATTATTATTATTATTATTATTATTATTATTATTATTATTATTATTATTATTATTATTATTATTATTATTATTATTATTATTATTATTATTATTATTATTATTATTATTATTATTATTATTCTGTTATGTGAAGTTCTAACTCAGCTCTTAGAATTTTACTTCACTGGGAAAGTTCTTCATATTACCCTTGTTGAGTTTTGAATACTAGGTATGTGTCGAAATTGAGGTGAATCTCTTACAGGAATATTAATTTGGAGTGCCATATGATACAAATAGATAAAGAGTATCATTCGAAAGACTTGATAAAATACCTTTTCTTTGGTTTTGCGTGAGTCAAGGTCTTCATCTGCGGTTATTCACTGAAGGAATTCCCTGCTCGTAAATCAAACTCATTGTGAGAAAATGCCAGTCAGAATGCTATGAAGGAATTTTTATCACTTATTCATAAGTCGTATTTCTTGAAACTTAAGGCAGCACGCTTAAAATATAGAACATAACTGTTAACGGGTGTGATATATGCAGTAAAAAGCAGTGTAGAAGTAAAGTGACAGGCGTAAAAGGAAGGTAAATTATGTTGTATGAAGGTGCACTTGACATGATATATAGGTCCTTTTGCAGCCGTTTTGTGCTAATGAAAAGAGTGGAAATGGACGTAAAGAAACCGGGGAAAGAGTAAAACAAAACCAGCAAGCGGAGCAGGGACGAAAGGGGCGAAGGATTTGAACCAAAATAACGAGGTGTGGTCACTGAACTTCAGTCTGGAACCGAACCTGGCAGCTGTGTTGCTGAATGACGCAGGGTGAGACGCCATTCCTCTTCCATTACGCAATCGTGAAACAAAAATATAACGCCCTGAAACACGTGAGCAGCTAACGCAGTGTTTCGTTGAAATACGGTGTGTTTAAAAATGTTAAAATAGAGACAAAATGTAGCAGATCTCTACACATTACAGTTTTAGAGATGTTCCTACTGAGCTTACCAGGTACTTTCATTTTTAAGTCGTGTTTAAAGGCGGTTTTTACTGCATACGACACTACAGGTGAGCCATGGCACTGAAATTTTATTGGAAGCAAACCTTTCAGGTTTACAGTTTTAGAAGACCTCTCCGGCATTTGCATTATGAGAAATGAGCAAAACTGGAAAAAGGCTCAGTCAGGGAGGATAGTTCTGGTGGGATGCATTCTTGTTAATTCATTTTTCAGAGCTTTTAGCCAACACTTCATGAACTTTGAAAGAATGCTTGGGAGTTTAAAAATAAATGCACCAACAACTTTTGAAAGTATCAAGACTTTTAATGGTTATAATAATATTTTAATAATTCTAACCTGATAAATTACTCTAGCATTAAATAATCTCATATTTTAGATCACACAGAATATATTTTAGATAATTTGTGTTAATTGGGGCTAAGTGTTTTTAAAGAAAATGTATTTTTAATCACAGCCAACAATTGTGTATGTAAACTTTTAGCTTCCTTATTCATATGTTCTATATTTACATGTATATTTTTAGGAATTTTTTTGTATAGGAAAACATAGGAATCTTGCCAAATACTAATTCCTCTAGCCCTTTCTCATTTTCACGTAGAGATGTTTTTTAAATACAAGATAACGTGTATTGTTTTTACATTTTTTATAAAGACCTAATTTTGAAATTTTTGTAAAGTTTCACAGACCGATACCATTTAGATAATCTGATATTATCTCCAGGACTAAGGAAAGACCCTAAATGAACCCTTCATCTACCCGCAGTCGTTGCCAATTGCATGAGATGCAAGAAGTTTTTTCCTTTTCCCATTATAATTGGCATGCTACTTGAAATTTTATCTATATTCCCTTAATACTTATGATTTTAGCATCACCTTCACCATCATCACTATTTAGAAACTGTGAGTTAAATTTGTAAAACGAAAATGTGATATTGAGATTTACGTTTTAATCAAACATTATTTTCCTTTTAGGATTCTTAATTTCAGGATTAAAAAATTGCTATACGAGTATTATTTAGTTGTAATGATTCTCATTGTTGATTACTAGCCAGTGTGTTTGACTGACAGTTTCAGGCTAAAGTTTTCTCTGGGATTAACCTTCAAGAGACGGGCACCAGGAGTTTTAAATTAAGTGAAACACCTGCACATATGTACATGTTTTCAACGAAGGCTTTTGGCGTATATTTAAGAATAAAGATAGATAAAATTGTGTATCGCGTTTGGGTTAATGTCCCCTTAAGATTTCATGACAACTAAACTGTGGATGGATGTCGTTTACCACAAATTGGTTTTCATGCCCTGGCGGGACTGGGGAAGGTTACGCAGGTACTTCAGCACTGATCGACGTTTATTTGCGAACTAATGGCCGGTGTACATGACAAGGTCGTAGTATAACAGAATAGATCCCTGGTGAGACGTCACGAGTCTTTATGGTGATGGATTTGAACTGTTAGACAAAGCAAATCACTGGGATAATAATAGACTTGACGAATAAGCAGTCGAATTGAACTAAGGTAACATTCTGCTGGGGCAAATGCTGTGTTAAATCGTGACGTATGCTGTTGTGTGGAACTGGAGCTTTGATGTTGAGATTTATTGCGCCGAGTGATGCGGGGGTGGGTGATTGATGGTTCCTGTTGATGAGGAGTTGTGAAGGGATTTCAGGAAGTGCGTCGCAGACTCATGAATCACTTCAGAAATAGGCTACTCTGGTTTCTCTTGCAAATTGCTGTGAAAAAATACTTTCGTGATTTACATGGCAAGTTTGCCAAACTCTCTCTTCCAAAAACGTGTATACCATACATCAAAATTTGCCTTCGTTGATAATCATTCAGGACCAGAGAGCATTCTCACATACAAGTCTTCAGTTTTCCGCAATAAAATTCCTAAAATGTGTACAATATTAATTTGGAAGGCTCGAACATCTTTCATGTTCATAGCTTTTAATTGCTTTCTGAAATTAACAGGAATTACTTCTCCCACCACCTACCAATATAGAATGCGTCTTTAAAAAAAGCTGTATGTATGCACGCAAGGTATCTATATCAGCATTGTCTGCCTGTAAATAGCATAATTCAAAAAGGTATGTTCTGGTAAAACACCAAATATCATAGCTGAGTCAGACACTGTGCAAAAATTACCAAGTGTTTATTTCCAAGTTTCCCACCCAAACTACCTTTTACATGGGGAAATTTAATTAAAACCTATTCTAGGAAATGTATATTTGAAGCATTAATGTGAAAAATTTAATATATGTCTATATTTTATTTTCTAAGAATAGCCGTGACGTCCTGTTGCCTTATTATGTTTATAATTTTATTCATATCTTTTACTCTAGATGTTATATTAAATCTCACTTAATGTGTAATCTCCATCGCTTGATAACACAATTTTCCTTCTTTATGCTGGAAATCATCCAGATGTCAATCTTGCAAATCTTTCTTTACTCATTCTTGTCACACGTTTATATCATGTTATTTGTCTTGTCGATGTATTTACCTTATAAAGTTATTTTAGGTCCCTTATTTATTTAACTTCATATTCTCTTCTTTCTTTCTTTTTTTCTTTCTTTCTTTCTTTCTTTCTTTCTTTCTTTCTTTCTTTCTTTCTTTCTTTCTTTCTTTCTTTCTTTCTTTCTTTCTTTCTTTCTTTCTTTCTTTCTTTCTTTCTTTCTTTCTTTCTTTCTTTCTTTCTTTCTTTCTTTCTTTCTTTCTTTCTTTCTTTCTTTCTTTCTTTCTTTCTTTCTTTCTTTCTTTCTTTCTTTCTTTCTTTCTTTCTTTCTTTCTTTCTTTCTTTCTTTCTTTCTTTCTTTCTTTCTTTCTTTCTTTCTTTCTTTCTTTCTTTCTTTCTTTCTTTCTTTCTTTCTTTCTTTCTTTCTTTCTTTCTTTCTTTCTTTCTTTCTTTCTTTCTTTCTTTCTTTCTTTCTTTCTTTCTTTCTTTCTTTCTTTCTTTCTTTCTTTCTTTCTTTCTTTCTTTCTTTCTTTCTTTCTTTCTTTCTTTCTTTCTTTCTTTCTTTTTCTTTCTTTCTCTTTCTTTCTCTTTCTTTCTTTCTTTCTTTCTTTCTTTCTTTCTTTCTTTCTTTCTTTCTTTCTCTCTCTTGCTTTCTTTCTTTCTCTCTCTTGCTTTCTTTCTTTCTTACGCCCTATCTTTCATTCTATTTCTACCTGTCTCCGTTTCTTTCTTTTTTCTGTATTTCTTCCTCTCTCTCCTTCCTCCCTTCCTCTCTCACTCCTTACTTCCTTCATTCTTCCCTCCTCCCTTTCATCCTTCCTCACTCCCATCCTCCCTCCTTTAATCTTCCCTCCTTCCCACCTTCGTTTTTCTCTTTTGAAATCTGGATGGGCTTCTTTGAGCTTTCCATTACAGAACTATTATTTTAAAACTATTTTTCGTTTGCAAAGTTTGCCATTCTAATTTGTGGGAAAAGTTGTGAAAATGGGTGAAAGTTAGAGCGAAAGAGGGAGAGAGAGCTATCTCATTGTTACTGTGTTCTGTGTTGGCTCTCACTAGAAGTAGCTCTAAGAAATATATTGAGCTAAATTCCAGCGCTTTTTGAGAAAAATTCAGGCCTGTCTTTCAGCATATCAAGGCTTAGCATTTTTTGAAAATGTATGCCCTCTGCTAACATTAATGATATATTAATATTATGCGGTATATTTAATGTAGATAATAGATATATTTATGACATGATCGTGAGCTGCCAGTCGTACTATCTCCCCTGACCCTCCAGAGAACAAAATACCCCGAAGATGTATTCTCATCAAGGCCATACAGCGCGTGGTGAACCTCGGTTTTTGTTAGTAACATCTAATAAGTAGATTATATCAATGTAACATTGACATACAATATAACTGTGCATTTGCAGAAAAAAAAATCGTTTCTGTCAACTGGTAATGCAAATAAATAATCAAGATTCAAGATACCAAAACACTTGTATGGCTCTTTTCTTGAAAATGCCTTTAATTATTAGAAGAAAAAGAAAGGTAAAATGGTAACTAAGAGAGGCACTGTTAATATCCTATTATATGCCAATTAAGAACTGCAACTGTTTTTATTTGATACATCGTTAACAACGACGGCGTTACGAGTTGCAAGGGAAATCCCAGGAGCGTTATTTGCTCTTAACGACCGATGCGCTTGCAGGAGTGATGAAAGTGGATGTTGTCTGCCTCACTCTCCCAGCCAATTTATCTAATTACTAGGTGTGTTTATTTAGTTGATCAGGTGGCGGAATAATATCTGCTTCCCATCGAGTGGACACGGTTCCCTCCCTCGTGGGACAGGTTGTCTGATGAGGTTTTGCCTTCCTGGAAACACGACTGAACTTGTTTCGAGACCAAGTTGGACTATAAAAATGTAATCGAGTAGGAACGGGAAAGTAGCGCATACAACACACTTTGCGAGGTAAGAAGTGTTTCTCGTTTCAAATATGCTGAGGGGATGAATGTCTTAGGCAGTTGTTGCCTCATTTGAGTTAGAGTGGAACGCTACTGAACGTTTTAAAGAAAGGTAATAAATATTATTTTGCGCCAATGTTAATATTATGTGTTTGTAATTGTATTGCGAGTTAACATGTTATGCAGTGGAATAACCAATGGCGAAGTGAAAAAAAAAAGACTGCGGTAAGACAGATGAAAAGCTGCGCTATCCTAATTTATGGATGGAATTCTGTGATCGGAGGACATGATGGAACAATAATTGGAAAATATGTTATGAGAAGCAGAAATGACAGAAAATACTTTGCTTTCTAGGTAAAGAATCTAGCTGGACATAAGAGTAGAAAAAGTTTACCGAAATCTGTAATATCATTGTGGAAATATCAACTCGGTTATTTAAAATGACTTTTGGCATGGAAAGCTGAATTTTCTATTAATTCAGAGCTACCGTATAAAGCTGTAATATTTTTGAAGCTCTCCTCGTAGAAGTGAAAACATCTGTCTTCATTTGCTGCATTATTTCACTTTATTAAGCCCGTGACCTCAAGGGCTGTCACTGAATCTTTTCAAAAGAAATGCGGAGCTCATTTCAAAGCTGACGTATTGGCCATGTGGCACGTATCTCTTCCTACAGTAAGAAACAAGCCTACCAATTAGCTCTTCGTGACCCTACTCTTATCTTGTTTGTCACACACACTACCATTTTGTCATTTTGGGGTAGGTAACCGCTAGACCCAAGATCGTTGTAGTCCTTTCTCAAACGATGTGCCTCAGCTGGATGGTCCCCCACACCGATGAGTTTGATTAGTTTGTAGCACGATTGGACCAACAAGCCGACATAAAGAGGGAAATCCTTTGCAATACGCATTGTTACAATGGTATCTCAAGTTGGCTAGGAAACGAGAAGTTATCTAACTTCTGTATTGCTGCAAATGCTCAGATGTTTGTAGAAAATGGCTGACCTACAGGATTCAGAGGGAGGGAGAATGCAACACCAGAAATGAATAAGTAGGTATTTTTACTTTTTGTATTAGCAGAGTAAGTAGGGGAATTATATTGCATCCAAAAATTGTATATCGAGATTTCATTTCAGATACCAACTTTGATACCTTCACAACCTTAAAAAAAACAAAGGAATTATTCCTTCCTCTTAGAAATAGACCAATGTGTGTCTGAATAGCACAGTTCAGAAAAGAAAAGTCAGTTAAATATAAAACTTCATATTTAAGTTGAGCAACATCCAATAAATGAAGATTGTTAAGGAAATATCTTATCACAAACATCACAAACATTTCTGTTATGACCATAAAAACTATAATAGTTTTTATTACAACATTTTAAGGTATTTGCATGACAAATGAACTTACTACTAGCTTCTCAAGTCTTCTCAATTCTGCATATCTTGTAAATGCTAAGAGACTAAATCTTCTATACAAGAAATTCGAATCTCCTTAGATGTCTTTTTTCTTTCCTTTTGTTTGTATTTAATCTTTTACAAGCTACTCCTTCTAGATTTGAATGTTTCCAATATTTTGTTAAATGGGAAGTCATTATTGTTTTTACATTCTTCCTTTAGGCTGGCCGTGAAAGGAGAGTAGAATTTTCAAAACCGTCACATAGCTCCACATTCCTAAAATATTTCATTTATTTCTATTATTTCTTTTATATATTTTATTAATTTATCGCTTAAAGGCTACTGTGTTCCCCTTATCGCTTTATCTATAAGGAAATATGCAGTAAGGAAATGTTTATTTTGATCAATAGAAAGTAGACTAAAGAAAAAGGATTTATAATAAACTGAACAGGAGTGAGCAGAGAAGATCATGCAAGTACAGCAGATCAGATTTTTCTTTTCACAGGTTTTCACGTCTAATGACAAAAAACGACAAAATAATAATGACAATGACAAAACTTCAAACTGAGACCGTAATTTCAAGAACGTCCCAAGTCCGTGTTTGTAGAAAATTGCGCTTTTGATAAAGGCTGTTATTTGAAATGAAACGAAAAGTTTACGAAAACTAATTGAATGTCTGTCTGTTGCATGGGTAATTGACTTGTTCATTACTTCAAATAATGTTTAGTTGTTTTTTTTATCCTGCAAAATACTTGTCTTCCGACTTAAGTATTATTGTTAAATCGGAGGCTTACACATTTACTTTCCCAAAACATAATTTTTAAGTATTGTTAACAGGATCGTCAGTAGTGTAGTATCTCTGCTACTGGTTGTCCCTTCAACTTTAAAACAATGAAACAGCGTACTTTATTTAATTCCTTAGAGGCCTTTAAGAGAATATTGCACGGAGGTTAGCATTACTGTTAAATTACGTAATAAATTTCGACTCATTTCCTCAAAAACTAGCCGTTATAATAGCTAGAAGGCATTTTCACTGTGGCCCCTTTCATTATATATAATTTTCGTAAAATTCGAATAATTAACAACGGTACCTTGGAGATGGCTGGTGACATAAAAAGTTGTTTTAAATAAACAGTGTATTTTAAAGGCGTTCCATATTTTTGTGTAGCATGCTTTCATCTATTGTTTGTTTTACTAGTTACATAGGATAAATAAAAATCCTTCTGGACGAAGAAAACTTCAGAAGTTATTGCAAAGTGTGCAATTTATTTGTCCTGTAAGTATTTTTAATATACACTATTTTAATTAAAATCCTTACGAAACATACTGAACTAAAATATCAAGTTTAATATTTATTGTTTTTGAAGTAGCTCTTCTCAGAAAGGTAAATTCTTTTTTGCTTGTAATTTACGTCCTCCAACATTTAGTCATATCGGACGATGAGTGGAATGGGTGAAATGATGCTCAATGCGTCCGGGGTCCATGGAGCTTAGAGTTACCTTACATTCGTCTTTTAGGATAAGGGAAAGCCCCGGAAACATCTTATCCAGGTAACTCACCCTGAGCCAGCCTTGGTAGCGTGGTGGTAGCATGTCTGCCTCCGTTCAAGAGGTCCCGAGTTCGAATCTCGGTCAGGGTGAGTTACCTGGATAAGGTTTTTTCCGGGGTTTTCCCTTATCCTTACAGACGAATGTCGGGTAACTCTAAGTTCTATGGACCCCGGGCTCATTTGAGCATCATTTCACCCATTTCATTCATCGTCCGATATGACTTAATGTTGGAGGACGTAAAATAAAAAATAAATAAAATAACTCACCCTGACCCGAACTCGGGACCTCTTGAACGTGAGGCAGACCTGTTACCATCTACGCTACCGAGCCGGGCTAAAAGGTTCATCTGCTCCCACATACATGCGCACACACATACAACCTCGGACCTATTTCTAAACATGCTTTTTTATTCAGGCATTTCAAAATATGTATTTCAAGTGAACTTATATGTCGAATTTTTGGATGCAAATCAATATTTCTTCTGCCTATATGGTAGTGATACAGGAAGTAAAAATTATCGAATGCAAATATATGTGGCTTGACACCTTATCTTAGTTTCGTTATATCGTATGTATGCAAGTCTTACAAAGTAGGAGTTAGCCTCTAACTTTGTCTAATCTAACATTTCATTAAGAGCTTAAGAATTTTCAGATAGAGGCATATATTTCTTTGACAAAACAAGGAAAAAAAATTATATTAGTGCACACAGCCTGTACAATCCGTGCTTAAACAATTAAATTGTCTGCTTCTCTTGGATCTGCTCTGAATTCTTGACAGCGGCTTGTCGTTTAAGAGAAAGGATAAAGCAACCTGCAGGCGCATATTAATGGTGTTAAATGGAAGGGAGACTTACTGAAGGAAACAAAAATATCTTGGTTTATAGCGGCGACCCAAAAATCACACTTTATCGCTTGAGTATTGCATTTTACGCAGATGCTTGTCGTTTCACAATATCCTCTTACTATGCATTAAGTTAACGTCCGTAATAAAACTCATCTCCTTCCACTTCATCTCGTAAAACGTTAATCTTTATCGTTGAGCGAAGTCTAACGCTAATGGAACTTGAGTATAACCTCAGCATCCACGTCTTGGTTACTGCTAATAACGGTTTATGGAGCGATTTGATTGAACCAAGCTCTTTCCAGTCGCTAATTAATTTCTGATTAAAGACAAGGGAACTGCTGTAGACAGAGAAGTGAAACACTCCAGGTTAACTTAAACGGTGCGTTAAGGAAAGTGGGAACAGGTGATTGTCTACATTTACGAAGTTTGTTCGCGATAAAAACGAGCTCATATTGACAAATATACTTTTAAAAGTTATAACATGGAAAGACAGAGTCTGGGTGTAGGACTTCATACTATCTTGTTAAATTAAAACTACAAACCGCCTTAAATATCTCCGGTATACGAATTATATCGGTCAGCTCTTTTTTATAGCTTCATTAAAAAATATAATCCATAGAGAATATTATCCAGAATAAGGAGTACTTTAGCGAGATGGTTGTGTTCATGACAGGCATGCCCGCCTCGGTAGCGTAGATGGTAGCGTGTCTGCCTCATGTTCAATAGATCCCGAGTTCGAATCTCGCTCAAGGTGAGTTACCTGGGTAAGGGTTTTTCCAGGGTTTTCCCTTATACTGAAAGACGAATGTCGGGTAACTCTAAGCTCTATGGACCCCGGACTCATTTGTGCACCATTTCACCCATTTCATTCACTGTTGAATATGACTTAACGTTGGAAGACGAAATTTAAAAAAAAAAAAAAAAGGCATGCATAGTATAAACTAAATTAAATGAGAATCACAATTACTCTTATCGCACATTGCTATGTAGTACAAAACCTGAATGAGTTTCCACTATTTAATTTTTTTTTTTTTTTTTTTTGAAACAGGTTCAAAATAAAGGAGGCTTAATGGAACAAGGGTTGAAATACACCTTGGGATGCTTAAGTATATTTCCTATTGCTTAATCTATGATGTTGGAGCTTTGCAGGTTACATTTAGCTAAACGTAATCAGTTACTTTGAATTTATAAGGTTTACTAATTTTATACTGGTACTACTTGAACTATAGCGTCAACTACTCGTAGTTTTCCTATAAATATATCTTAACGTCTATTTAAAAGAAGCAATCTCATGCTTCTTAATAATGCTAGTTATTCATAAAGAAGAACCAGACTACCTTTTCCTTCTGAATCTAGAGGTCCCGAAATCGATTCTCGGGTCGGAGAATGGTACTTTAACCTGAGAAAAAAATTATATGTATCTTGGAGTGAATGTGGGAGTGTTTGAAAATAGAAATGATTAAAACCAAACATTTATAACATTGCAGAAGCTAAGCCCGATATGGCTAAGGAAGATAATGAGAGCCATGCAATGAGAGAGGAATTTTAAGGAACCATGTAAAATATATCCGTAAGAGCTAGCTGATATCGAATGTGATAGTATTACACATTCGATGTGCTTCGTAAATGAAACAATAATTAATGCTTTGCCCAAGCCATTAAGTAAAAATACATTTACAGCAAACTTCAACTCAACACAATCCATAGCATAGTAATGAACTATGTACACATATTCTCTTAATAAATGCACAAATAAAAGTATTTCCAAACAAACGTTGACAATATTACCAATGGCATATCGTCTGAAATAATAAGCATCATTTGGGTGTCTTATCTCCATCCTTTCTTGTCTTATGCTTAATTGTTAGAAATTTAACGAATACAGTAATGAATGTGGACTGTAATGAATGTTATTATATCCAATATATTTCTCTACGCTTCAAGTAACAAATAATGAAATTTCCTGTTCCTAGATGTTTCACCATTTTCTTTCTTGTATATAGATCTGCTTAGAATTTCATTTCCACATATTTTGTTCGGCTAATTTTTATGACATAATTTGCATTTGTTTGAAAGACTGAGTGCAACAGGGGTCTATTCCACAATTTAAAGGTACTGCAAAGTTGACAGCAGCCAGTTACCATAGTTTGAGAACAAGAAATCAAGTTGCTGACAATGCACAAAAAATAAATTTATACCTCCATTGTAATAGGTGGTTCAAAGTTAATGTCAACAGATGGCAGGATCTACTCAAACTCTCCATTGGAGAGGGTTAGCTTACTGTTGCACTCAGCCTTTCACTTATTAAAATATGTGGACCGGTTTTAAGCACCATGCTATATTTCTCTTAAACTTTAATTTCTGTTTCTCAATGGATGTCTGCATATTTATATTTATTTATTTATTTATTTATTTATTTATTTATTTATTTATTTATTTATTTATTTATTTATTTATTTATTTATTTATTTATTTATTTATTTATTTATTTATTTATTTATTTATTTATTTATTTATTTATTTATTTATTTATTTATTTATTTATTTATTTATTTATTTATTTATTTATTTATTTATTTATTTATTTATTTATTTATTTATTTATTTATTTATTTATTTATTTATTTATTTATTTATTTATTTATTTATTTATTTATTTATTTATTTATTTATTTATTTATTTATTTATTTATTTATTTATTTATTTATTTATTTATTTATTTATTTATTTATTTATTTATTTATTTATTTATTTATTTATTTATTTATTTATTTATTTATTTATTTATTTATTTATTTATTTATTTATTTATTTATTTATTTATTTATTTATTTATTTATTTATTTATATTAACTAAGCCAGTACAATTGAGTGTGACCGGTGTTCAGCCCTGGCTCTGTACCAGTCATACTCACTTTTACAGTAGATCCTTATTTCTAAACAGTTAATTATACTAATGCAGGTTCCTTATTAGTTCTGTTCACTGTCCATAACCACTTTTTTTAACTTTGTCCAAGAATTTCCCGATCTTCTTACTATCTTTAACAAACATTTCAGCTATAGCTATATTCCTATCTAACTTAAACCGTTTCTTATTAATAAACTGTTTCCTCCAAATTTCTGTCCCTTTACACTCAATTACATGTGTTCTAAGCTCTCATTTGCCCTACATATGGGAAGTAATTTTGTGGAATACCCCTCCTTATACCTTTCAGTCGCCATACTCCTGCTCTCACCCATGCAATACCTTCTCTTTCCTCTTTATTCGTCACGTCTAGGTACTTTTCCCTTCCCCAAGTCCCCTTCATGTCTGTATATAACTTCTAGGACAGATAGATTTAGACATGGCTTTATAACGTTTACATTGTGTACCTTTACGTATTTTAAGATCTTTCGATATTCTGTACAATACCTCTTTTCACTTTAACAGAAAAATGAACTATTTACTTCTTGTCTTCCTCAAGTAAAACATGATTTAAATAACAGACTTAGTTGCTAATCGAAAATTTTTTTCCCATGACATCATAACGGTCTGTGAATTATATTAATTCAGTTAGATTGTTACTTTTGCTTATTTTAATAAAATAATGGAGGTTTCAGATAAATTTTGACCTTTGACTAATCTATTTCCGTTTGGATGTATAAAGCCATTATTAAAACGTCGAAAGAGAAAACACGCTACTAAATTGGAAAATGCTGATACTCTGTTCCATGGAAATGTACTGTTCCAACTCGCAAACTAAACAGGCGCTATATTCTTGTATCTGAAGTAATTTATCGCACAGAATTGACATTATCTTCTCTAAATCGCTCCTAGCCAACCGACAGGCTTTGGATGCAGAGTATTCAAACTTTGTAATTAGAGTCTGTTTTCATATTGAATGGTGGTTGGTTACGTTCATTAACATTTCAATTGACCACATAGCAAACGTTTATAGAACTGCAAATACATTTGTGTGTACAGTATTTCAACGCAACTTAGTGTTACTGCAACTCTGTTGGGTTTTAATCATTAGTGTTTCGTGTTGGTCTCATTGAAGTATTTGGAACACACACGATTTGGTCTTTAATACGTTTCGCAGTAGTTGTTACATCATTTCTGCAGGCAATGTTAGTTTTCGGGAAGATTCCAGTTGCGAAGAGAAACCAATTCCGTGGAATTAATCAAATTATCCACCTGGCAGTCACACAATTAAAGGTATACTGCGAATAATGGGATATACTGAAATACACGTTATTCAATATCTATTATTTGCAAATAAAGTTACTATCATTTGGATTGGTACTTCTGAGGTTAAATAATCAACCAACAACACCACTTTCTTTTATAACCCCTTTCTATTAGTAATGCCACTTTACACGTCGAACAGACCAGCTATGCATTTCATTCAATGAAATTAAAGTAAATAGCTTTATCTTGAATAACGCGACTAGCTGGCTCTTGCGTTTACCGAGAGCAGCTTGACAAATGAATGCAGTTGTTATGGGAAGTCGGTGTTGTAGCTTTACATTGTTTCGAGAGATCAAAGAAGGTAGTAATATAGTGCAATAAAGTGTGACAATCAGAACATCAGCACAGCATAGTAACACGACACATAGTTTTGTACTTGCGAAATCGTAACCCTTGGTTTTAAGTATTCTCCAAAATATGTCGTTCTTACCTTCAAAAGGGATATTTCCTTAACAGCATTGATGAGTTTCCTTACTACAGGAATTTCTCCTCTGTTCGTCAAATTCAAGAAAAGTTCAGCGCATTTTTCAAATTCATCGACTTCGAATTTTTTTGGATGTGGGCAATATTTACGGATGTTGATAGTTTTTCTCCCATACGCTTTGAATTTTGAACCTCTTTCACTATATTTTGCACTGTTCGTCCACTTTTCCTTTTCATCTCTAAGTAAAATGTAAAGACCATGCCCTCTGCAATGTCGTGGCTCCTTGGCACGGCCGTCCTGTCTCCTCTGGTCTCATCCTTCTTCCCGAGGATGCCCTACTTTGGGGCATAGGTACAATGTACCACGACTGGTCTTCGTGCCGAATCCCCTCCGTAAAGTATCCTAATACTAAGAGTTCAAAATGATCGCTGCCTGACATTTCAATGGGTTTGGTGACAATCCTTGCAATTACTATTTATATGTAATGGTAAAACATGTCTATGTAACAAATCCTCATACACCGAGAGTTACAAGTCGTGTCTTGTGTGCATTTTTAATCATTTTGTCGAGTATTCACTGTCTCAAATGTATACAAACGCAGAGGAAGTTAAGAGTAGAGGTAACACAGCGAAAGCTTAGCAGCGGGAGCTGCGCGAGACTTTGGTACTACTCGGACAAAGTCGGGTTGTCCCGCTCTTGGTTAAATGCCACATGGTTTTGCACTTCCCAAATATACATTTTAAGAGCGGCATTGTTTCACATTATTAAGATAATGAGAAACTGCTGGCGGTTCTCTCGTTACTGCACTATTTTCGGGTAAAAAGCTTGTATTGCTGACTATTTTGCTTTCATAATGCATAACGCTATGCAATCACAAAAAGCAAGACGTCATTAATAACAGTACCTCAGGCTATAGCAGTTTTCAAAGAGTTCTACAAATTGTGAAGTGAGAGTAAGCAGAAACATTTCAGCTGGGCAGTCGATCTCCGAGATATCGGTGATTACGTCAGCCATGTAACGATTTCCTGCATCCTTCGTTTCGTCGTCAATGGATAAGAAAATCTTTCCGTGTACCTTTGCCGTATCTTGCTAATGGTGTTGTAACAGATAGTTGTATCGAAGAGTTGATATTGTGGGATGGGACATTCGAAGGTAGTTCTAGAAAGTCCTTTAATTTAGCATTTGTTCAATGCCCAAATGGAATGTTTGCAAAAACTGAGGGTTCACAAAAGTCTCAGTAAAACCGTGACGATGTTTATGGATAAACTTTATTGCATTAAAGCTGCATGGATTTTTCTTCTCATAAACTTGCATGATGCACATGTTGCCTAACAGAGAATTTTCTGGCTGATGCCTTTGTTTCGCCCATCTTACAAAATAACACTTTACTATCCGTAGAGAAAACATCATTACCAAGTTCATAGTCTGTGTCAAATGAAAAGATTTAGATAGCTTTATACTACGCATGACTAAATTAAACTATGAAAACTGAACATAACACCAAATTTTCCTCTCAGAAAATCTGTATTTGCGATGACAATAATGACAATAGCGCAGCAACTTGTGTATTGTCCAGTGACCTTAATTTTTTTTAGTACCACAAGCACATTGGAAATTGAAGAATTGTTTACTGTGACAATATGTATGACGTAGGTAACAAACGGTAGGTAAATCAGTTGACCCACTGATTAATACCCATTTATTTCGTTAGAATTAAAAATAAATATTAAATTATTTAATAATTTTAGTTAAGTGGATTCCTTAAAAAAGGGAAGATATACCGGAAATTGGGAGCTAAAACCAGACCAAAAGTGATGTAAAATTAAAATAGGGCAGAAAACTAAAGTAAAAATAGGAACAAGAAAAATCCTCATTAAATTTAATACTTTGTAATCAGAGATCCATATTCAGGATTTTTATATTTAAGAGCAATGCATACTTGAGAAAGTAAACAAGATGACATGTCATCAAAATTTGGGCCTTGGAAGGTAAGTAGAAAATACACATATCTCAATAAAAAAATGGCAATTAAGGAACTTGGTTAAGAAACTCCATTTCCGTTTTGGACTATTTTCAGTATAATAGATTTACTTAATTAGTTTGATTACTTAATATTTAGCTTACATAATCAGGATGTAATGTATCGTAAAGTCCTGCGCCTTATGGTAGCGGACTAGACCATTGTACTCTGGTTCCCTATGAAGAAATGTGTTAGGTTGTGGGGGAGGAATTTTAAGTCCCTGGTATAGGACAAGTGCCCAATCTGCAAAGTGCAGAGTTTGAGGAGCTGCAATAGATGGCGAATCCCGCTCAAGAATGCCGACTTTCCGGCTGGGGCTGTCGAGATGCTGACCACATCTCCTTTTCGCATCGATTGGATGATCGCTCACCCTACTACATGGCAAAACGAGAAAGCGTATCGGAAAAAATTCGCAACACAGTTGTTTACCCCAGCTTATCGCACATACACGGCGAGTGCACTGTATGTATCCTCTTTTCAGATATAATCATGTCTTCTGGATAGCAATGTGTCATACATCGGCAGGCGCGAGAAAACATATCATATAGACACATGCAGCTTGCAATCACTCTATTTGTGTTTCGTAACTTACAGTACGTCAACTTTTTAATATTTCACTGTTCTAATCGGCCGGATAAGACCTGATAAGGAACGATCGCAGAGCTGGTCACCTGAAAGTCAATACGCCTCAACTCTCTGTCGAGTAATACCTTGCGTATTTGAGGGTTCACAATCCCAGATCCAATTCAGGCTGTTAAGACGTGGGTTATTTATGTATATATTAATTTCTAATATGTAAATGCAATATGAGTAGGTGAAAGTTATTGCTATTATAAGGATGTATAAAAGAGTGAGAAAGTCACAAAAGCGTTTTGGACAGGAGGTTTCTCATTATGACTTATTTTACTACTACATTTGTATTTTCTGCAAAGCAAACCAATCCAAATTTTTCAGAAAACATTAAATTGAGTTTAGTTACTTTTTATAGCAATATACAAATCTTGGTACTACCACAGCTCTCAGCCGAAATGTAGTATAGAATTTCTCCTGTGATGAGGGCTGTTGTCTTATGATGACCTCCCATAAGAAGTTGAGCGATCAATCTTTTTTATTTGCTCGTCTGGCACTGTGTAACTGACGTTTTACTTGAAACCAACAACCAACTCCTCTATCAAAACTGAGTTAGATTTCCAATACATGGTTCTTTATCCTTCCCTCAAATATTTTTAGTCCATACAAGAAACTCTTCCTGAAGCTCGTAGCGTGAACATTGTATCGGTTGTCAAAAAGAAGAAAAACCTTTGCTCTGCATTTCTTTTCTTTCTTTTATTATTTTTCGTTCCTCTTTATTTGTTGGCTGTGGAGTAAGGGGTGGAGGAAATGGAGCGTGGAGGCGCCACGGTTCAGATAATAAACAAGTGAATATGAAGGAGTGAGATTTCATATGTTCGGAACTTGTTTAAGGGGCTATGCTTGTTTGGACAATGCGTCTGTATCTTTTTCTAGTACTCGTAAGGCTGCGAAATTTTACTTCAACAAGCATAAACCTCGCCAGTAAACTTTCTGCAAACAAAGAGAGAATGTGGTTTATTTGAGAGACAACATGATCGTCTTATGAATATGTATAAGATGAATGTGCTTTATTTTACGTTCAAGTCGTGCTAGAATGATTCAAATAAGTAGGCTGTTTTTGTTAGTATTTGTGGAGTTTATATTCTGTTCTTTTTTAATTCTCTCTTACTTGCCATCTGTAGATGATGTATTATTTATAAATGGGTGTATTATATCCTCTCCCTGTTTACCAACGCCATCTACCGAAACTTAGCCACACTGGTTCACCATTCATTTAAGGAATTTTACATGGGCCGATTTCGGGCTTAATTTGATAAACGTTGTTGAATTCGAATGAAAAATAAATTGAAAAAAATATTAAATTATAACATTTAACGTTAGCAATTTAACTATGTAAATATCGTAATCTTGCAAATAAGAACAAATTTGCCGTATAAAGACAAAAATAAAAATAAACAAAATCACATTTTTTGTTCCATATATTGAGATATGTGTAACAACGCAATTATAGCAGCATGCACACATCTATAGAAGTGCTAATACTAGTAATAGCAAATAAGTGCTAGCTACATTGCGAATAACTACCCCAGCACGGTAGCTACATTCCCTCACCCCAAGGACATCCTGGACAGAGTTCAGTAATAGGGACATGTGAACAATGAGGCCGCATGCAACAACACGTAATTTACTATTTATGGAGTCCAAGACCTCAGTTATTACTATATTTGTAAAGTCCGAAAAACATGAGTGCATCCCTTATAGGGCTTCCGGTAAGAGGAAAACATTCCTTGTCGTAACCGGTGAACGAACCAGAGTCCATGGAAGTTAAATTGTTCTTTCACACCTGTCGTGTGTAGGCCAAATTCTGAACAGATTCAGTGCCATAGCCGGAATTTGAACTTGGATCTCCCGGTCTCCGTCCGGTTGTTCTAACCATTGAGCTACCATAGCCAACGTGCCAGTACTAACCGGACGGAGACCGAGAGATCCGTGTTCAAATCCCGGCTATGACACTGAATTCTTAAGTCTGACTCAACCTGTCCAGAATTTGGCCTACACACGGCTGGTGTGAAAGAACAATTTAATTTCCTTTGGTAGACCTAATAGTGGTTGGACTAAAATGCTCGTGTCTTAAAATATTTACGTGTAGTAAGTCGCCATTTAGGAGTTGTCTCATGCGTATATCAGAATTTCGTAATTGTTTACCGATATAATATGAGAGAATTAATGTCATACTGACTCGTTGGCCATGGTAGCTCAATGTTAGCAACCGGACGCAGACCGGGGGAATCGTGTTCAAATCCTATCTACGGCATTGAATTTTTAAGTCTGACTCAACCTGTCCAGAACCCGAGTCGTTTCACACTGCAGGCAGTACAGCTTCTTGAAATAGTAATGATGACAATGATAATAATCAAATACTACAAAATAGTTTTATATAAAACAAAATAGGCAATCCGCTTAAGGCGTGTGGTATTCTACTCCGACTGAAAGGTAACCCTATTTTTTTAATTATTATATATACATATATTTCTTTTTCCTTATCTTACATTTTTTCTTGTTTCTCTTTGATTACTGTTTGTTTCCTGTATTTTTACATATATGCACTATACACTTGAATAAGTATGCTCGAGGTGGGACTCGAACCTGCGACCCTCCTCACTGCGGATGAAGAGATATATACACTATCGACCACGGCTACGAAGGCTGGCTATTTTGGGACAATTCGTAGAATGAGACTATAATGATTTTTTTTTTTTAATTTAACGTCCTCCAGTATGTGATATAGGGCGGTAAATGAAATGGGTGAAATGATGCTCAAATGAGCTCAGGGTCCATATATTTTAGACTTAGCCGACATTCATTTTTTCAGTTTAAGGAAAAACCCGTAGTAAAACTTATCCGGATATCTCAACCTGAACGAGATTTACACTCGGAACCTCTTGAATGTGAAGCAGACACGGTACAGAAGCAGGAAAATGATGGTAACAGAGCTGAATTCATGATCTGATCTTTGTATATAGATATGTAATATTCGCATACATGGGATGGAGCGGGTAAAGTAAAGTAGATTCGTCTTGTTGCTTAGCAATAATTATTAAGAAAGAGAAAACTAAAAAAATTATATCGAACTAAAGACTTTTAATTAAAATGTTCTTCACATTACGAGTATTCACTAGGTTGGAAAACCACAAAGAAATCTGAAAATTAATTGCCATAGTCGGATTTGAACCATACCCTCGGCTTTCTGTTTCGCTGATTTCCATTGCAACATTCCGCCGCTACATTAAATTCTCCAAGTGACTCACACATTTCTAAGAGACCACGAGGCGTTTTCAAACTCACTTCTGAGATGGCATACTCGAATGAAAACTTGAAAAATAGACATTTCTTATGCTTATGTATAATTAGTAGAATACCTTTATTCTGGCCAAGATTTGCTTTTAATTCACATCTTTGAACTTATTGTGATAGGACTGGCAGAAGTCATTATGAAATTGCACTTATACCTAACACCAAATGAATAATGAATAATATAATATAAATATCAATATTTCCTTTTTATAAGCAAGCTTAATGAAATCGCATTGCCTTATGTACTAGCCTGCGATGCACGTAAAACCAAGCATAAGACCGGAGGTCAGAGGGTCAAACCCGGCAGAGGACGATAGATTTTTTTGGTGGGAAGGGACATAAAAATACTTAGGATGTTTTCGTTCAGAAGGAAAGTAAAGCCGGAGCTTCCATGTAGATTTGTACACGTAAAAGAATCTCAAGCCTAATACAGAGGATTCTGAGCAGAAATGAACTATCTTTCAAGCCTAATAGAGAGTGGGATGCTGAGAAACATCAGTAAAAGAGCGTCCTTAAATGAAAACTAATTTCATTTTAGTGCACTTTTTGTTTATTTAAGTTACGTCCTCCAGCGTTGTCATGTCAGTCGAAGAATGAAATGGGTGAAATGATGCTTAAATGAGCCCAGGGTCATAGAGCTTGGACTTACCCAACATTATATCCTGCTCTGGGGAGGAGGCCTCCGGATTCCGAACCGGCCTCGTGACTGTTTCAGGGTCCCGGTAGGTTGGGTGACGATTGTCCTAAGCCTATTGCTGGGGAGTTTCTATCTGGTAAAGTGTAGGGAACTCGCCCTCTGTACTGTAGTGACTCCTTGGGGTCGGTCGCCCTCTGTCTGCTCTCATTTCATCCTTCCGGAGCATAGGTACAATAGATTTAATCTGGTAGACGTGCCGAATCCCGTTCGAATAATCCACTACTGCTGCTGCCCGACATGGTCTTTAATAATAAGGGAATACCCCGGAAAAATCCTTAACCAGACAACCCCACCCCCCTAACCGAGATGCGAGCTCGGGAACTCTTGAACGTGAGGCAGACACGCTACCATCTTCGCTGAGCTAAGGACATTTATTTGTGTTTCCAAGAGATATGATGATCACAATGGAAACTTTTGATTATAAAATAGTCAATAATATAACTAGTTAAAGTAATATCTTGTGTTGAATTCTTTGAGATTCAGCCCTATTCACGATGAGGAGTTAGTACGCCAGAAATATGAAAGTAAACACTTCTGAGAAAAATAGGTAATTGATAATTTTAGTTTACATCCTCCAACATTAAGTCATATTGGATGTTGAATGAAATGGGTGAAATGATGCTCAAATGAGTCCGGGCTCCATGGAGCTTAGAGTTATCTGACGTTCGTCTATCAAACACAACCGGAAAGAACCTTATCCAGATAACTCACCCTAACCGAGTTTTGAACTCGGGACCCATGATGATTGTATACCATATATTGATGCCATATTCAGAGTTAAATATGATACGTAAGACCTCAAAATCAAGATCATGTAACTTCTCATCTAGGTTCCATCAGCGTTTTAATAAACATAAGAAAGGTATATTGACATTTGCACGTGGAATATTTGCCTTAGGATAGCTATAGATCACGGTCTGAAAGCCAATCTGTACAGAAGAGTGATTTCTAATCTCTTGTCATGATAGATGGATCTGCCCCTGCCTCCAATCATAGCGCGCAGTTTTTTACCTTGAGGGAAATTTGCGTCAGCGACACCGGTGTCCCCCCCTTACCAGGGCTTGCAATTAATTCTGTAGGTCCCCTTCCCTTCCAACAACATATTTTTAGACCCGAAGACAAACGCAGTTCTACTCCTGCCGCCTGATGATGCTCACGTTGGGTCTTTGTGAAAAACACTGCAGATGCTGCGGAAGATGTATAAATTCTAATGAGCTTCTGAATTTTTATACTTTAAATCATCAAAGAGTACCAAGCTGTGCGTTTAGAATCAAGCGATCCACCGGAAATGAAAACTCGTACTTTATAAGGGAAAGAGCAGCGCCTGGATTGTAGAAGGAAACTATCGCAGTTGATTCACAGACCATTTTATACTCTTGCTTATTGCTTCCTGAAATGCTAATGGAGCAATAAAAGGCATTTGGAAAAATGTAGGAGGACATCGAAAAATTGTTGGAGAATAATTCAGCTTCTGTGGACGAATTTGTAGGTACTCCAAATGGTTCAGCTTCATAGCATACAGAGCGTTCGTCTTCTTTTTCTTTTATCCTATACCGTGCATATTTCTTTCACAGAGCACGAGTGTGCAATAAACGATAAAACCAGTTATGGATCGTAAGTTTACGTTCTGGGTGTTCACTAAAAGATTTACATAGTTATAAAAGTGTGAAATAGCATCTATTGCATAATAGTTACAATCAGGTGGTGTAACATACCACACGCTTGCATGATTGACAGTGCTAACAAGTCAAAACAAACCAATATAAATGCGACGCAACACTCAAGTATTACCTCCCTGTACACCCTTCGAAATTCTTAAAAATAAAGTCAGTAACTTTCATGGTGCAATTATTTTGGTTGAATATTTCGTTCATCCAGAGAAATAATTTGTATCTAACTGATGAATAATAATATGCGAAACCTTTACTGAATGAGAGCTAGCGTTCAAAATTTTATATATATATATATATATTTTGCAGATATACCATGGCATATCATATTAATACTTCTGGAGAACACTGTGGTGGCTGTTTCGTTCTTTAAAATAAGAAAATATATGTCTTTATTTCTTTTATTTGTGTTGCTTTTTAGTGTAAAGAATTGAACAAGTAGTAACCTTGCTTTGTTCTTAAACTCCCTCAAATTTGGTGACGCACTTATAGTAACGAGGTAAATGTCTCTGAAATGGAAATGAACGGAACATAGCCGAAACTTTCAACTTTATAATGTTGTAGAAGAGTTTTGTAGTAAGATGCACAAATATTTTAATTTAGGAATACTGTAATTTTCCATTTTTGTCTGCAAATATTAATTTAAAAGGGTAAAATTATTTTTAACCTTACTAAGGTGCCTATTTTGCACATACACTCAAGATATTGGGCCCATATCGGTAGCGTAGAAGGCAGCGCGTCTGCCTCACGTTCAAGAGGTCCCGAGTTCGAATCTAGGTCAGGGTAAGTTACCTGGATAAGGTTTTTTCAGGGTTTTCCCCTATCCTGAAGGATGAATGTTGAGTAACTCTAAGCTTTAAGGACCCTGGGCTCATTTGAGCATCATTTCACCCATTTCATTCATCGTCCGATATGACTTAACGTTGGAGGAGGTAAAATAAAAAAAAAAAATCTCAAGATATTGGGCAAAAAAAGACCAGGGTTTTTCTTCTATTTCTAGTGTATATAATTTTTTTCATACATGTGTGTATTGAAATCATAAATAAAATTATAATTTAGATGTAGTAAACTATTATCTTTAAATATGATAATAAAAGAGTACATATAGTAATGAAATATTAAATTATGGCTAACTTTTACTAAGAACTTTTATATGTGTAGATCAGATATTTCTTGCAAGTGAAACTTTTACATTTGGCACGCTTTACTGGAGTTTTATTATCAGTTTTTTCACATGGATGACACGTGCCCCTCTTCTTACTCCTGGCATTTTTTTCTGATGTTGAGGATTCAGATTCAAACGATGCTATCCTCTACATTCTGAAACATGGTCTACATCCTCCGAAACTACATTATCACTATCAGATATATTCAACAGTACGTCTACGGGTTCATCATCCTGCAAGGAGGCCATTATCTTGAGAAACACGCTTACAAATTATGGGAGTTCTAAAGGACAAAACTAGTGACCTGAGCAGAACTGAATCACTTTATATTCTGATTTGGTTACAGCAAAAACAATGACTTGCGCTGCCACTTTCTTCCTTTCCACCGAAATAGACATTCACTTGTTCTAAACCACAATGATTTCAGCTCTTTATACCTGCCACACCGTACTCATATGCGTTCCATTGTTGACAAACTGAATATTGTGGAATTTTCTTAAATGATGTAGGTTAAAACTGGGTGGGTCAAAAAGACCAGAACAGCTTGAGAAGTATCTATTATTTATAGGAAGGCCATACGGAAGCTAAAGAGTTCTTTTCCTTTCAGAGTTTACCTTAATGAGAGACAAACACAGTCAGGGAAGGAAATGTGTTTAAACCAAATATTTTCACAATTATGGACCTTCAAAATTTCTGTTGGGTTAAAACAGATCCAACAACTTATGAAGGTTAAATTATAGAAAAATATTTAACACGAGGGCTCTTCAATAAAGAATGATCCCAATGTACCTTTACTCATCCTCATAATTTTAATAGACCTCAAAATAGTTTCCCCTGAATGCGATGCATTTGTCCCTGCGTTTCTGCCAGTCTTCAAAGACATGCTGGAAACAATTTTTTTCAGAGATACTTCAAAATCGCCTCCCCAGCCTTCACCACTGCTTTGATGATGGTTAATGCCTCCCACGAAGGCGTATTTTCAAGTTAGGGAGTAGAAAAAAGTCACATGTGGCTAAATGCGGACTATAGGGAGGGTGAGGGATGCACTTCACGTTGATTTTTGCAAGATATTCAGCAATAACATTGACAATATGCGGCCGCATGGTGCAGCATCCAGCCTGCTTCACGGAAATGTGATCTTTTGCGCCTGATGTAGACTTGCAATGTTTTAAGGACATCCCTGTAGTATTGTCCAGTTACTGATGTGTGTGCAAGTACAACATGCTGATAAACCATTCCATGAATATCAAAGAATGAGATGACCATAACTTTCCCAGCGGAAGCAACCACTCTTGCTTTTTTGGGGGGGTTGGTGATGAAGGAGATTTCCACACTGAGCTTTGCTGTTTGCCTTCAGGATCAAAATGATGTATCCAAGTTTCATCAGCAGTGATTACGTTTGAAAGGAACTCCGGATCTTCCTCTAACATCAACTTTAACTGTACATTACCTCCATTTCAGCGGTAGACGATACTGAACATTTCTGAACATGCCTGGTTCTCATAGGCGGAAACCAGGGGTGCCAACAATGAAACTACTATGGCGTGTTTGTTTCACATTAAGCTAACAGATATAATAAGACTGAATTTTAGTGCGAAAAATTATGACCGTAAAAAAATTATGATTATTCTTTATTGAACAGCCCTCGTAAATCCATAATTAGAGCTGTTAGGTTGCCATGTGGGTGATTTCGCATTGGAGGAGCAATTACAGATTTGAGCATGTATACATGCATATGTAAGAGAGATATAAAGAACCAATACTAAATTAGGATGCTTAAATAAACTGTTAAATAAGATTCGTCTAAAGTAAAAATTGAGAAAATAAATTGCACACATCCGCAAAGAAAAAGAGTACATAGTTTACCAAGAGAACGTAGTGCCATTCCTACCGATAGAAAAAAAAAAAATATTTCATGAAACGTCTTCTAAAAGTGAACTAAATTTTAGCTGACTACTTTAAAGTGTATATGAGTTATTATTTTTTTCTTTATTGTAGTGAAAAATTTAGAGTACAAAATAGTAGCTGCGGTGCCATGTTTAAAATGTAAGTTATTATGCAAGAATAATTAAAGTGTTCCTGGTTGTTTTTTGTGATACATAATCTGTGCAAGTACTACGGTTTTATTAGCAATAAACGAATCCCTGGAGAACGTTAAACTTCATCCCTGAGATAACAGATTCTGGTGCTTTCCCACCCACGTTAAATACACCATTCCTCCTGCCGACCTTTGGCCGACGTCCAAGCAGGGCTCCCTGCTTCTGACGCACGAAGTGTCCCTGTCATCTCCACATGAATTAGAGCACCTTTCTTTCAAGTGACAAACAGCCGCCGTGTCTGCCAGTTCTTAGAGGTATACTTTTGCCAAAACGTAACTGTCCAATGAGCAATGTATATCAAGAGAATGTGTAGTACTACGATTATTACACATACTGCACAGTCGTTTGTAGATCTGCAATTCTGTTACAGGATGTTTAATTCTATTCTCAACGTGGTTTTCCTTCTAGCTGCCTGAGATGCAACATTTGTGGCCAAGAATATAAGTTTCAAAACTATTACACCAAGAGTAATGAAGCACGGACACTGAGATTAATAATTGCAGTTTTGCAGAATATTTAAGAGACCTCGAATCCGTTAGCTGGGTTGTGGTTTAAACATCGGAAGTTTGGAAGCTACCTGAAGGAAAAGTACGACCACACTGGTACTTTTAGTTGGCTAGCAAGGTTATAAAATAGGAGTTGTTTATCTTGCATATAAAATGATTACCTCTAGGTTTTCTAAAATACAGTACTGTAGAAGCTCGAGACTTTTTAAACATACAGATAGTATGCATCCCAGATTTGTTTAAAAGGAAATAGAGAAGTATGAAACAAAACACTTCAGCACTGCAGATAACTATTGAAAAAAAAAAATGAACGCCTTCTGTTCTCACTCAATATTTTCTCCTACTGTGACATAAAACTTTCACTTTTACACTTGTTTGCCTTTAATCCAAAATTACCAGTTCGTAAGGGGATCTGTCGCCATTATCCTTTTCAACTGCAATGAAATTAGCACTGAATTGCGTTGCCAGTATTCTAATCTAGTACGTAGTTAAACACATTTTTTGGTTGGAGAGTTTTCGAAGTTTTCATACAGTCGGTTAGGTGTATAATTGCAGATATTTGTAGATTAATTGAGGACAGTGTAATGAAGAGTATTACATCAATATTTGCTTCATCTGCGGACTTACAATGTTTTGAGTTTAGTATCTCCAAAAGCCGTGATACATACAAGCTAACGTGTTTATTTTTTGGAGAATTATGCCGAGTGGATAGTTCTCGTGTTGTTAGAACCGAGTTCGAATGTTTCTGCAAGGCCAGTGACTTTACAGTACTTGGGATAGTTGTCCCACGCAGGTGACAATGAATATATAAGCTCGAGGGGTATCTATCAGGGCAATCCACACAGAGTGAAGACTGAGCCTCCCTCTGACGACCAGGGAGTTACCGAGCTGTCCCTGAAGGGCGCCCGGCGCCTCCGTGAGGCTTTCCATAAGGCAAGACCTAGAGACTAACAAGTCCCCCCTATCTGGTCCAATGGACTCAAGACGGGATGGAAGTGGATACGCCACTTACGCGCTCCATCCCCAAAGGGGAAGGCAACCGATTAACCTCGGTAGGGCCGCCTGGTGATCTAGCACAACTTCTACTAGCTAGGCAGGCTAGTACGCGGGAATATATGGCTTCCCTGAACCCCGTCCGGAGACGTACCCGATCTCCCACGGGTATCGGGAACCACTGCCCCCCTCGAGTCCAACCCAATCCGAACAACTCCCATTCAGGGAGGGGCTCGAATGCTCGGGCCGAGGTTCCTCTAGTAACGTAGAGTGCTAGGGGTCCGCAGCACCCGCACTACGGCAGCTGAAGGGGACGGATCCCCTCCCCTACTGGAATGTGTCAATGAATGCAAAACGGAGAGTCTGTACTGATAGGTACTTTCCATTTCTCAACGCAATTACGACCGTACGGAATTTACTAAGTAAATTAAGCGATATTGTGGACACACTGTTAGACGAAGGGAACATATCAACTAACAGGCTGAGGCGGATATGTATTAAGGTACCAATTATTAAATTATTTTCGCGTGTACCCCTAACACCGTAAACTATAAGTTGAATTAATATGCTGAAGATCCAGATAAGTAAGATATTAGGTAATCGTATGTCTCAAGAATGTATAGGGACATAAAAGCGGATGTTAAACATAATAAACATGAATAAAAATAAGAAGACGAAGTGACTAAGTGACTAACCTGGGTTCAGTATTCACTAAAGCACCAAAGTGCAATGGGGGCAACGATGTGTCTCTTTTATGTTAAAACAAAAGAATCTTCACTTTCAGATCTGAAACACAAACAGCATGCAATTTTCTTACATGGAGCAATATCGGTAGCAACAAGCTACTCGTGACATCAGTGAAATCTAAGAATTCCTTTGTGTGTCGCATATTTTACTATATGAAAATAATAATACCTAGTACGTTTTCTAAATATCTGAACTTCATATATCGCTAGAACTAGTTCTTTCCTGTTAGGAAGAGCCTTAGTTATAACCCTGAGGTTGTCTCCTTTTCTGTCGGTAGCAGAATGGATATTAGGTAAAACTTCAATGCACTTAATGATGGATTTAGATTAACGTTGTCGCTTGTTTCCTAGTCCATTATAGAACTGAATAGTCAAAACTCCAGAAGAAATCGTATGAGGACACTAAGATTATTTAGAATGAGGTTATTGTGCATCAGTAAATAAATACATATATTTATCCTCATTTATTTATGCAGATTGCTCTGAAATATGTCAAAATTCATATGTAAACATTGCAATCTAAAACATTGGACGAATAAGCTCTTTGGAATCTAAAATGGAAGCACTATTTTTTAGTTTTCTTCTGTGTAAGAGATGTACGTACTCGGTGCACTAGAGTAAATATTCGAAATATACTGTGACTGCTCATCCGTTTTCGGTGAAACACTGCCAAGTGGTGCGGGAAGGAACTTGTCAACATTAGCCAACGGTTCCGCCTTGTATCAACAAATAGCTTTACAGCCATTTCCTTCGTGTTGGCGCTGAATCACCCTCGTCTGGCTTCAACATTTCCTCTATTTCCTTCTCTCCGTTTAGTCTGCTTCCAAGCAAAGAGAAATCCTCGCTCTTACATAAATTGTCGCGCTCCAAGCACGCGGTGTGATTGCTCTTAGGTTATTTGTCTCACTTATGAACACATTATGATGCTGTTTTACGATATGACAAAGTCTTTAAACAATATTTTCATCTGTCAGAAATAGTAACACTATAGCTGTCTAGCTCTCTTTTATAAAAAACACAAATGAAGTGTAGTACTGCCTCAGAAAGGAGTTCTTTTTGTAGCCATTTACAAGAACATAAACTTTTATTGCAGGCAGGAATGCTTTATGCAAAAGCAGACTAACTTCAGTATTCATCTGCCCTTCGGCGCACTCGGGATTTTAGATCTTAAGTTTTCCCCCTTCTTTTAGTAAGTTCTATAACTTATTGGACAACAAGACTCTGAGGAAAGACCATAAGTTTACAGACAAGATCTCCCTCATGTTCAGAAAATATATTTCAAAGATTTTAGTGTGTTACTAACATTTTTGCTACAACTGTATCGCTTCTAAAGGCGAGGAGTAGAGGTGCCTAGGGTGGAAGAGGTTGAAATTTGGGAGCAGGTGGAAGCTTAAGGTAACGAAATCTGAATGGCAGCGCGGGTGCCTCAAAACTTCACACCTTAAATCATTGAATGCTCCCATCAACAGTTTCAAGAACGGGTGTATGCACAGCTTTTTTTCTGAATATTTCCATCATCTTGGCTTTAAAACTTCGAATCGTATTCCCTGTTTAGATTAATCATCAGCCACTCTGATATTTGATGCCACGTTATGCTTAAAGGATCAGGCCTTATTCCATGAATAAATGTACACTTTTCCGTTTTTGTATAACAATTTGGGATTGAATTATATATTTCAGAGAGTATATAAGCTTATTTCGATGTTATAATAATTTCGCCAAGTTCTGTATCTGAGCTATCCTGTTTACTTCGGTTTGTCTGATGTTTAGGGCGTTATGCTGCAATCCTGAATATAATAACGGCACCGTACCTTCGGGAGCATGTTTGTACTTACATTTGACGAATCTAAAGAGAGTACCCAATAGATTATAACTTAGCCCAACCCGAAAATTGTGTTAAACGTACTATTTCATACATGTTCAGGTATTAATGCTTCGGGAAATACTTGTAACTTTGCAATCATCTTACTGTAAATTATACTCCGCTATTAATGGAGTAGTTATCTTGAAGGTATTGAATTTCAGTCAATCGGTATCGAACATCACTACCCTGCGAGAAGGATTAACGTAAAATTATAGAAAAAATCTTTTACTAAATTATTTTCAATAGTATCAATTAACGAGACGAAAATTTGCACAATGTTAAATCATCCTCAGGACATATCTCTGACTACTTTTTATTTCTCGGTTCTTGGACTCAAGAGCTTAATGTTTTGAATTCTGCCTCGATAGAGAAAATCCATATTGTTTATCTCTTTCATGATATTTAAAATTATGTAAAGAATGTTTGAGGTGTTATAATGTTTAAATTAATTTTAGAGAGTGAAATTATATATATATAAAACTAGCTGACCCAGCGATCTTCCTACCGCCAATAAGTTGTCTAAACTTTTCTATAAAAATAAAATAAATTCGGATTAGTTATTCTGTAATTGGGTGTTTGTCTTTATAGCCCGCCTTGGTAGCGTAGATGGTAGCGTGTCTGCCTCACGTTCAAGAGGTCCCGAGTTTGAATCTCGGTTAGGGTGAGTTACCTGAATAAGGTTTTTCCGGGGGTTTTCCTTATCCTAGTAGACGAATGTCAGGTAACTCTAAGCTCCATGGACCCTGGACTCATTTTAGCATCATTTCACCCATTTCATTCACCGTCCGATATGACTTGAAGTTGGAGGACTCAAATAACAAAAAAAAAAAAAAAAAAAAAAAAAAAAAACACGCGACGTATAATTGTCCATGAGAGAAACTGGAAACTCCAAGTTGATTCTGCAGAATTCCAACGACTGCCCTTGCGATTTATTTATGGTCATCCGAAAGCCTAACACACGGGAAATTTGTAGACGCTTAAAATCAAAAGGTAAATCTGTTGGAACCATCGGAATTCGCGGGATCAAGATATCCTCTCTTTTGTACTTTCCCTTGATGATTGCCTCGATGACGTTATACATTAGCTATTCCACAGTTAGTCTCGTTCCATCGCACAGTCGTGGTTGGTTGAGCATGATTACAAC
Organism: Mantis religiosa; assembly: GCA_030765055.1. Taxonomy (NCBI): domain Eukaryota; kingdom Metazoa; phylum Arthropoda; class Insecta; order Mantodea; family Mantidae; genus Mantis; species Mantis religiosa. Next base: position 90,335,650 of record CM060954.1, on the reverse strand, counting down.
TGATTCTACTGTTATTTTTAAATTGTGAGGTGGTTGTCCAGACAGTTCTAACGAATTTAAAAAACCTGTGTTATAGTCGGCTACATCATCCTGGTTTATAACTGCGTCAACTGATTTGTACGAAAACAACTCTCTCGGAAGAAACAGACACTCTAGAACGCAATTCTGATATACAACATGACTATTCAAGACGTCTTCTCCTTAGTACAGTAAAAACAGTTTCCGCAAACTTCACAAAGCCACAAGGGAATTCAATTAATTTTGTGTCATTTCAGTTCACATTCACGAATTAACAAACACAAATTATAAAGGTATCCAAGAATTCACCAATATTTGACAACGGTCTGTGCTGAAATATTTATAGTGTTTTAGCGGCTTCAGAAATTAATTTTTGTGTCTAATCTTCAAAAGGTATATCATCATGTTACAAAAAAAAGTCTTGGCAACAAATAATGAAAGTTATTTATCAAAATATGGTAAGTGAAATCGCTTTGAGGACTTTGGCAAGGAGTGCAATACCTTTCTTTGTAATGCTTTTGTTTGTCGAAAATAAAAGAAGGTGAATATGTTCCGTAAAAGTTTGCGTGTGTACTTTTATGTTTAGTTAATAACCCGGCCCAGTACAACTTCAGGCTTTTTCCCCTCACCTTTTAAACTTCCTTGGACTTATATAAATATTTGTAAATCAAATTTAGGCAAATCGATTCAGCCGTTCTCGAGTTTTTGTGAGACTATCAAACGTCAATTTATATATAGAAATGAATTAACACCTAAAAGATAATAATAATTAAAGAGATAACACCACTGTAAGCAGGAAAGGAAATGGAGATCTCTTCCAGGCATTTTGGTGCTCTCGGGATGCAAACGGAGATTCCAACATTATCGGGAGACTATACACTATTTTGTGTTTCAGAATCTGGAGTTTTATTATAAAACAATAGTGTTATATAACTCTTCCTTTGGTTTTTACATTAACTTTTTATGTAATCTGGGTTGAAGAATTTGAATATCCCTGTATATTTTTCAGATTATTAAACTATGTAATTAACTGTGCACCGCCCCGAGCTCGTGAGCGAAAGTTCCACCTTCCGATCCAAGTAGGACCGTTCTTCAAGACTGAGGTCTATTTTCTGTAGTCGTCATAATTGGTAAATGCAGGGAAACTTAGGCTAAAAGGTTTCCTCACCAAACTTGTTCTCTAAGTAGTCGCCGTCTGCTGTAACAGCCGGCGATAAACACTACCAAGAGCCACATATTGTCCTTTGTACCGAAGTAATGAACCTGAAAGGAGGTAAAAGATGAACAGAAACAGAAGGCAATTCCACTAAGATAGTTCGACCTAGACATGCCACCACAATCACCTTGTTCCTTTGCCAAGAGCATTCTTTCAGTCTTAATGCACCAAGCTTTATGCCTTGTTTCTTTCTGCGCTTGGTTGATCTAAGGCACAAGACGAACTGGCTTGCCCAAGGCCCTTTTGTCTTGGAGTCCCAACACGGCGGTAATCTTCCCAGAGACGAGGTGCTTAAAGGAAATCCTCAAGACGATGGATTATTTGAGTCGCTTTAAGCTTTACCAGATGGAGCAGAACTCGCAAGAACAACAAAGAGAAGTTTTATGTAGCACGGCAACAATTTTATTTGTGCCCTCGCCGACGGTTGAGAATGAAATGCCTCATTTCTTGCAGCAGTTTGAGAAGCACTACTACCGCAGAGATTGGGTTATGCTTGTTTTTAGTTCTCCTTCTTTTATGTCCCCCATTTCATTTCTCTCTCCTTTCTCACTATCTAGTTTAACTGTATTTTTCATCTTCGCCTATCTTTCTTTTGTTTTCCTTTCTTTCTAATATGTTTCCATGAGTTATTTTCTGCCTATTACATTTTTTCACATTTATCTTTCCTCTATTTTTTCATTCTTTCTTTGTAGAAAAAAAAACACACTAAATGTCACACTGTCAGTGGTTCCTAGAGCATCCTCCCTTACGTTTATGTAACTGTCTCGCCAATATGGAGTTTATTCTTCCAGACTAAAATAAGACCTGAAGCTTTCCCGGTGACGAATATGCTCAAGTTGTTCTAGGGAAGCAAGCCAGGTGAAAAGACGATTAGAAATCGACGTTTCGGCAGTGTGCATCTCTTCCATCATCAGGATATTTACTAAATGTTATAACCACAAATTAATCAGGGTTACATCCAGTGATATAAACCCCGGCTATGGCATTAAATTTTTCACTCTGACTCTAACTTTCCAAGGAAATGGAATGTAGGGATATTCTATAAAGGAATGTAAACGACTTAAATCACAAGGGGAAACCGTGGAAAAACCAGAATGCGCTATCGACGGAGATCGAACAAGCGACTTCCAAATGCGAGTTGCACGCTTTAACGCGGCGTCATATTACAAGATTAAGATGTCAAAGATGCCAACTGTTTTATGAGGCAATATGAAATAACTTAAAGATGCTCTGTGCAAAGGTAAAATTTCTATAGAAAGTATATTTTGGCAGAATGACATAATAAGGACCACCAAAAAATAAGAAACAACCTTCGAACTACGTTCGAAATCGTTTAAGGATGGGTCGGTTTGTAACGGACTTGAAATTCCGTTTTCCTTGTATGACCGATAGAGAAAGAGAGGGACAACAGTGACTTGGTAATTGAGAAAGAAAATGCAAACCCATAACAAGGAATGTCGCGGAAGTAGTTAACTCTACAAGAAAGAGTATGCCTACCTTGGTAGCGTGGTGGTAGTATGCCTCACGTTTAAGAGGTCCCGAGTTCGAATCTTGTTCAGGGTGAGCTACCTGGATAAGGTTTTTCCCGGGGTTTCCCTTATCCTGTAAGACGAATGTTGGGTAATTGTAAGCTCCATGGACCCCGGACTCATTTGAGCATCATTTCATCCATTCCATTCATCGTCCGATATGACGTAACGTTGGAGGACGTAAATTACAAAAAAAAAAAAAAAAAAAAGAGTATGACAAAAACTGCAGTAATATTGTGGATAATTTACAGGTTAGCAGTTATGCAAACGTTATTCAGATTGAAGAGAATTTCAGAGGCTTGTTCAAGAAAATTCAGCAGATGTTCATATCTCATAAAAATATCTTAAACATATGGTGATTTATTCAAAACTGTTTAAGCCATTTTCCAGAAATTCATAATTTCCTTAAGTGTTCCGCAATACTGCAGTTTCGAATAGAGGGAAGTTTTGGAAAATCTTCGTGTCGCATCCTTTGAACAAGCTGAACTGTGTTCACAAATAGACTCGAGCATTTTTAAACGCTTTTCTATTTGTTAATTTAATTTTTATTTTATTCAGGGAGGTTCAATACACGTATTTCCGTTAGTAGATCAAGTAAAAATAAACTAGTGCGTATTAGAGCAACTTTGCAAGGGCTCAACCAATATGATAGATTTTGAAACACATCTCTTAATACTTTTAACGAATACGTATTATTGAATTTCTCCAACCTCAGGGCAAAAAAGTTATCAAGACAATAAAAAGTATAAAATGTCAACCGTAAAAAAATTCTAAGCTAATTTATAACATTCTAATAATCTCTCTGAGGCAGATAAAACAACGGAATATAATAAAATGCTTTGTTGCTTCAAGAATCAAATTGTGCATTCAGTTTCAATTTTAGATCAGTTGCACAGCAAATAACGAGTTATGAAAAATCTGCAGTGAAATGAAGCATAACTATGATTAAGCGTACCCAATTGTCTTAATTTGCAAAATGATTGTTGCAACTAATAATAAAAATTCCATATATGTCATACATGTATACAAAGCTGTATCAGTGATTCACCATGTATTTACACCTGCAACCACTGATACACGACAAAAAGTGTGTTTACCTGATTACAGCTGATTTAACGAGCCAGTGAGCATTCTTCCTATCTTTTGCTGATGTATTGACGTTCATGATTATACAAACATCATTTTTCAATTAAATTGTCAATGGACGAAATTAAAACAGGACTGCAGGTGCAAATGCTGAATATTTATCACCCTTCTTGCGGTAAATATGCTTTGGTTTTCATCACTGTTTTCGATCTATTTGCACATGAGTGGCTGTTTAATATTTGTATACACCCTAGAATATGCTATTCAGAAATATTATAAATACACGAATACCAAAGATACGGCTAGTTTTGGAGAGCATTGATGGAAAAAGAATCGTTGGTTAATATCTCCAGTACATATTTTCAGAATAAAAAGAATATCTTTGTTAAGAGAACAAATACAAGAGTTGTGTAGTTAACGTAAGCCTAAAGAAAGAATCTACTAATCAGAAACTTGAAGAAATGAAGGTATATGTGGGCTATATTAGCACTAATGTTTAGGTACTACTAGATAAATTACCAGCGAGGTGACATTTGTAACATTGAGGGTAGCATTCTGTTGTCATTAACATTAAGCCCCTTATTTCTAGGATATCTGTTTGCTTAGACATATATCCCACGTGGCAAAAGTAGCTAGTACATCACTGAACCTTTGAGTAGAATACTCTAATGCCGGTCATCAGGATGCTGGAGAAGGCAACACCAGTTTTGTCTATTTGGCATTAGCCAACTATTTTCCAAAACTGCATTCGAAGAAAACTTATAGATCACGTAATATGACGTCAAAGTTTCAGTGACAGTGAACCAGCGCAGTACAATTATAAAGAGAAAATTATCTATTGTTTGAAGTGCAGGACAATTAGAGACTGGTAACACTAAGGGGAATATTGAATGACAGGCAGAAATAACACTATAATATAAAGTATTAACCGAGCTTGTGGGCTGTGGTCTACTGGGCTCGTTCTTCATCTTCCCAGACGGTTCGTCTGCGGCTGCGGCAGACATCTTCAGTAGCAGTGCGATCGAAGTGTCCTGGCAGAAGTCTAAACAGCAGCTGTATAGAATATAACTATAAACTGGTCGATGGTAAAAAAAGGCGGTGAGTTTCTGATGTCTCAGAAAAGCATATCGCTTACGAGCAACACTGTTTCGCCTCCACTTTAATATCAGAAGTTCATTTGGAAATGTTTCGACTTGGCTCTCGAAATAGAGCTTCAGTTTCTCTAAGTTTGATACAGCTTGTGCATGGGCCATAATCACAACTGGTTCATTAACACTGTCGAATACTGTACATTTTCATTTTCAGTAACACTGCATGCTGCAGTAATGTCTTCCTCTGCAATCTGGCGATTTGCAACCAATTGTCAAACTCTTCATCATCATCAAAACAGTCATCGATATTTTTAAAAATGTCTATCAAATCTTCTTCCACACTTAATTTTTCTTCTTCTTCTTCAATCTTGTTTCCTGGCAAGTCGCACATACCAGGCCACAACTTTTACCACGTATGTTTCTATTCCAACCTGGTCCCAAGCAGGAGGGGTGAGTGCAATGAACTGGCCCACTGACAAGAGAATTTGAGTAATGTGCCTGCTAAGAGAAGCAATTTAAGTGTGTAAAGCATTTATTACACTAAACATAATTTTTGTTTTCAGAACTGGTCCGTTTAAAGAACTCCAAGTTAACGAGGTTTTACTGTACTGTACATATATAATTAATATGAGGGTTGACCATTATATAATGGCAAGGTGAAATATTATATTATGAATATAGCAAAATACGAGAAGGGAATTATATGGAGGAGTAGAGTACATAAACACACTTAATATGGTGTATTTTCAGTCATGTTGATTGATTGAAGTTGGTCATGAAATTGAGATTTAAAATTTAAACTTCGAACCTTCTAAGGAATAAGGAACAGTGTAGTGTAATTTATAATATTCAGGTGAAAGAAATACCTGTTTAAAATATGCTGCAAGATTTAGGTTCCTTTTGACCAGGTACAGTGCTATTTCAAAAATTACTAGACAGTAAATAAAATGAGTCTCAGAAGGTTCAGATTATCCTGTTACACATAAATAGCTATAGACAATTGGGAAACACCAACAAGCAATGGAGAAGGACAAAATCAGACGTGAATGTCTATAGCATACGCTATTAAGTTACGATACTTCAGGAAGCAGCTTTCGCTACTGGCTCACGACATCAGATTGGAAGATCGCCCAGGGCAATGTTCTGCTGCTGATATCCACACCGCAGACAGAGTGTCGAGACACATACACACATGTGCTCTTTCAATATTTCGGCAAAAGAAGGTTTTACGATCTTAAAAATGTCTCTCCGCAAGTTTTATTTACTCTCTGGGAAACCCTTTCCCACTAAGAGAGACTTGAGAAAGCATAAACAAGCGTCTCTTCACAGCAAGGAAAAAAGAGCTCTATGAAGAGCTTCTGAGGATCAGGACTTCACAGCCCAATAAAAATGTTCTTAGGTTCCTTTGGAAATGTTTTTATGCCTTTGCACGTTCTGGTAAATTCTCTTACAGAGAAATATAATTCTAGCGTAAACACTGGGCCGAATAATTAAACTACACCTTGCTTTCAGATATTACTGTATTCCACTGTCTTTTTTAAGTCCTGCTTGTACATGCAGGTAATGGCTCAGGTGATAGAATCCGTGGCTCTTATTCGTGAAGTCCTGGGTTTGACTCCAAACACTTTAGCCAAATTTTGGGGGCAGGGAGGCTTCACCGGCTCGTTAGATAAATGCTGGGAAGGATAATCACATCCCCCAAATTCCCTGTCGCTCTACTTAACCTCATTCTTATTTTACTTCACCTTTCATCCTGGTTGGTTATTACAGGATTCGGCGGGAGTTTCGGCGTGCAGGACAGGGAATTTATCTCTGTAAATCCTCTACCTTTGTTTCGGGGCAAGTCTGCGGTACGCGGTCTCCCAGACGAAGTGAAAGCCCGCAGGGGGAAGAAGTCGGCTGTACGAGCTGCCACGGGGGAGTTTAAATTTGAAGCAGTTAGGTAGTCTGGCCATTGTTGTCTTTTACAGCTCCGACTACCCTTAGCATCCCTCTTACCTCGAGGCTCCCTCCCGAGGGAGCAACTTTTCAATGGCATAGGCACAAAATATCTTCTACACGTCGAGGGGCTAAGTCCATCCCCAGAACCTTGTCGTCGAGTCATACATATACAGTTTCATAATGACTTTTTTAAGCAATACAGTGGTTTTAGATAAGTATTCAAAGTTCAATATGTCAATGATCCACATCTTTTTGTTAGAGCTGAAGGGTACATTTGGCCAAAATGCCTTGAAGTGGTCATTAGTTCGTTTATCTGCACTCTGCACTATATTTCTAGGACCTCATTGCCTCAGGTGTCAAGATGGCGACGCACCAGTTGCAGTGGACAATGGCTTTAGACGTGACTTCCTGGATTGAAATACGTATGTCCAGAGTAGTACTTATGAATTGTGTACTAACAACATCTAACCTGTTTCAGTGGATGTTTATCAGATATATAGTTTTCAATATCTATATTTGTTATAGGCACCAGTCTCGTTTACGACCAATGCGGTGTTTAAGAACAAAAGGGGACATTTATTTATGAATATATAATACTTTTCTATGGTTTCCTCAGCTATGGCAACTCAGCAATCCACATAGGTAAATTTTCAATATATTATTTAATTCATTGGTGAAACGTCTTTTATTTTATGCAATTAGCTGCGCCAGAAGAAAGAATTACTACCATGACAAAATCGAAATCGTTAAATTTACTCATAGAAATAATATTTTTCAGTATATTTTTAATAATTTAAAGAGAAAAAAGATATATCACGCTTAATTTCCTTGTCTGGGTTCCAGTTTATCGTCTAATTTGAGCTATTTGGATTTATTTTCTTAATATATAATTTCTGCTTGCAGAGAATGCCAGAGCAACGAGGAGCTTGTAACATACTAGAGAAAGAGATAGGTTGATGGCAGAACTAGAAAATCATCCAACTGAACAGCTGTTATTATTGGAACCCGCCTAATCATATCTCTGTGGCTTTCTTAACATTTAGATTTGTATGTCCGTGGTTGAAATTTGCCGCTTTCACCCTTTAGACAAGTTTTCTCCGAAGTAAAGATGTTGCTTGTTCCCTGTCTCTTTAACGTCATTTAATAATCTAAGTTTATTCTATGTATTACAAATATTTGGGTGTACAGTCATAATCATATTATTCCAGAATTAATATGTTAATATTCCTTCCATCGGGAAGGTTCGTTAATAGTTCAAAATTAGAATGGTTATTGTAGTGATGTTAATGTCATGCTCTTAAATTTCAGCCTAGACTAAACTATAGGCAAGTTCTTTTTTAGAAAAGCAATAGTCATTTTTAGGCCTATGGCTTTCAATCGCCTCAAATAAATATTAATTTTTGTTTCGTGTCTTCAATTTACATTAAAACAGGCATGAATCTCTAAGTTATTGGCTTGATGTTCAAATTTCATAATCAAATTCTTGATTTCGTAGCAGTAGCTTATATTAGCACATATAATTGGAAGAGACATAATCCACTATGTTTTATGTGCACGATACAAAAAAGAAATAACTAAAATATACCAAAACCTGGGAAACTAAGCAGAAACAAAGTGAGCTGTTATTCAAATGACAGCGAGCACGTGCAATCTGGGAGATGTTATACAGAGTATAGAAGCAAACAAGGCAGCAGAACCGTGTAGCATTCAATGCGGTTTCTGCTCCTTGCAAGAAGAGTTTTACTTTGAATGGTTTCCCCTAGCTGATCTTCTGAAGGAAAAGTAGAGGGATTAAGCTGGAGGCTTGAAAAGCGTGTCTCTTCATTTTCATTCGCTGTCAAAAGAAGCCTCTTCAGTATTCCCTTCTTTCACACAAACTGCAATGATCGCTTGGTCTCCATGGTTACTGGATTAACTCCCACCAGCCCGCGTGTCGAATCAAATGAAATCTAACGGCTGCAGACACAGCGATCCCTTTCCCGTTGCGTTATTATAACTTTTTAATGTCGGGATACTGGTGAATGTGTCGCGGAACAATCGTTCTCATTTTTGGAATCCATCCAATTTCCCTTCCTCTGGTTCTGGGTACATCTCATTTGTGGACGCAAGTGACTTTCCAAGAACACGGCGTTCTCTCAATGCCCTGCTGAAACTGATTTGATGTTCTTTCATTTCCGGCAGAACATTTGCCAAATGCGCAGGTTAACATGTCCAATAAAAGAAGAGGAACGGTTGATACAGATGCAGATTTTTGAATTGAAACACAGCTTATTTTTTAATTAAATGGGATATTATAGTTACTGGAGAACACTTCGAGCACCGCGACCTATTACTACTACCACTCCTTAAGAGGAAAGGATGAAGTGAGGGTATCATAGGAGGTTATAACCAGAAAGGTAATAGAGACGCGCAGAAACCCTTTGAAGAGGACTGGAAGACGCAGTTCATATAGGAAGTTGCCCAGAGGGAGTAATAAACGACACCTACATCCAGGCAGTCTTCTGATGTCCACGGGAATAGAAAAACCATCTGTGCCAACTGTCTGGCACCGCCACTCACCACGAAACCTCAAATACTGAGAACGAAATGGAATGCAAGAGACATAAGATAAAGGAAGTAGTAGTTGAAGATAAACCACCCCAGCATTTGGTTGTGTACTAGGAAAACCACAAGGTTAGAGTGAGTGGATGATGAGAATGATTCCTGTTTTCTGTAGTCTAGGGCTAACACGCTAACTCCTGTTCTCCGAGGTCGTAATTCTAATCCAGTGGAAGATGATGGATTTGTGTGTGTGTGTATTTCTTTCCATGCCTAAAATCCTTAGCATAGTTTCCTTCGATAGGAAGTGCGCTCAGCGACACCAGACCACGGTGTATAAAGTGACACTAACTCATGTAGCGACTATGAGCTCCCTTTTGAACAATTTTATAAATATTAACCTGTTGTCCCGTGCCTTAGATTATGGCACGTAACAGAACCTCAAGCCAGTAAAGAGGCCTCTGATCAAAATGAGTGGTGTTTCATGCCCAATATAGAATGTCATGCTGAGAATTATAGCAGTTAAGGAGACGTCCATAGTAATAATACACAAAAGGTCCTCCCAAATGCTAGCCTCACACGTTACAGTGGAGTTCAACTCACACGGTAAATACAGCTACTTGAAACTTGTCGTGGCAATGTCTTAAAGGTGATATACCTGAAAGCAAGTACATGTTAAACCGATTCTGTAGAGTGCTGAATAATTTCTTTGGAATCTTCATGTATTTCAAGATCATTTAACAAAGTGATACAGTCGTGTTAAGCCTCTAAAGTATACCCAACACTGGATACGGTTTCTGCCCTATAAACCAGACGATCCTTCTATAGGCAAAGGAGGACTTGTTTGATTACCGCTACCAATTGCGTCTATTCTTAAAGTAGTGCTTTCTGAATACTAGTGGTGATGGTACAAGTGGTAAAACGCAGTTTTATTTTGGGAGTGGCATATGAAATTATCAATTATCCAGCTGAAATGTGGGAGGAAATAGTTGTGTAATGTTGAGATTTAGTTTGTTCCCATTTGGCCTTTGTTGTTATTTAACGTTCATATCATCAGTGTTGGTAGCATAACTTAATGATTATAGTTATCTTTACTTTATACCATTGAAGAAATCTGTTATTAAATATCGCAGTGTTTTCTCCACTTCGTAATAATTCCATCATAATCCTCCTCTTGTTTGCAAAATACTTCTGGTTCTAAGTCCTTTCACTCCAATAAGATTTGGAATTCTTAGCATTTTATTTTTTTCCTATTCATTTAAGCGGTAAGCTTTATAAGGTCCATCCTCCATTATGGTGAAGATAAATTCACGAATGTCAGCTAACACAGCTAACTTCCAAAATCATCTTTGCAACTTGAAAGTAGCTTTTTATTCATTATTTTTTAAATTCTGGCTACCACTCAAATTGTTCCTTAGGGAGCAAACTTTTGCAAATGAATTTGAAAACTTTATCTAAGAATCTTAATTGCAAATGGGCATTATTGCTGAGAGTTTACAAGAAGCTATAAATTACTAACTTCATGCCTTTAGGAATTTAGTTTTATGCAGTAAACAACGTAAAAAGCAAGGACTTTTGATCTTTTCTGTTCCATTTATACCCCGACTTTAACTGCAGTGGTCATATCGGCGGCCGTTCTCCTTGGAACATATCGAAGGTATTAGCTGGTATTCGTTGGTTTTAATCATTAGATCACGCACACATTCACACTCTCATTAATAATTCTAGACTTTTTTTTTTTTTTTTTTTTTTTTTTTTTTTTAAGAAGACATTGTCAAGTTGTTAAAAGTGAGATATCTTTTATATAGAATATGAGTAGTTCGAAACTGGAACCCTTTGCACAGCAGGCAGGTGCTCTACCGACTGAGCTACGGGGCCAGGAAAACTTATTTTCTAAAGCATATCGCGTTTTATGTTCAGATCATGTTTTACGCTCATTAGGTGCTCTTTTTGGAACATAAATTTGAAATTTTTAAAACTTCGCTACAAGAATCTTTTCCTGTACATAATTAACGACTTAATGCATGAATTATTACTACTTATGCCACTGTTACTGTAATTCATAAACCGGTTTTCATATCTCTTTCTACAGCGTCTCAACGCAATCGATTCCAATAGCCATTGGTCGTTAAAGCGATACGTAATGGATTGACCATCCATTCAAGGCCGAATGTCGCGAGTTCGAATCTCGGTAACTGCAGTCAAATGCGTCAATGGTAAAGGAGGGGGAGCGCCCACGTGAAATAATTGAAGTGATGGCGCGCGTGGATGTTAACGGGTTATCATGTGTCTGCAGTTGCTTGGATTTTACCTTTTTATACTAAAGAGCAACACACTACAATGTAATTGTAAAAATAATATAATATTTACAATTCAAAAGGCTCAAAATCGTGTGTGTAAGTAAAAAAGGCCAGTACTACATGACAAAACGAGAAGCCGTATCGGAAAAAATTCGCAACACAGATGTTTACCTCGCACCTACACGGCGAGTCCAGTGTGTGTACACTGTTCAGATGTAATCATGTCTTCTGGACAGCAACGTGTCATACATATCATACACACGCAGCTTCCAATCGCTGTGTTTCGTAACTTACTGTACATCAGTTTACGAATATTTCACTCTTCTAATCGACCAGATTAAGACCTGATAAGGGACGATCGCAGCGCTGGTCACCTGAAGGTCAATACGCCTCAACGCTCTGTCGAGTAATACAATATAACAAAAAACCGCACCGAAACATTTCCCAAGATGAATACAAACTAATGTTCACATACGGCTACACCATGGCTTAAAGGGTTAAAAGACATATTCATTTGGTCTTTCTTTTTTCTTTTCTTCTCTCAGGACTGGATCTGGTAAATTTAAATGTTTGTTGTGGACTTTATCACAAGTATCTGCAAAGAACTTAAACTAATTGCTTAAGAAATTAATATTTCCAATTTTCAAAGACAAAATAGTTTAGATAATTGGTTTAAGATAGCTACTATGTCATAGCTACTGTGTTTACGATAGCTATATCAAATATGCGTATATTATTGACTTTATTTTATAAATCCTACACTAAAAGCAACTTCATATTGATTAAACGTTGGAATTTACCTGAAAATATGAAATACCGCGTTATACATTTGGTCAGAACTATTATGGTATATCAGTATTTAATTAGGTGAATAGTGCCTTTCTGTAATAAGTCAGTCTTAGAAAATAAAAATTTAAGAGATATTTTGATATTGTATCTGCCATTATAGTCCTAATAGTATAATTATACCAGATACAAAGACGCGCAAAATAAGTCGTTTTGCGTAATTTTGATGTTATTTACCTTAATGCGAGGACCATAGATGACGCCACTCGTGGTTTTAGATAAATGGAAAGGCATTAATCTGCATTGGTGCAACAACTCTCCCGTATTTAGGAACATAATTTTTGTAGGAGTACTGTAAAATGATGTTTAACAAATACAGTTCGATATTAAACATTGGAATAAGTTACACATGAAATACATAAATAGCGAAGTTCTTACAAGGGTTGACAGAAATTACTGCATGCAAAGACAACAATTTTTCCCTTTAATAAGATAATATTTTGCAGGAAAGACTGGATGCATGCGGACATTGGAGTGCTAATTTATCATATTTACGTATACGCGTTAGCAAATAGAGTAGCCGATACCTAGAGAACGTGTAACATTAATTTTATTTATGAATAAATATGTGATCAAAAAGTTTACCAATTCATATTTCATCAGTTACATATCATCTGCGTATTTTGTGCATATTTATTCTTTCGATTTACTGAGTATAATGCAGTAAAATAAATAAAACGTCCGATGGTGTTGACAAACTGTTTTATTTACAATGAGTTTGCAGTATCTTCCCGAAGGCGATGCATTGTGCATATAGTATATATTATGTGTATAATATATAACCTATATACGAGGGCTGTTCATTAAAGAATGATCACTCATCCTCATAAATTTGATGGTCCTTCTCAAAATAGTCTCCGCTGAATGCGATGCACTTGTCCCAGCGTTTCTGCCAGTCTTCAAAGACATGCTGGAAACCATTTTTTGAGAGATCCTTCAAAATCACCTCCGCAACCTCCACCACTGTTTCTGATGATGGATAATGCCTCCCACGAAGACGTTTCTTCAAGTTAGGGAATAGAAAAAAGTCAAATGGGGCTAAATCTGGACTATAGGGAGGGTGAGGGATGTACTTCACGTTGAGTTTTGCAAGATATTCAGCAACAACATTGGCAATATGTGTCCGCTCATTATCATGACTCCAGCATCCAGCCTGCTTCACGGAAATGTGGTCTTTTCCGCCTGATATGTACTTGCAAATTTTTCAGGACATCCCTGTAGTATTATACAGTTACTGGTATGTGTACAGGTACGACTTGTTGATAAACCAGTCCATGAATATAAAAGAATGAGATGACCATAACTTTCCCAGCAGAAGCAACCACTTTTGCTTTTTGGAGGTTGGTGATGCAGGAGATTTCCACACTGTGCTTTGGTGTTTGCTCTCAAGATCAAAATGATGTAGCCAAGTTTCATCAGCAGTGATTATGTTTGGAAGAAACTCCGGATCTTCCTCTAACATCAACTTTAACTGCATGTTACCTACATTGCAGCGTTAGGCGATACTGAACATATCTGAACTTGCCTGGTTCTCACAGGCGAGAAACAGGAGTACCAACAATGAGACTACTACAACATGTTTGTTTCACATTAGGCTAACAGAATATAATAGGGTTGAATTTTAGTGCGAAAAATTATGACCGTAAAAATTATGATCGTTCTTTATTGAACAGCCCTCGTACTTGAACAAAATCTTTCTTTTCTTTCAAATGCCATTCACAATGAAGTCTTAAGAAGCTATAATAAAAAAATTCAATGTATAAATTTAACCTGTTTTAAAAGTAGCTTGAATAAGTGATAAAAATTGTTGAAGCCATTTTTGAAAAAATCAAAATTTTCAAAAATATTCGGTATAAATTGCAGTTTAGGATGTGGGAATTCTCTTGGCCATTTTTTTTCTACGCATACTACAGAGATGTTGAATTTAAATAGAAAATATGGATTTTAACCAACTTTTCAATTCTGAGTTGACACACACACGTGCAGATGTTCTCGAATATTTTCTAAAAATTACTTTTTAGGTTTCAGAGGCCTCAAAACATGTAGGTATTCCTATTGAAATTTCGAAATGGAATTTTGGTTGGAATACAACAAGCATGGACAGTACTTACTATGCGTGACACACAAAGTAAACGCAATCAGTAATTAGTTTTTGTGTCCCATGCTTTAAAACTATCGATTTCAGTTCGATTCTAATTAGTGAGTAAGGCATACATTGGTTGAAAGGCATACCTGTAATTAGCAGTACAGAAGTTCAAAGTGAAAAGCCTGGGGCAGTGAATGATGTATGGAATCGCTGCAATGACACTGTAATATCTTCTTTACGGTGACTTTGATGAGAGGTAGTGCGACATTTTATGGGCCATGTCAAACATGTCAGGCATCCCTGGCATCCTGCCTCGGTAATATGTAGACGGCGCACTTATTGAGTGAATATTTTTGGAGCCAGCTCCAAGAGCAAAGGATTAATGATTTAGCATCTTGACAGCTACTGCAGTATATTAAATGTTGATGAAGAGGTTGTATCAAGTTAATGCTCCATCCAATACAATCTCGCTCATCTGCCCGTCTTTTGTTTTCTTTTAGTAGCCCAGACGTCTAATACCTCTTAAAAACTAAATTAAGCTCGAAGTGGGGTTTTATTGGCCGCAGCATCTTTATTCATTACGATATCAAACACAAAAGTTCATTGTGTTATTCTCTAGTCCTTTTGTATAGAAACTGCGAAAGAACTTTTAGCAATGCCTGTTTCTCTCTTTGATTCTGATTTTTTTTTCTTTACTGTGTGTGAGAAGTATGATTTTCTACCTAAAATGACGATATACAGATTTCACAGCAGATACCGACATATAAATGTGCCAAAACATTTGGTTTTTTTTTTATAAAACTTTTTGTGTGTCTTTTGACCTGTAAGCATAATGAACATAAAGATTGGACTAAGGTTCTCAGGAAAAAATTGAATTTCTTACAAAATTGATAATTTTAAATTCCGAATATTTAAGATATTTACATGAAAAAAGTGAAACGTATTTCTTTGATTTCCTTGAAATAACCTCGGAAGTACTTTTCATTTTGCAAGACTGGTAAACCGGAAGAGACATAATCTTATTGCAGAAAAAATATATCTCTTTACAGCACACTATTCATCTAAAATAATTTTTTTAGATAATTTTTAAATCACTTCTAGATATTTTTATTGCTTTCAATTTTCTATTGCACTTTTTTTTTTTTTTTGAAGAAAATCGCTACTCCTTTTCGTTCCTCTCTCGTAGTCATTCAAAGAATTTTAAGGTCATTACAAATCATCCAGCACTTAATAGAATTAAGTATCACTTAAAAGTATGCCTTATGTCTAATCCCTATGTATCTAAAGAAAAGATGCAATGAGATTAGTTTTGCTAATTTTTCCCTCTATTAGAATGAAGTAAAAGAATAAGTTTTTGTAACGATAGTTTTTTGAAGAATGGGTGGATGAAGACACTCGAACATGTACCAGTACTTTTAAGCCCAAATCCCTCAACACATTGTTAATATTGTATACTTGTTATTTTATAGTTACATTGAAAATTATTTATAAAATTAGTTATAAGCGATTGCTAAAATGTTAACGAGATTAAAGAAAAAAGAAAAAGTGGACTAAGAAGAAAAAATGTAAAATAGCTGTAGCAACGGAAAAATGATTAACGAACTGTTGACGAGCAAGAAGATAAGGTATTTTTTTAGAATTGAACGAACGAATAAGTTACTTGTGTAAACTCCGTATGAAATCAACGTAATTTGGTCTGATATTTCAATTGTACACATAGAAATAATTTTATAACTATGTTGTAACATATCCAGTAATTTAAATCAAAAGGGAACAAAAGATAATCATTTTTTTCCAAAACTGAAAAGACTTCAGTGTATTATATATGTCAGTATTAAACCTATTTCTTCAGAATTCTACAGAAGACTAAACGTCCAGATAAGGGTTTTTCAGGAACCAACTGGAACTTTGAGATAATCCACTAGGATCAAAAATTTCCTACGAAATCTCGCCAGCTATAGATTCTACTTCAAACATATGTGCCAGATTTTGTTCTCTGGGGATAAATATTTACAAGTTTAAAGCTGTCTACAGGTAGAACTGTCTCCGAAAACGTTTTGTGGCTAAATAAATAAAAAATAGAGAGAATTTTAGACAAATATTTTTGTATGAGTGTATATGAACAGCCTAAAACCAACGTAATGTCCAATAGTTACCAAACGGTTTCATTTTCTCAAACATGGCTCTCATTTAACATGACAATAACACAATACAATAATAATGGCATGCCACTACGGTCCTTTCCCGCCTCGTTAGCGTAGATGGTAGCATGTCTGCCTCACGTTCAAGAGATCGCGAGTTCAAATCTCAGTCAGGGTGAGTTTCCTGGATAAGGTTTTTTTCGGTGTTTTCCCTTATCCTTCAAGACGAATGTCAGGTAACTCTAAGCTCCGTGGACTCTGGCATCATTTGAGCATCATTTCATCCAATTTATTCACCGTCCGACTCTCGACTGCAGATAGAGGTGGGCGACATCCAGCCGATAAGGGGAAGTAAGTGATGAGAATCACTTCCAGGCTGAATTTTGCCTTCATGCCGAGATCGCTACCTATCACAGCTCCTTATTTCCTTCACGATTCTAGGGCTTTGGTCCTGCACCTAGGACCTCAAATCTGCAGCCGATGGGTGAAATCGAATCTACGCCTATTCTATGGCCAGAAACTAGAACTAATGCTTCAGGCTATTGTCAGGCAGTAACATGCTACACAAAAAAGTGTAAATCACTTTAAGACACGCATTTTATAAAAAATTCTTTTTGGGTCATTTTTTAAATATCCTTTTTGTTAATTTTAAAATTTTCAATACCTTTCACTTTTTAAAAGTGCTCTCCCCATTTTTTTGTTCCTCGCGAAGTCACAAGAAGAATGACCTTTAACGAAAAGCGTAGTATAAGTATTTCTGCAACCATTTCTTTATCATGGGGTGCATAGAAAAATAAGCTTACGTAAGAGCAGTTTGTATAAATTTATGAAAATAAGAGGTTATGGTTTGAGAAAGACTTATAAATGAAAGACATCAGAAATGCGTTTCTCAGGTGTTCGTGACGCACCATCGAGGATAGCAAATGCAATAAACGAAATATGAGAAACAATGGACGTATTCCCTTAGGATCCAGAAGTACCTGTTTCATCGACGTATTAAGGCAAGGGGAAGCTTTTAACTGGGAGTTTATCTCGAGTAGAGAGCAATAACTTTCCTAACAGTCTGCTTCATTAAAAATTCAGCTAATGTGCGCTTTTAATTTGTCAATGTTCGTAAGCTTTTCTCCCACCTTTAAAAATACAAATGTAGCTTGAATATTGTATTCTAAAATATTACTTGTATTAATATTCCCGGTGTTTAAACACTCATTTACAAAAGCTAAAATTGCTGTATACACAGGTGCTTTTTCTTTAAAAATGTAGAGAAAATCATTTAAAATAATGGCTTCCAAAAAATCCCTCATTAAGTGGAAAATTTTGTAATTGCTGTTTTTCTCGATACATACCTGCATGTTTTAAGTTTTCTAGTGTTCCAGGGTTGAAATTGTCTCCCCCCTCACCCATGTTTTACGTATATGACTTACAAAGTGGAGGCAGCAAACACTTTCGGCACAATGCAACCCCCCCCCCCCCCAAACCCCTCAACAAGCCATCCTGAGCAAGAAAATTATGCGCCTTGTGTAATTGGTTTCCTGGGCTTTGTGTGAATATATATCCCCTTCCTCTCGTGCTCCCTTCTTTTGTTTTGTTTTTCAATATAATCTTTCCGCTTGCCATGTTGCCATAGGGGCACGGGTACACACGGTTTAGCAATTGAAATGAGCCAAATTCAATTTTCAAGCGAAACGATAACAAGCGCTTTTTTTAAAAAAAAGAGCGACGCGGCTAGATGAAAAGTACGTTTATCGTATGCCACGTGTCTCGTATGTCAAGCAAGGAAGAGCGAAGGCATTTTGGGTGAAATGACAGACACTTCAATTTTCTGAATATTGATCGGGAGCAGAAATTCTTTATAAGCCGAACCAGTCACTGTTGAACAGGTTTTGAGTACTACATATTATTTTAAGGGTAATTTTTTGTTTAAATCTTTAGTATTTTAATGCAGTTTTATTTTGGGACTGTAGTTAAGCAAATAGACAAAGCTACGTTATCAGATACACTTCAACATCTGCATTTAGTAGTCGCGTCACGGGTTCTCTTGATTCTAGAACATTATATACACACCACTAATGAAAAATAAATCACTTTTCTAAACTAACGTTAGATTATGCACTGAATCTGAGGCTTTTTGGAGCAAACTTGTTTATATTGGTAGTATATACTTATTATTATGTCCAATTATTTTAATATCTTTGCATATGGAGAACTGCATTAACAGAGATGAACCAGAGCATTGTCTTGTAACATTGTGTTAATACATTGTTATTTTGTAACATGAAAGAGATTTTTTTCTCTAAAATAACAACAACTAAGTTTTGCACTTATCTAATACGTTAGTCTCACTGTATATTATCACGTTTATTAGATTTTTATGTAATTTATGTCCTCCAACGTCAAGGCATATCGGATGATGAATGGAATGGATGAAATGATGCTCAAATGAGTCCGGGGTCCATGGAGCTTATAGTTAACCGACATTCGTCTTACAGGATAAGGGAAAACCCCGGAAAAGCTTTATCCAGGTAACTCACTCTGATGGAGATTCGAACTCGGGACCTCTTGAACGTGAGGCAGACATTCTACCACCACGCCACCAAGGTGGGCTACGTTTATTAGTAATTACTCCTATGAGTAATGTTATTACATCAGCTTCATCACACTGGTCTTCTTTTTTTTTTTAATTTTCTTATTTACGTCCTCCAACGTTAAGTCATATCGGACGATGAATGAAATGGGCGAAATGGTGCACAAATGAGCACAGGGTCCATGGAGTTTAGATTTTTTTGGGGGTGGGGCAGTTTATTTATTGTAAACAGAGGTGAAGATAGGAAGGGAAGTGGTTGTGGCTTTATAATAGCCTGCCGGGATCCCGATAGGGCACTCCCATTATTATAGGTGAAATTGCGGAGCCGGCTACTGATAGCAGCGGGCGGGTAAAGAATGTTGGCCAGGCGTCGATTATGACCAAGACCTGATCTAGGCGCGTGGGAGGGGTGCAACTTGTGGAGAGAAAGTCTCTTTGTTAATCACAGTGGCAGAGCATAAGTCCTTGGTGTAATTAGTCAAGCTGGACTCAAAGTTAAGGCGAAGGTTGGAGCCAGCTTGTTCCTTGAAGTTCAGGTCAGGTTGTAGTGTGCAGTTGGCGATGCATGGGTGGTGACATGCTGGAGATTGGTAATTCTCCGGTGAAACTGCGTTTGTTCCTCCAGGATCTTATCAAGTTTGTCAAGGATCTCATCAGTGCTGTGTTGATCTTTGGTGCTGTGTTTGTGAAGTTCTTTAGTCAGGTTATGTAGACCAGTGAGTTGTGATGGTTCGAAGGTCCTGATGTTGGCAATTTGCGTCGCTAGGTGTTGAGCCTTCCGTTTGAGTGAAAGGAGACTCATCCTGTGGGACATTTCGTGTGAAAGAGAATGAAGAAAATAACGAAAATAACGTTTTAAATCTGTTGTGTTCGAATTCTCCACGTATGAACATGCACATGTGTTGCTAATGTATTTCTTTGATTCTCAAAACTTGGTGACACCGAAAATACACTAGCTGATTTTGGACTCCTGGTTATTCGTGAACAGATAAGGATAGACGCTATCGATTGGTATGAACTTTTAGGTTATGATACAATTCCATAAGCTTACCTCTTGAAAACGTGTAGTATCTCCTTCTAGAGTATTTCAGACAGTGGATATTCTGGATAGAAGAGTTATTTGTTGCTAATCTGTAACATACGAGGGCTGTTAAATAAAGTATGATCACAATTTTGTTTTGACAACGTACCTTTACTCATCCTCATAATTATAATGATTCTTCTCAAAATAATCTCCCCCGAATGCGATGCACTTGTCCCAGCGTTTCTGCCAGTCTTCAAAGACATGGTGGAAAACATTTTTGAGAGATCCTTCAAAATCGCCTCCGCAGCCTTCACCACTGCTTCTGACGATGGATAATGCCTCCCACGAAGGCGTTTCTTCAAGTTAGGGAATAGAAAAAAGTTACATGGGGCTAAATCCGGACTATAGGGGGGTGAGGGATGCACTTCTTGTTGATTTTTGCAAGATATTCAGCAACAACATTGGCAGTAAGCGGCCGCACATTATCGTGGTGCAGCATCCATCCTGCTTCACAGAAATGTAGTCCTTCTTTTTGCCTGATATGGACTTGAAATGTTTTCAGGACATCCCTGTAATATTGTCCAGTTACTGATGTGTGTGCAGGTACAACATGCTGATAAACCATTCCATGAATATCAAAGAATGAGATGACCATAACTTTTCCAGCAGAAGCAACCACTTTTGATTTTTTTAGGGTTGGTGATGAAGGAGATTACCACACTGAACTTTGCTGTTTGCTCGCAAGATCAAAATGATGTAGCCAAGTTTCATCAGCAGTGATTACATTTGAATGAAACTCCGGATCTTCCTCTAACATCAACTTTAACAGCATGCAGACAGACCTACATGCGAATGTCCTTTTGTTCGGGAACCCATCGCGCACAAACACGTCTCATATGTAATGCTTCTTTCACCAACGTGTGCGTGACACCCAATGAAATGTTCAGATTTCAGAAAGTTATCTTAAGGTAATTTTTTATCCTCTCACACAATGGCAGCAACAGTGTTGATGTTTTCTTCCGTAAGAGCAGTAACTGGAGCACTGGATTCACCTTCCTTTGAAACTGATTGTCTCCCCTCTTTAAGCATTTTAAACACCTTCGATCTGTGCTGTACGGAAAAATAGATTCTCCATAGGCTTCCTGTAACATTTTATAGTCCTCAACTGAAGATTTGTTGAGACGAAAGCAGAATTTCAAAGCCGCATATTGTTCCTCGCGTGTTTGCTCCATTGCAGCGGCAGGCAATACTGAACTTGTCTGAAGTTACCTGGTTCTCACAGGCGGGAACCAGGAGTACCAACAATGAAAGTACTACGGCGTATTTGTTTCACATTAAACTAACAGATTATAATATAGAATTTTAGTGCGAAAAATTATGACCGTAAAAAGTTATGATTATTTTTATTGAACAGCCCTCGTAGTTACGCTGTTTGGAATGTCTCTGATAAACTACACTAATAAATAGTTCTTTCAATGGATTACACATAATACATAACATATACATGAAATCCACAGTTTCTTTTAGCAGATCGTGTTTCTTACATGTGAATGGAATTTCAATTGCTAAGTGGGTACTGCGCTCAGTTGAAGGTGTCACTAGTGTTGGATAGCTTTGTCAAGTGTTAAGGAAAATGGGCAGCTTCTATCCTGTTAGTATCTGAAACATGAACAGGTAAACAACATTCCTTTCATACACGGGGTTGTTAGGGAAAGACAAAGCTGTTATACATGTTTCGACACCAAGGTTTACATTCCTCGTGCTTGTTTCTCTTAAGTGTTTACATTTACACGCCTTCTGGAACGTGGATAAGGCTTCTGTCCCCAGGGTTTCTTTCAGGTTTCCGTCACACTAAGAATGTTGATTTTCTCAAACAGAGGACAGAGATTTCCGCCTTTTACTAGGCCAATGTCTTCATTCTTACGTATTAATTATTTTGCATTTCTCTGGGATGTGGCATTTAAGAATGTTAACATAAATTATATATTTTAAAGTAAAAGTACCAGAGTGATTTCATTCAGTATACTAGTGCATACTATTTGAAGGCATTTATATGAAGCCAACCAAGCGAGATGGCTTCCTAGTAACTTGCGAGACTCACATTTGAGAGATTCTAGATTGGATCTGTGATGGCTGTCCGCCCTGAACATGACTTTTCTGTAGTTTACTTCCCTGTCCAGCAAGGCCAGTGGTGTCTTCTACAAGATGGGGCTACTATCTCCCATTTACACTGATTTCGTCTTTTGTTCTTGAGTGCGAATCCGGTGTCGCAGAGACTCAGAGGCTAGCGATTTAGAAATTGTTCTTAGATTGGTCAGAGCGTGGACGTACGAGCTTCGTTTACTGGAGCTTCCTCTCCGGTTGCCTCTGGAGAAGAGCTACCTTCCAGCAGTTTAGGCAGGTTGCCGCGAGGACCTCCCGGCCGGATGGTCAAGCTAGTAATTGTTAAGGAACTCTTTGCGTCTCTGCTACTTACGTCGTCTGTTCTTGCAACACTTAGTCTCCTGCGGTTCCTTCAACTCATCCGTTCCTCCCGGGAGGATGTGCACAAACGATCCAGTTGCTCGTCTACGTGCCAGATGTACCCTCCTTGAGCTAATCTACCTCTACTTCTACGTATGAAGACAGTTCTTAGTCACATGCTTTGGGCTATATTAGCTTCTTGAGATTTTATCAGGATTTGTGGAGGATATAGAATATCGGTAACACTTATCGGTCAGGTGGTTAAATTCAAATTCTTATTTTCTATTTTTAATTGATGAGGTTTTAGTCACTAAAATTGTTACGATAATAACTTTCTTCTTCTTCTTCTTCTTCTTCTTCTTCTTCTTCTTCTTCTTCTTCTTCTTCTTCTTCTTCTTCTTCTTCTTCTTCTTCTTCTTCTTCTTCTTCTTCTTCTTCTTCTTCTTCTTCTTCTTCTTCTTCTTCTTCTTCTTCTTCTTCTTCTTCTTCTTCTTCTTCTTCTTCTTCTTCTTCTTCTTCCTTCTTCTTCTTCTTCTTCTTCTTCTTCTTCTTCTTCTTCTTCTTCTTCTTCTTCTTCTTCTCTTCTTCTTCTTCTTCTTCTTCTCTTCTTCTTCTTCTTCTTCTTTCTTCTTCTTCTTCTTTCTTCTTCTTCTTCTTCTTCTTCTTCTTCTTCTTCTTCTTCTTCTTCTTCTTCTTCTTCTTCTTCTTCTTCTTCTTCTTCTTCTTCTTCTTCTTCTTCTTCTTCTTCTTCTTCTTCTTCTCTTCTTCTTCTTCTTCTTCTTCTTCTTCTTCTTCTTCTTCTTTCTCTTCTTCTTCTTCTTCTTCTTCTTCTTCTTCTTCTTCTTCTTCCTTTCTTCTTCTTCTTCTTCTTCTTCTTCTTTCTTCTTCTTCTTCTTCTTCTTCTTTCTTCTTCTTCTTTTCTTCTTCTTCTTCTTCTTCTTTCTTCTTCTTCTTCTTCTTCTTCTTCTTCTTCTTCTTCTTCTTCTTCTTCTTCTTCTTCTTCTTCTTCTTCTTCTTCTTCTCTTCTTCTTCTTCTTCTTCTTCTTCTTCTTCATCATCATCATCACAGTATAAGTCTTGTGGCCCGTTCCGACTGTCAAGTAAATTGATCGGACCGTGACCTGCCAACATGTCTTCTACCTACAGGTTTATACTTGTATACTATTTGTGGTGTACGGTCTTCGGTCATTCTCTGCACATGATCTTGCATTTTTGCCTGTATGCAATGATTGTTTCATTTAGACTCTGAATTTCCAATTCTCTTCAATATCCTCGTTTCTTTTCTTATCTATGAGTTTATAACCTGCCACCTGTCTCAGGAATTTCATCTCAGCAGCCTCCACTTTCTTCTGTTGTGAGATAGTCAAGACCCAGTTTTCACACCCATAAAGCAGGGTTGGGATCGCCATTATTTTATACAGTTTTAACAAAGTTTGACGATTACAATTTTTAAAGGTTATTTTTACTATGCCACATATTGTTTGGAATTTGTTTATTTTGTTTTGTATATCTCTATTACTGGTATATGCCACAATATAGCCAAGATAATTAAAATAACTTTGTTTGTTCGATGGGTTTATCATTTATGCAAATGTTTGCTCTCAAATGGTTCGTTCCTATAAAAGCCATTATTTTAATAACTTTCTTTCTCTTCTAAACTGAGCAGCAGGAAAGGGCTTTAGGCGAAGTGTCTGGTATAAACATACACGGTCTTCTTAATGTGCGATCACTTAACACTGCTATTTTGCATTCTCAAGAAATGGAGAGCTGAAAAACAGCAAAGGCACAAAAAATATAAATCGTAATGCTAGTAGGCATTGTTGATTCCAGTTCAAAAGATTCGGTTCGGCACTATTCGCAACGGAGAAAGCGCTTGAATCAGTACAGACCTTGTTTTTTTTACTGAATTGAAACATCTCTTACTTTGCATAAATCCTCGCTTGTGCAGATAATATAAAGTGCCTTTCAATCATGTCTACCTGATCATGCCCACACTAAAAAATGTATTTCACTGATGTGTACTTGGTGCATTCCTTTGACTCGCATGATAGGTTTAAAAAAAATATTTCAGCAAGTTTACCGTAAGTCAATCAGCAGTCTCTGGCTTAGCTAAGTTAAAAGTTGCGCTAATCTCCTGTAACAAAAAGTAGACTGGCAATCAGCAGGTATACAGGACAGCTTCCGGAAGTTAACCATACAAACATGTTGAGGAGCGATCTTAGTCAGCTGTAGCCAATTCATCTCCCCATTCACGGAGTGCAGATATTTGTCATCACTTTTCACTGCAAGTGGAACGTGTTTACGACTGATTCCCTTATTTCCTGGATTCCTCGAGGTTTGTGTTTATTGCATGTCTGAGAAGGAAGTCCAAACACAGCGCTTCTGATTCAACATGGGAAATCCCCTTTCAAATCGAGGAACAAAGGCTGCCATTTGGGGATACCATGTAACATAGGGCAAATATATCGATTTGTGTTGATAGCTGCGAGGTTTTTCTGTTTTCCATGCCATATACACAGTTCCTTGAGGGCTGCTTGTGACCTGTCGGCTTTCTCACGTGACGATTGGATTCCTTTCTCTCACAGCGAATAAAGGCAAGCATCATATCGCCTTGCTTATAAGAACAAGCTCCTTTGGGTGTAATGTTCTGGGTGACAAAAGTTTGGATTCCAGATTGCACGAGAGAAGACACCAGGTCAACTGAAGTAAGAAATTCGATTAGGTTTGCTTTTCTTCTCTCAACAAAGCAAATATTTGTGTGCTTTGGAGGTTTATGTAAAACATTTGAATTATAGTTTCAATACATATTGAATATGTGACATCAAATAATTACTGTATGTTAACATTTGAAATATCTGAAGGTTATTTTAACTAAAACTAGGTGAATAGACGTAGGAATTTCCAAACGTTAAAGCCAGGACAAAAGGAAGTTAATTGAAACTAGTACCAGACTTAAAGCTGTGACGTCGTAAGTAACAAAGCACTTCCTATTCTGGTACAGCCTGTTAGCTTGTACTGACCAATCAGTAGATCACATTTTACCTGCGTCAGTGGATCGTGGTCCAACTCTTTATGTTCTGTGTATTTGATAATGGAGCCAACTACTTAAGAATTCCCGTGTCTTGTATTTCTTGAAGGAGGCATTCAAAATGTGTACCTCTATCCTATGAACTGAGAAAGAAGCAGATAGCTGTAATTAATTAACACGCTCTTTGTACCGTTTGCAACTCATTGTTGCAACTCGTTTGTTGTTATTGCAGTTTGAGTACTAGTGCTGCCTTCTGGATCGCAGAAGTGCGTAAGTAATGTTTATGTAGCATGTATGCAATGACGCATACCAACACTCCCCATATTGCAACTACGGCCTTCGGGGCGGTGTCCATTACCTCCAATGACAGGGTGATATCTTGGGCTCCGAACCACGTTGGGCATAGGGGACCTTTGACATGAGCTAGACTCGGACCCTCAGTACGAGAGTCGCGAACGAAACCACTGCGCTACTCCGGCGCCCTGTAAATAATCTATTATAATTGTGATTACAATGGGATATAATTATCATGTTTTGATAGTTTTAAAGCAAATTTTCATTTGGAATATGAACTTCAAGATGCTTGCAAAGTCGCGAGCTTACTGTAAAATAGAATGGTTTTTAAAGATATATGAAAATAGTACAATTCACTTTGAGCTGGCCCCGGTAGCGTGGATGATAGCGTGTCTGCCTCATGTCCCGAGTTCTAATCTCGGTCAGGGTCAGTTACCTGGATAAGTTCTTTTTTCCGGGGTTTTCCCCTTATCCTGAAAGACGAATGTCTAAACTCTATGGACCCTGGGTTCATTTGAGCATCATTTCACCTGTTTCATTAATCGTCCGATATGAACTAACTTTGGATTACGTAAATTAAACAAAATAATAATAATCCCTTCGAAATCTGCGGAGCAAATTTTACTGCACCATCCGTTTGACAATTATCCCTATTATCCCAGCTATTCCTAAGTAGATGCGTGAGTACATGTTCCGCAGTTGTTGCATGTTTTCCCAAGGGTATTTGTCATAGTAAGCACAACCAAATGATACCATAATTTTCGCTGTAAAAAATAAACATTTTGAGCTTAGTAGAATACATTTGAATACAGATTACTGATGTAACTGATGTAACACGTAAACATTACAAAATACACAGATTACGAAAATAATAGTTATTTAACAAACATTATTGAGTACATATATACTCAAAATTGAAAAAATCTTAAAGTTGCTTCCCTCTTACATCCCTTACGGACTCAGGGATTCACAGTATAAAGAAACGGAGAGAGGGGTAAAGATATGTTAATTTGAATGTTGCGGCAAACCCGCATACCAGTTCTAAATTGATTGGGTTCTAATTGGAGCTATGAGTTCTCTTATCCTCAGGTGAATAGTTGTAGGAAATGGATTTTGGTGGTTGTTGGCTACTCAGTCGTATCAATAACACTTTGTTTGTTGCAGAATTATTTGGTTTAATTCCTACAAAGTTTGCTTATCGACTTGGATCGGTGACCACCTGTTAGTAAAATTCCTAACATAAATTCAATTTTACTTGAAACCCTGGATTACTTGTTTAAAGTTACTTCCGCGCGGTTTCTATTTCTTCTTTATACGGCGACTGCTTTGCGGTAATAAACTTCTAATGCTGCTTTCACTTACGCTGGTTGCGCTATTCTTAACTTCCCGACATTTCGGATTTATAAATCTTCGCTTCTCCTTCTTAACGCGCAGGAACACGTCCTTCCTGTCGTACTATAACCTTTTAAGTAAAATTTTCTTACTTCACGGTTCAGTTCGAACCTTATTGTGATCCCCTCTCTAACTTTATCACATTACCAAACTAGCTCACCCTTCTCAAATGTTACATTATTATTGGTTTCTCATTTATTTCGAATTTTCGCATTGGTTTGCAAAACTCATCTACCTCATTGACGTTCAGCCCACCCTGAGTTGGGGAACGCCTACCCTGAGTTGTTTGTAACGGTATACATCGTTTATCAAATCAGCGAAGTAAATCTCTTTAGCGTTGATGCTCAACTGCATTTTGAAAGCCCTTTGTCCCAACAAGTTCCTGGCTGGAAGTATACTATAGTTCTCAGACAATGAACTTTTACTAGCACAAAGAAGATATCGGTCCTCCCTTCCTGTCTCTCCGAAATGTACAGATTTTTACAAGAATATTTTCTTTTCCTTGCCTGGATGCTAGTATGTATGCTATATTAACTTATATTCTTTCCTTCTTATTCTTTAAGTCAACTGCTATTTTAATAATTACTTTATCCATTCTAATTTCATATTATTATAACAAGATTTTTATATCGATTAATTCGCCGCCTCCTAATCCTGCCTGATACTGCGGTTACAATGTGGGAGGAGAAGAAGGCGTGGTAGTAGAATACTCTAGGTATTCAACTTTTTAAGCGTAGATGGTTCAATAGCTATAGTTCTCGTAGTATACCATTTGGGAAACAGTTACAAAATGTATAGCTATACTTTAATTTTAAACCTTTAAAAATGTCAATTCCTTTCGGCCGCAAATAACGTTTATTCCAATAATATCTAAGAGTAAAGCCATATGACCTGTTTTGTTGTCTCTCTCACTTAATCGATCTCTAGTTTTCTCTTGAATTTTATGTGTCTTTCCTCTGTTGGCTCTAGTACACCAAACTCATTTAATAACAAGTGATATAATCTTGTTTGAAAACTTAGCGGGTAAAAACTAGCTTGTAATACAACTTCGTCACAAAACAGTACCACAAGTAGTTCTGTGTCTCTGCAACACAGGAATTTGACGTTCATTTATGAATTACTTAGGACCATGGTCATGCAGAGAAGCAGTATGGACGAAAACACATTTCAAGGTTGTACCAGCTTTACTAGTATATTACATCGACCCACACCTATGTTGGCATTACTGTGTTAAATGCCGAGATTCTTCTGTCTGTCTGCCTTCCAGCCTGCATCCTCTTTTTCACGGTTTCTTCCTCTCTTCTATTTCCCACATTCCTCGTATTTCTGCCACTATTCCTCTGTTATAGAATGGCGTTGTGATAGATTCAACAGTTTTAAATATCCAAGTACTAGGAACCGGCGTTTCAATACGGGGTAGCATGTACTGTAAATATTTGCCAAACAACGTTAATTAAACTATTGAGTTCTTAGGGTGTGTAAGATTGACATCCGAAATGCTGTTCTGGAGTACACAAATGTGTCCAAAAAGCACTTTAGCGAAAGCAGGAATATACGAACGGCGTAGCTTAAAAGAGGAAGGAAAAAAACTGTAATAAATCTAAACATACTATTTGAAATCAGAATCTTGTGAGGGCATGCTTATTTTCAAGAAAAACTCCTATGCCAAACTGCCTTTTGCAGAGTACATTTTAAATATTGTGATATTTTAAAAACAGCTATAGTGATTTTGAGTAGCTATTATTATACGTTTAATACCCATGCGGCATGGCTCAGGCGGTTTCGTCTTTGTCCCGCACTCGACTCCCATGGCCGACATACCTGACCCAGGTATGTCACGTGGTATTTTCCGTGTCCCCAGGCAAATGCTGGGTAGGACCCTCCATTTCATCTCAATTCTGATTTCACGTCATCTCCCCGCTGGTGGTCTCTTTCAGGAAAGAAGTATCGGCAGGTGCCTCGGCGGTGCATGGCACGATGATAAGCTTCCTCCTCCGCTAGAACAGTCTCCGGTCTACTATCCCGGTCTGGTGGGGCAATTTCCGGATCCAGAGTCGTATGAGCTGTCGGTTGTACTGCCCTGCCGGGAAGTTTCCAATAAGTAAAGTGTAGGAATCTTGTTTTCTGCACTGTCGCAACTTCTTGGATCAGCCGCCATGTGTCTCCTCTCGCCTCATCCTTCCTCCCAGGATGCCCCACTTGGGATATAGGTACAATAGACGAAATAGCATTTCTTGAATTCTCTGACTTTTTCGTTTTCAATTACTTTTGCATAACTGGTACATGTATATATTGCACGTTTTCTTTCTTTGTTCAGCTAAACATTTTCTAAAACTTAACACTTTTCGAATGGGAATTCATTGGTTATCATTTCAGAGTTATGTAGTATTATTTATCCCTAGAAGGAATCAACTAAAGGCACTAAAATAAGAAGCTTAAAGTTTATTTTATTGTCCTTATCTCACTATATCCCAAAGAAATATGGAGTATAAACGTTTTTACAAAATCTACAGGTATAGAAGAACATGCATTTGCAATAATGGCGTGTATGAGAGT
Organism: Mantis religiosa; assembly: GCA_030765055.1. Lineage (NCBI taxonomy): Eukaryota > Metazoa > Arthropoda > Insecta > Mantodea > Mantidae > Mantis > Mantis religiosa. Next base: position 90,305,517 of record CM060954.1, on the reverse strand, counting down.
TAGCAGAGAAGCTCATGTGAGCAGCAACATATCAGATTTTTGAACTTGTCATTTTAATGGTGATATTAAAGTGATTGCATACTTTTGTGTCCACGTGGTTTCTATGCTTAAATTGGATTAGAGTTATTATAATCAGCGGATATCCATCATGGTTCTTTGTTCAGTTTATTTATATATTTATTTATTTATTTATTTATTTATTTATAGTTATCCAATATAATCAACCATGCTTACTTAAGACATCTTAACTGAAATACAGGATTCCAAAATCTTCATGTTTGTAATTGCATAGTTCTTGAACTTCATTTTTAATATATATTTCTTTCTGTTTACGACTCGTTATCTCCAAGCATCTGAAGTTTACGTGCACCGGATAAGAAAAACTTGCCCTTGGGTGAGGTTGGTGGAGTTGAGATTTGGACGTTCGACACGGGGAGCGACTGTCATTTATCTTGCTCATCCCGTGCCTCGAGCGGCGCCATAAGCACGTGACGTACGCCCCTCTAACTTGGGGTAAACAAAGGACAGTCGCGTGCTGTGTGGTCTTCTCTCGCACAATTTATTTTCTTCTCCCTATCTTTTAATGTAACTTTTTATGGTATCTTTTATGCTCCCACAGTTCTGCTTCCTGTGCTGACTAGGCTCTACCGCCACGATTGAAGATTAAAAATTGTGCTTGCTTGTTTAATAATACAACTTGTTACCTCGGGGCATTTGTACCCAAACAACAACAATAAGGTTCTAGGAAAGCAGGCCATATTTGAACAAATTATCATCATGAATGGGGAGAAAAGACTAAGAAACCGTTCTAGTGAGATTCAATTTGTGGAGAGAAAGCCCATTTCAGTTTATTAATTATGCTCGTAAAACTATATGTCTAATTGCCGCAGCAGTAATTGTTTAACATGTGCACAAAAACTGGCTCATAATGGAAGGCAGCTGTTTATGTTGGTACTGGCAAGTCTAATTCCATTCTCTGCAAGTTGAATTACACAGTTTCACGAGGATACTTCTGTTCACAGGCTTGGGAGGCTACTTTAGCTCTACTAAAATATGACCAAAGGCCGATAGCTAACATTACAAGCTGTTCTCTTCTTCTCATTTACGGAGCACCATTGAGAAAATGCTTCATTGGATTTCGGAGCAAGAATAAAATATTATAAAGGTGAAAAAATAAAGAGAAATGCTAAGAATTTTTTATGTTTCCTTCTTTATCGGTTTTCTTGGTGCTATTCCATGACGACAATAGCCTTAAACTTTACCTCTCTGTTATTGATGGAAGGTTTCATATAAATTTCACAGGTATTCGTTTGTTACATGCAAATAATTCTTTACCCCTCCCTTTATAAGGACGGAATATATTTTATTGATTTAAACTTTACCTGTTTAATATCGTAGAAAACCTATTTCTTAATTCGAAATGCTCTTTCATTTCACATCAATTGTAACATTGCTGTGTTTCATGTTTGCGATGACGAGATTCATTCCAAAAGATTTGGTTAAAATGTGCTCTTTTTTATTTTGTAGCATACATGCACTGTGTGGTGTTATTAGCATTTCATAGGCTGCCATATATTGTGAACAATACAAATAACAGTTATAACCATATGAAATCCTACGTAATTGTAATTATAATCCGAAAATAGACATGCAAATTGTTCTTATTTACAGCAAACAAGTTTATATAGCTTTATTAAATTAGTTTAGTACTTACAAATAACAGCAATATAGCTAGCAACGCTGTAATAACACTGAGGGCATATTTTAATAAATTAGGTACTATATTTTCTGCAAAACGATAAAAGAATTCTCATGTAGCTTGTGACTCCATAACTGTGGTCATAATTACAGGTTCCTTCTTTTTGTAACTTACGTTCTCCAATGTTAAGTCATACCGGACGATGAATGGAATGGTTGAAATGATGCTCAAATGAGCCCAGGGTCCATTCAGTTTAGAGTAACCCGACATTCGTCTTTAAGTATAAGGGAAAACCCCGGAAAAACCTTATCTAGTTAACTCACGTTGACCTAGATTCGAACTCGGGACCTCTTGAACCTGAGACAGACACGCTACCATCTCTGCTACCGAGGCAGGCAGGTTCCTCTTCCTGAACCATTTTTTTTCTATTTGTTTAATTTTGTGGATGAAACTTTGGTTAGTGACATTCAGACCCTGGAATCTGAGTGAAATTGTGTAATAATCAATTATGATTGATAAGTTATTTGAGACCCTCACTTTCCGTTTGGGGACTCAGCTGCTTACGTCATGGCTATCTCTTTCTGTTTTAATGTATTCTGTTAAATAAGAGTCCTACAAGATTGATCATAATTTTTACTTTCACTACCACGTAGTCGTAGTATAAAAGTTGCTTATAAAAGTTGCTTAATTCCCACCACAATATTCATACAGATCTTTTAACCCATGTACGTTGATTTTGTCTTAAAACGGCAATTCAATAAATACCAAAATTGTTATTTAAGTTCATTATCTTCCAAATCGGCCAAAATTTTCAGAAAAATTTCCTCATTCCAAACCACCCTTTACGTGAAAATTTTACTTTTTTCAGAAATGACCATACTGATTTTGATTAAACGAAGAAAAATTTGTAATTTTTAGGTAAAATGGGAAATTAATATTGTCACCTAGAGCATTGTTGTGCCGCTGCCGCAAGCCGCAGCCGGGTGCGTGGGCAGGAGAGCTGGACGCTTGCCAAGAGAAAGAAAGAGAGAGAGAGAGAGAGAGAGAGAGAGAGAGAGAGAGAGAGAGAGAGAGAGAGAGAGAGAGAGAGAGAGAGAGAGAGAGAGAGTCTTTGGAACTTTCTGTCATTCTCTTGCCGCAACTATTGTTCTCGGAAGGTCTACGACATTCTAAAACACAATGACTGGAGTATAAAAACCACGCAAGGTGTTAGAGCTGAGTTATGTGTTGTGCAGAGAAGCAGTAGCTAGTTGTGTGATGGTTATTGCGACAGTGGACCTTTGAATGTATCCCAGTGATTTCTTTCATTTGTTAACGTGCGGCAGAGCAACGAGTCGACCTTGAAGACAACTGATTGGTAATTTCACTGTTAATTTCGTGTCTTTTTATTGCAATAAAGGCCGTTTTAAATTTCTACAAACCAGACATTTGATTCTGCGTAACCCACGAAGTCACAATGTATTGAATTTTTCTGGGAATAGCCTTCGAAATTCTCATTAAAAAAGAATTTTTATAACGGACATATTGTAAGAAAGATATTAGACATTAAGATTTATGTCAAGAAGATAAAGATTAATACAGAAAAAAATCTCGCTCTCTTTGAAATAGACAAATTTCGAATAAACCTTTTTTAGATTAGCGAATTCTAATTAGTATGAATTGTCTGTACATTCAATAATTCACCCGTGTGGTGGCCGAGTGTAAAGAATAGCCCCAAGGTAGACCATGCCTGTCGTAAAAGGCGACTAAAATGGTCACCCAGTGCTCGCGGGTATAACTGGGCCACCCAGTCCCAGGGGACATAAATGTGGGACCTGGCCCTCCAGATTGGGGTTTGGGCGTAGGGTTAACTCCCCTACCTCGTGAAAAGAACTTTATTACGGATACCCTAGGGAGGCCAAGGGCCTACACGGCCTGTAGCGCCAACTATCATCATCACATTCAATAATTAAGTATTGCCAATCTTCATAAAAAAAGAAAAAGAGCAGAGAATTTTAAGACCAGCATATTGTCGCATTATAGATTGTGAACCGGGATGATTTTAGACTACAAGTTGTGGATATGGTTGTGTATACTTAAAGGTGGTTTACCTTAAGGGTTTACAATCTACTTTGTAACTGGGAGCGTAACTGAAAGGATAGGGGGTCAGATGGTAGAGGTAAATGGTAAAGGGAATTTGTAGTCAGGTTACAGATAGATAGAAATAACGCAACTTTCTCCAAAATGCCAGTTTACTATAATATCATTATTTTCTACAATACTAGTCAACCCCGAAGACTTGAAGAGACTTTGGTTGGATTGGAGTTGATAGCTACATTAGTACATTAAGACCCAGTCGGGTTTTACCTTCGAGGAGATGTCGGTGCGTAGTGAAGTGAAGATTTGGCGTAGCCTCCGGTAGCAACAATACACTTTAGACTCCCCGCGCGCCTCGATAATCACCGCTATAAGTATTAACTACCAAGCCCAAAAAGAGGGGGCCAACACACGTTGAACCTAGGGACTTTTTCCCTTTGATTAGCAGAAAAGCTTCTGGAACATTCCATCCGCCATGTTGGTTTACGTCTAACGACCTGCTGATCATCCATTATCAACTACCGGGTTCAACATCTAGAGTTGCTGTGTTTGGCATTCTTACTTGATTAATGCTCCGAAAATATGCAAATTACGGGTTTGTCATCCAATACTCCGCTATGAGGTTTCTACATCTTTACTTCCACAAATTAATACTTTCACTTTTCTAAAGAAACCTCATGCTATTAAAATTTCAAATAAATTCCTAAAATATTTCAAGTTCCTTCACTTCACCAAAGAATACGCAACAATGTAAGCACAGTCTTTAAGATCGCACATACTAAAAGTGGAAAACCTTTACCTCGATTAATTTGAAATATAATACAGAATATGTTTTTAGGAAAATGTGTAGAAATAAATGATAGTAGAGAAAGCTACGTGAATGTGACATAACATTTGTCATAATAAAATTAACATTAATAGTATATATAATAATAAAATATAACATAAATAATGACTCTTAAACTGAGGGAATGAAGGTGGGTAAAGCAAAATGTTGCCTGTATGTTGTGTAATTATGAAATATAGGCGGGACGGAAAAACAAAATAATGGTATCAATAAGTTTAGTGTAGTGGAGGGCGTGACCCACTCTTAGTTTAGCTGAGAGTAAATGGACTTCACGTAATTAAAAAGGGCATGAAATTGCTTTGTTAGGGCATACGGCCCTAGAGCGATTCATTTTTTACGTTACTTCGATAGGAACCGTTACAAGATTTACTATCACCGTATTATAACAGTTCACTCCTTTGGCTTATGAATTTCTGTGTGTTCTTGACAGAAAACCACTGTGCAAGCTCGCCCATAGCTGCTTTTGAGCCATCCTCACGTTCGCATGCACGCAAAGTAATTACATTGTTTCGAGGCGCTTTGAAGTCGACTCACTTGCCGACATGTTGAACTTAACTAACTTAGCTGTAGTTGCATTAAAACGCTGTGTTCGTGTCACTTGGGGTGGAAAGAAATCAATTTCTCTCAACAAGGCAATTTGTATAGCCACCGAGGCGGGATGTCATCTCCCAGGTGCGAAGATACGAGAGCGGTATTCCACTTTGCGAGGTAAACTGAATTTCGTAACGCTAAGCAGCTTGGCTTGGATTAGCAAAATCGTATTTTCGCTCCGGCTTCTGTGTGGCGTGCTTACTCGCAAACTTGATTGAAATTGTAAATACGCATTCAAGAAGAGAGTGGCTTTTTACTGAAAATCGATTCCCCTCCCCCCTTTTTCGAGCCTTTGATGTTTCCAATCGTTAACCTCAGGTTTCTAAAATAATTTCAGCGTGTTACTCACTAACTAAATAAATCAAAATGGAGGGTTGCTACAAATCCACAGAAAAAGGAAATACTGTTTGTTGGTTTTTACAAAGTCCATGATGTGCAGTTTAAAAGAAATCAAAACACAAATATTACTTCTGTTTTTAATATGACTAATCTCTGTTTCATATAACCTTGCCCCGCTGATATGTATCACTCCGCGTGCAACTACCTTCCCCCTCACCCTAATTGGCTAATGCTTTCGTGTCATAGGCCATAGGCGGTGCCTTCTCGTCACATTTAAAACTGCAGTAAACGTCATAATAATTGTCAGGAAGATAGATAAAATCATGCAAATAAGAATATGAATGCATGCAAAAATAATGATGTTTGTAATGAAACTGAGCAAGTTGAAACTGAATGAATGAGCAATGAAACTGAAACAAGTTTATAATGAAAGGCCTTCAGCCTTTTCCACTGGGATTTTTTAAAACCAGCACACATACCTTGAAATGCTTGTCTTTCAGTCTTAAAAGTCATGTCACGCCATATTTGTGTGTCCTCCACTCACCCAAGTCTCGTCAAGGTAATATATTTTGCGATTTATATCCCGGTACAACAGTCTGATTGTCCTTAAATAGCGTCTTCGCCACACAGCAATATCGCCCCTGGAGTGGTAAGTTTCCCTGTTGTCTCAATTTCATGTCGCGATGTTCCATACGCTCTAACACTCACACCTATAAGTTCAGAGCACAGCTGTTCGACTTCTCTCACTGACAAAGACTGATTCTCTCTGTGAGTGCATTAAACCATGTACCACAATTCTTTTTTCGTCTCTTTGTAAAGGTTTTCCCTTGCGATGCTTCAGCAAAAAACCGGCGGTAGACTCTGTCATTCATTATACATATAAGTACACGTGCAATAAACGATCAATAAAATAATTTAGCTCTCGCACTCGGCACAACAGACCTTCGAATGGCGATATATGACTAATCCAGTTCAAAACAAGGTTAGTGATAAAAGTCATATAAACAAATATGTCATCACTACCGCTATATCACGTGCTATCGTGTCATGTGCTTGAGAGCAAAGGAACCTCCTCTTTACTTCGTTTAAAAATTAACATGCATTTCAGAAAAATCAACTGTGTTGCGTTATATATTTCATTCAAACAGTTACGAAAATATAAATTTGTCAATTCTCTTCCAACATATATATATACATATATATATATGATATATATATATATCACCATGTTAAATAACGAACTAATTTTTACCGGATAACAGTCTATACTGCAACAGCAGTCAGTGAGAGGGGACTAGGTCACGTGACCGTTTAGAGATACGGGGCAAGCTTATGTGAAACTAGGATTAGTCAAGATTATTCCCTATCCTCCATAGAATATGATAGGTAAATGTGTGCACGTGTGTGAATGTTAATCTGAAGTAACCAGAAGTAATATAAACTCAAAGTTTAACACCAGTGACATCATTGCAGTTGAGCAACTGATGTTCAAAAGTAAAAATTATCCGTTATGACCTTAGATTTTAGCTAAGCGGCATATAAATTAAAGACTGATAAAGATAATAGAAGCCGTCTTTTTCTTTGTGTCACTCCGTTATGTACACTTTATGTATTTTTCCTATACCTCTCGTAAATTTGTGAAGTCGCTTTTTTTTTCTTTTCCTCTCGTGTGTAAAGAATTCAAAACATGGTTACTGAACCAAGAAATAACAAGCTTCATTGCTGCTCAAAACATTTCCATAGGGTATCAATATCGATTCAATCGCCTATCACTTCCCGATATTCGGATATAGCAAAGAAATGTTATTTCATAAATTGGGTAGCAATTTACGTATATGAATTACGAGGTTTGTATTGATGCAAGTAGTTATGAATGGCTTTCAATGGTGGTGCCTATAACACTTTACATTTTACATAACATTTAGGCCCTCGTAATTAAATAAAATGTATCTAGAAGATTCTTATGGGTCTAAATGAACTGTGCTTATGAAATTGCCAAATTTCGTGTTCAAATAAAGATATTAAAAAAATTCTGGAGGCGCCGGGTATCGATCCCGGTACCTCTCACATGCTAAGCGAGCGCTCTACCATCTGAGCTACGCCCCCAGTGTGAGTTAGAAGTGTAAGGTTGTAATTTATAAGTATTTTGGCAGAACTTGGCGGTGCACTTTCTCTACTGATCTAGATTTCATTGCCAAAGGGTGTGGCTCTTAAAAGAACGTAAACGTTATTTCACAGACATCTGGGGGCGTAGCTCAGATGGTAGAGCGCTCGCTTAGCATGTGAGAGGTACCGGGATCGATACCCGGCGCCTCCAGATTTTTTTTTTCACCACTGGGTCCTATGCAGTTATACATTTGTGGTTTCTGATACTCCCGCTCATACCTTTTATATTTGTGACTTTTATGAGTAATTTTATCACACATATACTTAAAAGGTACCGATGCAAAGGTCCCTCATTACTCCATGGTCATCAGATGTGACCATTTTTACGTCTGGTGAACAATGAATTCCTTAGTTGTGCTATTCTCGGCAGCGACTGTATACATAATGCTTTGTGTATAGACAATAACAACGTAGATTATGACACATTCATTGTAGGATCCTTCGTTCCGTCGGTCTCCGAAGCGACAATCTTGCCTTACGTCGCACGCCTCGATGTTGTGACTGAGGAGGCGCTGTGATCTCATGGTCCGCGTGTCCGCAATTTCTAGTTACGCGGATATTTACAAGTTTTCACTAAATTAGGAACCACTCGCGGAATGTAAATATACTTTCTCGAAACTTTAAAATAACTAAATAAATAAGTGAATATCAAAATAACATTAGATGCTCTTCGCGCCACACTGGATGCAAATTATACATCGCCGGTTAATTCTGCTATGGGATACTACTTGCTCCTGCCCGAAACTGCGCCAGACTGCCACGATTTCACCCCTAAATATGGCTTTTCTACAACTATGGGAAGCGTTCGAATCTTCATTACCCAAGCCAGTATTTCTCTCTTCCCATTGGTTATTTCATTTTTAACTTTTCTTTGTTTCCTTCTTTGAACTTGAATATTCTAAGGGCATCCAAAACAGTGTAGGAGACATTTAAGGGGGAATATATGCAAATATTCAGGGTCTTACATAAATAGCCATAACATCCAAAGCTTTCAATTTAGAGAAGATAATACAGTTAATATGCACAATTGTTTTCATAATTTTCCATTGTTTATAACTAATGCTACATATTTTTTCTGTATGCAGAGATATTTACAAACTTAAGCCCATTTTTTCCCTTCAAAATTAACATATGCTATCTTTCTGGAATTTGGTATGTTATTTTAAAACACACTAAAAATTAATTTTTTGGATTTAGATTTCTTATTGAAGCTGTATAGAAATTTTAAATAATGTTAATCATACGCATCCTCTAAAATTTAAAATAATTTCATATATTTTGTATCATTACATTCATCTGGAGCCTAATCTTAAATTCTAGAACCAACAAAATGTTCACTGTGGCATAAGAAAGCTGTGTGCTAAATTGCATCACTGTAGATGAAGCAGTTTGAGAGAAAAATGGGTTGAAGTTGTAGAAAATTCAGGTTACGGGGAAAGGCAATTAAAAATACAATAAATAATGTTCAGTTTGCCTTTTAATTTTGAGTCAGAACTTCCCATATCCATAGTCTGTATCCTCATTCTGGTCTTCTTCAGCCTTTCTTTTTAAATTCCTCTTCTGTCTTGCTTCTTTCTGTATTAATTTCATAGCTCTTTCTGCACCAGAAAAAATTAGATTTTTTGAACATTTTCTCGTACGTCCCCTCTTAACCCCGGAGAAAGGGTAAATTCTTTCTCTTGCTACTCAAATGGAAAGCCAATAACCTTTATGGCCCACGATAAGGGTAGCAATATATTTGAAGAAATCGTTCCGTTATTCGTACTGAAAATTAGGAAACCGTCCTCAATAACTACGTCTATGTTTATTGGTAACTAGTAAGTATCGATGTTTATACACATTTTCAAGAGCTTTCCCGTGATACAAATACTAGTAATTATAAACGCTATAGAAGTTTGCTGTTAAATAATACATAACTGTTACTAAATCCTGAATGAATAATATGTAATATTTCATGTTATACACGAATAGGCAGGCGGAAATAACGCTACAATTAAGAAACTAAAGGTGCCTCTGGTTCTTTGGAAGAGAGTTTTCATTTTTCGGGTTATACGTTTTCGTTCGATTATTTTTTTCAAGCCCTTTATTAAGGACTCAGTGTTTTTATTTTCTTAATTTCTTATGTCTTGGTTTTGCTTCTAGGAAAGTCAGTTGATCTAGCATTGTAGGTCTGCTATATTTAACGCTTAATCGATGGGGTAATAATTTCACCATTACAAATACTTTAGCTTTAGGATTTTTTATAATGTGCATAAGGACATGAAAAAATTCACAGATATCTCTGAAATTGACTTAGCCCAAAGACGTTGTGCTTACAGATATAAACATTAAGGACAGCAGGCTTATAAAAACTAATACATGTTTTAGTTTGAAATTGTGATATAATTTATACTTTCCCTACAATGTACCTATCAGATAGAGGTAGTATTAATGTCTACTGAACAATTTGTTGTGAGATTTACTAGAAGTATATGAAAAATAAAACCTGAAGCTTTCCTGGCGACGAATACGCTCACTTTCTTCTCGGGCAGCCAACCAGGTGAAAAGACGATTAGATATCAACGTTTCGGGAGTGTGCATCTCTCCCACCATCAGGATATTTATTAAATGTTATAACCTCAAATGAAATACTGGATATAACACAACTATAAACAAAGACAAAACACTATCAAAATTCGCATTACTGAACAAAAGACTGTTTTCAGTAAATTAAATGCCAGGTCAGGAGATGGCATTGTGTCAAAGAAACGTAACTACTTAACTTGATTATCAAGCTGTATAGATCTTTGCTTCTTAATTCGACGGATTTTCATTTTTAAGGCCGGTTTCCAAGAGGAGCTGAACTGAAATCCAGCATCACGATTAAGCGTGCTCCTTTCAGAGGAAATCGCCAAAGCCTCCTTAATTCTCCGCTCCCAATAACTGTTGCATTTTGCCAAGATGGTCGTCTCCCGAAAATTGGCTCTATGGTCGTTATCAAAACAATGCTCTGCCAGCCCAGACTTCTCAGGTTGTATTAAACGAATGCTGCGTTCATGTTCGATTATTCTAGTAGCGATCGCCCTTCCGGTTTGTCCTATATACGGTGTCCCACATTCACAGGGAATGCGGTACACTCCCGGAACTTGTAAGTCCAGTTTGTCTTTCACTGGTCTCAACAGATGTTTAATCTTCGGAGGTGGCTTGTGGATGGTCCTGATGTATTTGGCGAGAATTCTGCTGATTCTGCCGGATAGATTGCCGGTAAACGGGATGGAGGCTGTACCGGTAAATATTACAAATAACATATATTAGAAATATTTGCTTTGTAGCTCCTCTGTGTGCAAAAAAGGCATTGTAGAATTATTTTCGCGTGAGATATTTAATTGTGTGTGTTTGTGAGTGGCACAATTTTAATGAAGTGCACTACAGATACAAAAATATGTATCTAAGTCTATATCTTTCAAAGATGAGGAGAAAGCATTTAAGAAAATCCCGCATCTCAAACTACTCTTTATTGTAAAATATTCAGATACCTATCCCTAAAGAATGGCTTTAAAGATTTTGATAAAAATACCACATCCCTAAGTTATTTACACGACTAACAAACTCTATGTATTGAGTGAAGTCTCCTTTATTTGGAATAACTTTGTATTGCAAGTAAACCATAATGTTGATATGTTTCAAGTATATAGTTTATTTAAAATAGCTTTTTTGACATCGCCATTTCTAAGAAATCTGTTATTATTGTTGTGAATGTTTTGTTATTCGTTGTTATCATTATTTGCAATGTGTTGGAAAATATAGAATAAGGCAATATTTATAGCCACCGTTTTGTAAACATTTTGGAACTTTGGTTCCTTTCTACTTATAGTAAAGTACGTAATGGCAAAACTTATGCAAACGCTTGCTTCAGTTACCTAGAACTAGACGAGTATGGCGTTTTAGAATAACTTATAGGCGCTGCTTAGAAACAAAGATGTAAATAATTACTGAATACTGGTACTGTAAGTAAATATGAACCCCTCCTGTTATCTTTAAAATACATGCAAGGTCTAAAAGATAACAATTTTTGGTTATCCGGTTAAGGTGCTTCTCGAGGTACTGAAGGAGGTAAGCAGGAAGCGTTTTGGAAATTACAAAATAATTTGAGCTATATCAGCAATTGGTTTCCTAGAGTTTGTTGTATGATCTCATCATATATTTACAGTTGAAATAGGCATTGATACATGAGCTTATTTCACAGGGGCAGTACTTATGGAATTAAAATTTTTAGTTGACTTGCAGTTGAAGGATAAAAATGGCGTATTATAAAATCAGTAGGTATAGTTGTTCACTTTAACTTTATATTATGTGTTGATCGTTACATAGGTATTTTATATGCTACTTTTTCTTTCATTTTCAGGTAAGAATAGTTGCATCATTGCTGAGTTAGCTGTTGTGTTAATGGTGAGTCAGAATGCCTTAACTTCACCTTAAGTGACTCCACTGAGATATATTAGCATTAGGCTCACTTTTGGAACAATTTTCACCAGCATCACATTTGCTGACGATGTTAAATAATTTTAATGAGTATAAAGTGGTGCATTAATGCTTTAAGAGAGAAATCTCTCCAATTTTGACACGGTGGGCTTAAACAAGAAGAAACATCTTATATACTTGGGTTGCGGTATTAAAAATTCTACTTTTAGCAACGCAAGCCGATATTATATACTGAAGTAAAGAAACAGAGAGAGGCGTTAGATATTACTGTTAGATATATATCTTCTTATAAGAGAACTATCACTGTATTCATACCTCTACGCACCTGAAAATTTGGTGGGATAATACGTGCTGTACTACCATGTGCACCAAAAATCTGCGGTGAGTAGAACTGCAACGCCCAAAACTGAAGCTTGGAAAGTGCCGCATGCGACCACTTGTAAGTAGCTGCTGGACATCCCTCGTCAGCTCGAGTGCTGTGGAGGGCGCTCCTTACGTTTGCTGCTCAGGAAAACCAAAGGCTTATAGCCAGGGGACCTGAATCAGCAAGTAAATCTTAAGATCAGCAATTTCATGTATTTGCACAGGGGGTAATACAGCATGTTCTATGTTAAGTTTTATTGTACTGAATTTGTAAGGGATACTGTACAAATATATAAATGTCATATCATAACTCTATTTTTATTGCGAGAAAATCCAGGAAAACTTTAACTTCAAATGTTTCCGTGACATCCTGTTTTTATCGGTTTAGCTTTTAATTAGGCTTTCCGTTTATATTGCCATTTTTATTTCCTTTTAGTGTTAACATTTGTGATCTGGAGCTCGTAATATGACTGATATTGGATTTTTAGATAGATTTTGTAACTTCTTTGTAAGAGGGCGCCGCTCCCCAAAAATAACTGCTATTTTTAATTTGCTTTTTAAGTTATTGCCTGTAAAGCTCCGTCTCCCTTTCTATACCGGGGATTTGGAACGTTGAAGTAAAGGCATGTAATAACGGATTGTATTGAATAGAAGTTCTCAGTTGTATCCGAACAGAACGTTTCTCCCAACTCACCCCAGCTGGCACTAGTTGCCATGGTAGCAGATTGCTTGTTAGCACCAGCATCGCCTTGGAAAATGATAATTTAAACGGCGTCTCCCCTGCTCCTCAGCTAAATTGCCACGAAAACCTGAAAAATGTGAATGCGCGATATCAACGCCCGTGACAATAAGAAAGCGCTCTTCGTTTCAAAGTAGCCTCTTTCAATGATATTCTATCTGAATCCGAGACACTTCTAACAAATTAACACCAGTTCTATATAATGTGCTGGGCCTCGAAATATAGCTTATTCTTTACAAAGAATAGATGCTCGCTTAATAAATATGAGTGTCAAACATGAAATTAAAATTCTTTAAGAGATTTCAGAGGCTGAATTGCAAGTTTAGCTACTAAAGTTCGTTTTTATTTGTTTTATTTTTTCTGAAAAGAAAGTTTGTCCCCTCATTTTTCTTCTTTCTTCTTCCTACTTCATATTCTTCTGCTCTTAAAGGGTAGGTAGCACTGTCCGTTCTGGGTTCAAAGTTCTTCCCAGCCTTTCCTTGTACATCCCAGAAACCGTTCTACTCTAAATTAATACTTTTTTGCAATCTTGAGAACTCTATTGCACACATTTCTATTCCTTTTATATGACATTTAAATTAAAATCTATTTTCATACTGTATATTGTAATGCGCACATTCTTATTAGGTTTAATGTTTTAATTTTGAATTTTATCTAACTTCAAGGAGCCTTCTAACCTTACTTCTATTTTACTTCGTTCTTGATTACTCAGGATTCAACCTTCCGATCCACTAGTACTGCCGTAACATAAAATATCAACTTTGTGTTACTTTTCCATAATCTTCTTTCATATCTCTATTTATTGTGTCACAGATAGCCAAAAGGCCTGCAATTTATCCTGAATGTCGTTTTCGTGTGCATAACTATTCCAATATTTAAACTAAAGTACTTTTTCTAGCATTTTCGTTTTTATTTTTGGTCTCACAGCTAGAGGTGTTTTTTGCTTCAGCTGATACGCTGAGATTTTTATCTTCATTTTATTAAATACATTTTGCTGCGAATGAACATGCTTGCTTCTTCTTTTTGTTGGATTACCTTCTCCTTTGTAGTCCTTACACCATTAGGGACTTAAAAGCCAATGCTTGGGACAGTAGCCTGTCGAAATTTTAGATAATTGAAATATCCAGGTTGGACAAAAGTGATAACAATGATGATAGCAATATTCGAATTAAATTATCATACCCGGAACTTATCTGGTAATTGAGGAAAACGGCGTATAAGACCGTCATCGGCTCCGGGGGTCTCAACCTAGAGACTTCCGAATGTGAGTCACTCATGTTACCACGGCGCCACCTCTCTGTTGAACCTGTTTTAATGAATTTTAACTCCAGGCAATATTTTTAAGTAAGATAATTATATTACGCTCTCAAAAGTTTGCACCAAAGTCGATATTAACTTTATTTTCATTTGGTTATTGCTGAGCAGAATACAAATTATTTATATAATACCTTCGGTGGTCATAGGCTCATTTTATTTTGTAAAACATCCTGTGTACTGTCTAATCTTATTAAGTGCATGTATTAATATGTGTTTATTTGTGTGGTGAATAATACACGCTGTGCACTTGCTCACTAACTTTGTCGTATGTTATGAACAAAACGTAATAAAAATCTCAAAAGCTTATTTTGAACTTCTGAATGTACGTCCATCATGCTATATAAAGTTTAAGGCAGTTAGATGCGCTAATCTTATAGTGTGCTTTGGTTAAAGCTTTGCAGTTTTCTTATTACATATAATCGGTGTGATTAGTGTGACACTGCTGAAGCCAATATCTTCAACAAACCCTTGAGGCTTAAGGGTTTCACAGTCTAGGTGGCCCGTCTCGATAGCGTATATGGTAGCGTGTCTGATCTCGGACAGGGTGAGTTATGTGGATAGAGTTTCTTCCGAGGATTTCCCTTATCCTGAAAAGATGAATATCTGATAACTCTAAACTCTATGGAACCTGGGCTCATTTGAGCATCATTTGCCCATTAACGTTGGGTAATGGGTTAATCTAGCTGTTACTCAGTAATGGTACAAAAATGATTGCACATTTCAGAGGACTGTTTGTGCTAACATCACCACTCATGAACTGCAATCAAATTGTAACTGGCCTCTTAGTTAAAAATGTTCTTTTAACCGATCAGGTCAAAAAAAAAGTGATGTAGTGCATTCACACGACTTTCTCTACCTATCTTGCACGAATCATTTTACTAAAGTTTATTCTTCTTCTGTGTACTTCTTATTTGAATATTTTGTTGTGGCTATAAGAAACATGCACTCTGCTCAAGTGTTAGATTAAAGAAAGCAAAACAGAGTCACTATGGGATAGCCTTGAAATTCCATGCACTTTGTCAAATAAAATGAAAACCGAATAGATATTAGTATTTGAATATGAAAACTAGTAACAAAAAATCTAAAAAAATATTAACTCACAAAAAATGTTCGATATTTCTAAAACGTGCGCTTTAAACTATTCTGTGTCTTAGTTTACCAATTACATAAAGGTGTTCAGATTGAAGAAATCCTGAGGCCGTCTGTTATTTACGGAAAATTGAAGATGTACATTTTATTTGTCATGTAAATATGTTACTTAAAGATATGAGAGTTGTTTTAACACAACTGGCTGTAAGCACTTTTGAGAGAAAAATTACGAAAAAGTTTTTCATCAAGGAATGAATTTAAACGGGACACTTTCTTAAAAAGTATTATCGCGTGTGGAACAAGCTGAAATCCTCAAATTTAGTATTTAACCCAAATTTTCCTTTTTGAGTGAGACAGCGGAGACACTCGCATACGTTCCTTTTATCTAAAGATACTTTCTTTTGCGTTTAGAGGATCTGAAATTGTGTATTTCCAGTAAAATCTCTCTCCTTACTGTAGCTAAACAACATGCAAAGAGAAAATGTTTCTTTGTGTGTTTTTTTACCATTTTTTTAACAAATGTAGGAATTTTTGTGTGCAGTTTTCTTGTAGTCCAAAACCAAGCAGGCATTCTTTTTCATGTAGCAGTTGTTTGGGGAATTCGTGAACTTCAAATGAGACATTCGGATTGAAGTACTTATTATATCCGTTTATGTAATATCTCTGCTCAGAATGTACATATGGGTAAACGTAAGGTGTTTCTGCAAGCGTAAAACAGCTGTTCCTTGGATTATTGAATGGTGTTTCATAACGGAGATTAGAGCGGTTATGCAAATAAAATTACGTAGAGTTAGTTTCTGGAGGGGGCGGGGCACGGAGATTGTGAGATCTACTGTCACCTAAAGTAGAAGAAGATCTAGTTTTACCACTTGTTCTTAGTTTGGTTTCTAGATGGCAGCCGATAGCATTGGGACATATCAAATTATTTCAACTGTTAACGCTGATATAAAGCGTAACGTAACCGATATTCATATTGTTATGCTTCATTATTAACCTCAAGGATAAGAAATAAGGAAGCTCTATTTTTGAGAAGAAGTAGTTCACTAAACCAGTCTCTGATTCATTCATTGGTCTGTCGCATTTCTGTAACACAAATTGAGTTCACTTTTTAGAGGGAAGTGAAGATGACAACATATAAGAAGATAAATAGCGTAATATTGCACGATGAAAGATATACTGTACCGGATTTTGTAGCTTCCTTTGCATCTAGCTTATTGATGAACTAAACAAGTGACTTTCACTGTAATTTATTTTAAGTGTCATCTTTGTGCAGTAAATAAAAAGTAAAGTGTAAATAAAATTTAATGAGCCAATAAAAATTTCCGCAGTTTTATCTCGAGCGCTTTTACGGCGTTAGAAGGAAGGGAAGGAGGAAGAAAATAAGAGAAGTAATAAATTATCAAGGAAGCTTCGAAGCAACATTTTTCACTATTATTTAATAATTTACTGTTGAGTAATATATTAGGGGGTTATTGCTTTATACATCCTTAAAAACGTGGAATCGAGAAGAGTGACAATTTCTATGCTGAGCCTTTTAGAGACATAGTAATGACAAATGATTTTAAAGATCTCAGTCCTAGTGTGGCGTTTCTTTGGCTTATTGCAAATAAAACAAATGAATAGCTATATGTAGCAGGAAGTTTTCACGGTGTTTTAAATTTGCGCAACACACCTAACATTGATTCGTGAATTTTGTGTCTGGGTCTGTTACCAAAACGATGTTTCCATCATGGCTAAGGTTGGTAAACTGCATTCTTTGTTAACCGCTTCACGTACAACTCCAGCAACCCGGACTCGGGGGGAAAGTAACTGACAGATAGAGGTGAACCTAGAGTCCAGGGGGTTTATTCCGTTTAACGACCGCTGGAATGTTTTAAAGTTTGTGCTGCATTTCATTCCTCTAATGAAAATCTAATGCCTTGCACTGACATGACATGCATTTTCTCTACTCTTGTAGAAGCTACTCTTACAAGCGCTTATTTCACTACTTCGTGTTAACCGACTGCTAATTTTCTTGCAGGTGTAAGGGAACACGGGAATACAGTAGGCTTTAAGCGATGGTCGAATCTTTTAAAAGCTGGTTGCTACCTGATGACCAGACATCGGAGCCCGTACACCTTTAAAGGAATATGAAGTTTACGAGTCTCGCAGTATATAACTGCTGACATCATCCCAAGGACAACACGCAGGGATAGTCCGGATCGCAACGCGGACCTTTAGATTCATTACAGGTACTGTTCGCCACTCAGGTAGATCTGCCTTTCAGGGCGTGCAAGGTGCTTGACATATTGTGCTAATAGCATTGATTTTACAATTATTGGACAATCTCCATTTTATAAATCAAAAGTTTTGGGTATTTACAACAAGCACTAAACAGCTTGAATAATGTAATGCACCACGTACCAAACGAACAAAAAATGAATTATCCAGTATTCAACACAAAAACACTGGATTTTCAATTCTGCGTAGTATAGGAAATAAACTAGTCTCGGACAAGCACATGAAAATGATTTTTACTACTCATGTGCACCATTAACGTCATGCGACATTGAATGAACTTTCTCCCAATATTTTTATACTGTTTCAGTGAGTGGCGCAAAAAATTCACATTCGACAATTTACGAATGAACATGGTCGTTCACTGTAATTCCCGCATCTAAAGCAATGAGAAGGATGGTATATGAAGATCAAGAGATGATGGTGATGATGATGATAGTAATAATAATAATAATAATAATAATAATAATAATAATAATAATAATAATAATAATAATAATAATAATAATAATAATAATAATAATAATAATAATAATAATAATAAGAAGAAGAAGAAGAAGAAGAAGAAGAAGAAGAAGAAGAAGAAGAAGAAGAAGAAGTAGAACAAGAATAACAAGTAGAACAAGAAGAACAAGAAGAACAAGAAGAAGAAGAAGAAGAAGAACAACAACAACAACAAGAACAAGAAGAACAACAACAACAAGAAGAAGACTGTGGGTTCGTGAAATCAAAAGTCCAGGTTACAAACACAAGCAATTGCACTTTATTTCCGTAGAAATGCGCTTCGTACACATACACAATACAACATACAAGGTCAACAAACGCAGCTGTTTACCCGCACGCGTTCAATTACTGACCTACTTCTCTTTGGCGGGCGGGCTGCCTTTTTATAGTTTACTAACATTCCAGAAATTTCTCAAACAATCGAGACCCGGCTAGAACAAAGGCAAACTCTCGAGAAACCCGTCTCCTCCGGCCCACCATTTCGGAGAGCTTTTATCTCTGCACTGCCCTGCCGTCTCTTTGATCTCGTCGCCCACGCCGCCTCCAATCAAGAATGACCTGGCGATAATAATTCCCGTGTGTTTTGAATGAAGGTGCCTGAGTGGCAAGTTGAGTAAGAGGACAAACCGAAGAAAAAGACTGGAACAACGTGGACAGACAAGAGAAAGCAAGCCCACGGACAAAGAATAAGAGAACTTTGCATATATAGAAGAACCTAGAACGTTGTAAGTACTTTGGTTAGTCCTACATGGTCTCATTAAAAAAAAATATAATTATAAATTGCTAAAGGTACTAACGTAGACCCTGTAGCCCTCCCCTCCGGATGTGCTTGCGTCGCTCAGAAAAATGTTTGATAGCCGGCCTTCGTAGCCATGGTCGTTAGAGCGTGTCTATAACGCTCCGTCGCTCAGAGGGTCGCGGGTTGGAGTCCCGCCTCGGGCACGGGTGTAAATGTGTATGTGTATCGTGTACATGTGTGCCACTAGAGAAAATAAATTCCCTTCGATGGCCAAATGGGTTCTTCCCGAAGGCAAAAAAAAGGGGGGGGGGAAGCAGCGTTTAAAAAGGGATTCAAATCGAGTGTATAGTTGCTGATGACTACAATTTAGTTCCTCTTCTTATATTGATATAGCTTATAAGGTGTGGAAGAACTCAAAATTTGAAACAAAAAGGCTCGGTAATTCATTGTTAAGAAGTATTTGAATTTTTTAAAGTTCCTTTTAAGATGATTCACTTATACCCTTCTTCCGCATTTTTGTCCTTGTTATTCTATTTTTCGTTTTCTCCTCGTCTTCACGTTGTCAGAATGATGTGCTGCAGTACCGTATTAACCTCGTGTTGTGTATGTATGAGAGAGGCTATGAAATGCTGCTTTGTTATAGCTAGAGTAGGTAGGTAGCTGTGACAGCTCCACGGGGCTGCTCTCCTTAACAAGATCCATTCACTGCATTAGGACAAGTGAAATGCGCACAAATACCGAGGAGGTACAGTCTCTACATCTTGGTCCAGGTGGTACACTCAGTGCGGTTATTGCTCTACGGGGCATTTGAAGAGTACTTGAAGAGCATTAAAAGGGATAAAAGAGGTCATGATGTTTCAAGTTCAATTATGTTGTATAATCTTATTTATAATAGCGTTAACAGATATATTTACTGTTCGAACGTTAAAGACGGTCAATGTCTATAAATCCTTGGAACATTTTTCTTCAGAGAACCTAATATTCCCTGGGGAAAGGGGAGAGAAATACTTTCAAACGACTTACGGTTTTGCTTCTATCCATCTTGTATTACTTACGATGTAGATGGCTTTTCTTAGGAATGTTTTAAAATAATCCATCATGAAGTTGCACATTACGTACGCAATCGATTAATTATGAACCCCGGGAGTAGCTGCCGAAGTGGTGCCGGCGGAGGCACACTGAAACAGAGTAAGTGAAACAGAGATGCGCCTCTCAGTACAAGCTATGATTAAGTTTGGAAGGTTAAGGGTTCAAAAGAACGTCACTTATCTTGTTATGGTATTGGTTACGCGATAATAATGGATGTGAAGTCGTTCCAAATTTTCATCTTACAGAACTATGTTCCGTGCTTTAGAGAGAAAAAACCTCTTTAAGACATTGTTAAAAAGTGTGAAATCTGGAACCAAGGACATTCGCTTGAAAGGCGACTATTTTTTTAGCACTTCCCCATTTTAGTAACCAATAGCTACTTCATACAACAGAAACTGACAATACTCTTAACGCTTATTACAACGGAAATGAGTTTCGCGCTCTTTTATTGGTATTTTAATTCACATACGGAATATTTAGCCAACCTTTATTGAAGTATACGACAGATTAGCAGTTTTTTCTTACTTCTTTTGCTAAACGTTTCGTTTCGCTACAGTATACCTTCTCTCTGGTTTATATATATTGAAATGTATACTGGAATTATGTCGACAAATTGATATGTGCTAGTAACACAGTTGGTATTGTTTTTGTATAAAGAAGTTACAGGTATTACTTTTATTTCCACTTATTACGTGTTTTTTTAAGGGACATGTTGCATCCAAGTTTACGGTATTTTTGCAGTGGCACTGTCACCAAATGCTTGTAGCTGTCATCTCTTTTGTTGCCTAAAAGTCAATGAACAAAACCCTTGAAGGCATCCCAAACTTGCTTTTCTTTCCCCTATAAAATTTGGTCAAATGCAGGATCCTTTACAAGTTCTCTTATTTGTGGTCCGACAAAAATGCCTTCCTTAACTTTTGCATCACTTAATTTCCAAATTTTCTCTCTGCTTGTATTTTGTTATTTGACAGGTGTGCCAACTCCCAAAGAAAATTCCCCCAAATTTAAAATCTTCACTCTTAAAATGAAATGTCACTTTATCTTAAAAACAAGAGCTAATCTATCATATTTATGGTGATTTTTGAATTCAGCAGATGGTAATACATGTAAATTCACTTTTTTTTTAAGCCCGAAACATTTTCATTGTTGCCCAGTGTTATCTCTGTTTATAGAAAAAATGTACTTAGTAATTTGAATTCCTATGATACATCAGTTGCAAGGGTTTTTAATGCCATATCTTGCTTGTTATTTTACAGCGTATCCAGAAGTCAGTTAAAGACAGGTAAATTCACAACAATGTAATTGAATCAATGCCATCACAAGAATGAAAGCATAGAAATATCTGATGAAATGTGAATGTAAGTACGCTGCTCTAAAGACCTTCCATTGAACGGAAGTGTTAGTTAACGGAGACGGTTCTTCGTGCACCATTGCGTTTGAATAGTCTCTTGCTGTACTAATTGCCTACCACTCGGGTGCTGCCGTTTAATCCATAGCCTGCGTTCCAGAGATAGCAACGCAAGTATTGACCTCAGTGTCGACTGTACGCACCTGCAACCCAAGACAAAACACTACACTACTTAATGAATTTTCTACAGGTCCAGGAATTGGGACAACTTCGAGGGTTGCATCACTTCCCAGTAATTTGTACTTTTGTACCCATTCTCCTTTTTTCACAGAACTGCTGAAAATTCAATTCAGACATTATAAACAGGTTGTTGCTGTATGCAAATAATGTGCATTGGCTCATTTAGGCACACATATAGGAATGACCTATTTTCTGTAGGAATAACGTAAAACATAATTCTAAGTTGCAACGGCCTAGGGAGAGAAGATGAAACCAGCTGAAGTATTTTTTTTTTCTGTAAGGAAAGAAGTCCCAGAAATTCTACACATTATTAAATATAGAACAGATATGATCCTGTTGAAATTACTTGATTCAATTTAATTTATTTAATGCAGAGGTAATAATTACAACAAACAGTTCTAACATAAATCATCTAGAAGTATGCCAAAATCAGGCCCTGCGACTAATAACCGGTGCAGCAAAATCAACTCCAATCACGTCAATGCAAGCCTTAACTCAGAACTATCCAATATATCTGACTTTAGAAGAGCAGGCACTAATACAACATAAAAAATGTTGCGGTTAAGAACAACAAAATGGAAGAAAAGATTACTACAACCAATCAAGATGAAAACACAAATAAGTTTCCTACACAAAGTTATGGAATTAAAAACATATGAATCTTCCTAATTCTAAAGAAAACATTTTAATCAAAGAAAACCCACTGACTTTTGAACCAATTAATATTCAATTAGATTTAGAACAAATAGTTACAAAATCTGAAACTTCCAAACCTGTACTAAAAGCACTAGCATTAGAAACTGTGAACAATAGATACCCACCTGAAGAATGGTTACATATCTACACAGATGGATCTAACTTGGACAACAACTCAGGAGCGGGAATTAAGTGTGCATTGTTCTCATTCTATCAACCAGCAGGATACCGCACAACAAATTTTGATGCAGAAGTAACGGCTATTCATATTTCACTCCAACACCTTCTATACAGAATAGATAAATTCAAAAATGCTGTCATACTTTCTGATTCTAAAGCAGCATTATGTGCAATAAGTTCATATACAATGACGTCAATCCAAATTAAAGAATGTCACAAAATGATCCAACAACTTCAAAAACTACAGCAAAGAATTATATTACAGTGGATACCTGCACATTGTGGAATTGCTGGAAATGAATCAGCTGATTTTCTTGCCAAAAAAGGTGCAAATTAAATTCAGAATAAAAGTAAAATCTTACCCTTTATATCCATATAAGGATTCTTTAAAAACAAATATAAAAACAGACAAAAGCAATCAATATCTAACAAAGCCATAGATACAAAATGGAAAATTTTAATTAAAATTCCAGAAATTATTCCAGAAATCCCACGTAAAGCTGCAGTAGCAAATTTTAGATTGTTTACGGAACTTGATTATTTGGCCAAACACTTACACAGAATAAGAATTTATACAAGTCCAAATTGTCCTCTGTGCAACAAAGAAGAGGAAATGACTGAAGAACATGTTTTAACCTGTGAAGCCCTACCTGCCGGACCCACTACACAGAAATATTGGAGAGCAAGAGAGCTAATGGCTTCATTGCCAAAGCCTAGCATTTGAAAACAACAACAAATTACTTGATTTGCGCTTGTCCCTGAAGAAGAATATATACAAGTGGAAGTCCAGTTTAGCGGCTAAACACGCCAGATAATAATAAATGCCTGGAGAGAAGCTAACATTTCATTTACTCTCGCGTATGCCAAATATGGATATCTAATTATTTCACCTTTTATGTCTTACACATTATAATACAAAAATTACATAACAACTCGTGGATAAACTTAAGATACTCCTGCAAACTGTGCCACTACTAAGGCGTCATAATCACCAAAATATCCACATGTACATAATGTGCGCGTGAAATACGGCACATGAAGTATTTCAGTTCTGGTTCTTAAGATAATATATAGTGTATGTATTAAACACAGGCTCTATCCATTAGCAAGTTCATAGGGGCATCACATATAGTATACGACAGCAAAGAAAGTGTCCGGGGAATGAGAAGCAGGAGGGTTGGAGATGGTTCCCACTGTATGCCCTCGACAAGAAGGCCAGAGGGGTATGAAGGGCAGAGGAGCTTGAACTGTTTATCTGCTCCGGTAACGGATCTGTTTACTAAGAAATGAGTGTATGAGAGTGCATATGAGTCACCCATGCTGCCGGATCTATAATATTTGTTGCAGTAAATGCAGCGATAGCTATTGTGTATGGGTGAGTTGTGTGTAAACACTGTTGTATTTTAAATGAACCTTCCATCTTTGTCATACTCGGAAGGGCAGCATAAACACCGTACGGACAGCGAAAGTGATTACGATACGCATTCCTCTAGCTTGCCTTCTGGTCTTGGGCAAACAGTACAACCTCCATCGATGTTTATGACCCCCAATGTGAGTTCAGTTACAGACCATTCAAAAACATTCTGACGGCTTCTACTTTTGTAAATAAATCTTCTCGGTTTCAGTGTACAGAATGAATAGGGCGCATGTTTTTTTAACGGTTCTGCTTCTTGCGTGGCATTCGTTCTCTGTCACACAGATTCTCTGTCATTGTCGAACTGCGTATGGATGGTACATTCCTCTCAGGGACTTACTTTGCGTTGGTGGACAGTATAATATTTATGAAGTAAGCTCATCATAAAAAATTAATCATGGTAACAAATTATAAGCAGCATTGGTTTGAAATAAATTATTAGGATTACTACGGAGGGGATTCGGTAGTGTGACCGTTTTGATGTATATGCCCCAAGTGCAGCATCCCCGGGAGGAAGGATGAGGCGAGAAGAGACAGAGGACGGCCGTCCCAAGGACTACAACAGTGCAGAGGGCAGGGTCCTTACATTTTACTTAGATGGATGCCTCCCTTGATAGGTCAGGACAGCAGATATTCCCCGTTTTGAGGTTCTGAAGCGGTCCCAGAAGCCGGTTCGGAGACCGGCAACCGACCTATAGGAGGATGAATTGGTTCACAAGTTAGATGATAGATGTGTGCATGATGCACAGGCATCCTCAACTGCTTTTTTTACAGCTGATAGACGTGCCCATTATAACCAAACGAAAATATATCAAAATTTCATTTTCGAATTTGCGTGAATTTGCAAAAGGCAAAAAATTAAAAGGAGTCTCTGTCCTGCCTTACTAATCCTATTTTTTCTAGGGTTTCCTCGGGTCTGGTCGAATACTGAGGAGATGTCTTTTATCTCTTGAATTTAGCCTTTCAACATTCCACTCTCTTCTTATTTCATTTCGCCCTTCATCCCTTAGGTTCTTTTAGGGTGGCAACTTGTCGACAGGTGTGTCGATGCTCTATGACATCGAAAGAGAATGCTCCTGCTAACTGTGTCCTCCGATGGACATAATCATTTCTTCCACACAGCCGTGTGTAGGTTAAGGTTTGAATGAGTAGAGCCAGACTGAAAAATTCAATGCCATATACCGGTTCTACTCATCCAAACCTTAGCCTCCTACACTACGGCTAGTGTGGAAGAAATGATAATTTTCATCAATTTACGTAGAAACATAGTGGTTAACTGTGAATCCTGGGACTTGCAACATAACAACTCGCCATAAAAGTTGCGTGTCTCATTGTATAAGTGAGAACACCTAGTGGTTTACCGGGAAACATATGAGTCAGTTGGAGAATTTAATGTCATGTCGTCAGGTTGGCCATAGTAGCTCAATGGTTTAGAGCATCCGGACGGAGACCGAGAGATCCGTGGTTAATATCCCGTCTATAGCATTGGATTTTTTAATCGGGATTTACTCATTCAAATATGTCCTTCGAAATGGAACAAAGCAGTCTCGGAGCCTCTAGTCTCCCCATATGCGAGGCCCTAGTACGAGCCTGTGGAGATAAGTTGTGGCTTTGGGAAGTTTCAATTACATGTAGTTGAGACCTTGCCCTCTGTTCAGGTGTTACAGCCGTTCTTTGTCTCCTTTCACCTCTTCCCTTCTTCCCGGGGGCGCTCTGCAAAGGACACAGATAGTAAAGGTCACCGTTTCTACTCTTACATAACTTGCCAGTTCTACTCGTAACAATGCAGTTAGCTTCAGTCTGCCTGTTCTTGTTTCCAAGTTAACATAAGAGTACATTTGTATAACATTGTGGAGGACTTTACCGTTTGTTTCAGAACACGAGTTTTTCTCATCATGCCAATATCCTATACGAGTAGTCTACATCTGTATAATGCATATTTTTGCCACCATCATCTTGAGCTGATGCATCAACGTTGATCAGATTTCAAGAATTGTCTTAATATTTAAAATCTGTTTCAAATTAGTTTTTAACAAAACTAGGCAAATGCTTCATTGTTACCGAAGTAAAGCGTGCTAGTGCATCTTCTAGAAAGTTTGAGCGGTGCAATTTTCCGTTCCATTACAGATAATTTTCCCGGTTCTAGAGCATTTCTGCAGCTGTTACTATCAGCGCCTTCATTTGGAAAATGTTTCGCGTTCTTCTGTTTTTTACCGTGCTACAGAAAGAGTCGAGCGGAGGAATAGCAATTTATGACGTAATAAATTTTCCCAGGGACATAAATTTGCACTCTGCTTTTGTGGGGAGAATCCTGAAAGCCAGGTTAATGTGACAAAAAGCTAAGGCATAAAGTGATCTAAGGAAATGCTCAAATATAGCAATTACTCTTACGAACTTTCACCGTTTTAATCATTTTTCAGATACCTATTGGTGAGATGACCACTTTATTTAACATAAACACAAGTTTGTGAAACTATTATAATTTAATTATGTTAATGGATGCACAAAGAGAATATTTAAATACTTCACTTCCAAGATTTGCTAGATTTTAAACTTCGATAATAATTACACATAGGCAGAATATTCATTTTTATATCGATGCTATCACTTTTTATATTTTTAATATATGATATAAAATTAAACGTCTTTTACTTCCAAGCAGTGCTTAAAAGTATAGATCCACATGTTTTTGTAATATACATTTGTGAGTATATGCTACTATAAAACTGAAGAAGAAATAATCTACAAAGGCCTTTTTAAAGAAGTAAGGTGCAAATGATTGCCAAAATCTTCGAGATCAGAGGCATCTTTAAAACATGTTATTTTGGACGCATTTTCCAGATTATAACGAAAAAAACTTGCAAGTATTTCTATATTGGAGCACCATAACCACTTCATAAAAGGGACGTAGAATAAACATCTGGTGGAAATTAAATTAACGAGAACAAGCGATATGTTTTGAAAAGTTAATACAAATCTTCGTTTCTGTGTTTTAGGAAAAATTCAGCTATTCCTTTTCTTTGCTGGAATAGGTTGGGATGAAGTACCTTAAAATCGAACCCTGTACCAAGATCTCAGAAACCCATTGTGAGCCATTTTCCTAACGATTAGGATTGGAATTTTACTACGTGGGGGCGGGGGGGGGGGATTCGGTACGTGGGCTACCATGCTGGGCCCATTGTGCCTATATCCCCAGGTGGAGCAATTCGGGGAGGAAGAATGAGGGGATACGAGTAGGGCAGCCGTCGCTGACCTCCCTCTATTACCAGGGGGCTACCGCCCGGCGCCTCCTTGGGGCTTTCCAGTAGAGCAAGACCTAAAGATTAACAAGCCCCCCATCTGGTCCGAAAACACAAGACGGGTGGAAGTGGATACGCCACTTACCCGCGCCAACCCCAAAATGGGGAAGACTACCGCACAACCTCGGTGGGGGCGCCTGGTGATCTGGCACACCTACTATCTATTCTGGTTAGTACGCGTGAATATATGGCTTCCCTCAACCCCGTCCGGAGACGTACCCGATCTCCCACGGGTATCGGGAACTACTGCCCCCTCGAGTCCAACCCAATCTGGACAACTCCCATTAAGGGAGGGGCTCGAATGTTCGGCGCAAGGTACCTCCAGTAACGTCAGAGGTACCACGAGAGCTAGGGTCCGTAGCACCCGCACCATGGCAGCAGAAGGGGACAGATCTCCCCCCTACGGGGGGACGAGGCGATAGGAGACAGAGGGTGGCCGAACCAAGAGGTCACAACATTGCAGAGGGCAGGGTCCTTACAGTTTACTGAGAGACTTCCCCTGACTTCCCCTGGATACGCTCCCCTACTGCGGATCGGTAACGAGCCCAGCAGCCGAGCCCCAAAGGTCCCTGACTGGCGCTTCCGAAATGGACCTAGCAGAGGAGCGGAGACCGGCAACCGACCTACCGGAGGAGGAAGTAGTTTTCCTCAGAGCATATCATCCTGCCATGAACCGCCGAGACACCCGTCGACACTTTTACCCTGAAGGAGACCACCAGATGAGAGATTATGTGAAATGATAATGGAGATGAAAAGGAGGGACAGAAAATTCGGGAGATTTAATTAACCTACCCAGCATTCGCCTAGCGACCCAGGGGAAACACGCAAAAAAACCATGGGTCAGGTAGGTCCGCTACGGGTATCGAACCTGGGCCTCCCGAATGCGGGCCACAACGAAACCGCCTGAGCCATTCCGCTCTTGTATCCCAGGTCCACGTGAGTAATATGGCTTTAAATTTTGGCTTTGTTGATGTCCAGAACGATGTCGGGGTGGCTTGTGTAAGGGTAGCACATGCATGTAATATACGTGAGGATGTTTGATCTTCCTCGCCATGCTTCCTTCAAAACAGATGTGCTTGTGAAGAAGTTCCATCGAGGGGCTACCAACCTCTCTATGTGTGAGGCTAGGTTCTCAACAAATTCTCTACTTTGTCTAGGAATATTCCATCGTACCACCGCCCAGGATATAACTGTCTCCTTGGACGCATACTACAAACGGTTCCTGCTGTCAAAGGGGGAAGAGCATTCTTTTTTATTTTTCATTCTTCAAATTATTTCTCTTTATGCTCGAGTGGTCCATTATACACATTGCGTGCTTCTGGACTTCGCTCACAAAGACACAAAGGTTTTCAGACTTTCTCTGACATAACCATGCTAATTTCGAACATATCTTACGTTTGAGACCACCACATACAGTACGAAAGTGCCTAATAAATATCTACACAACTCGCAGTGAAGCAAAAATAAACTTAAAGAATGAAATAGAGCAGTAGTGTTGAAAATATTTAAGAAATAGGACAGTGCAATATAGTGCATTAAAGATGCATGCATTGCTATCGTCTTGGTTTTCTGTGTGCACACGTGATTGCTAAAATAGGATTTTTTTAGTCTTCCAGGCGTAATAATCTTTATCCTCAATAGAGAGGCAACAATGATATTTGCAGTTTAACATGCACATTTATTTTATTTTCCCTACCAGTACGTAGCAGGTAGAGAGGGAAAAGCATTCAGCCCAAACATTTCTATGAGTGTATTTGTATTTGAGAATAGCATAACTCGAAACATAAAATGTAAAAAAGAAAGGAAAAGGAAAAAGAAAAATCTCTCGAAGGCCAACATCGATAGGAAGATAGGAAGGATAGGAAGATTTTTAATAAAATATCCCCAACTGCCCTGTACATGAAACATATTTCAAACATTTTAATTTTATAAAAAATGGCCCTAAGAATTTTGAATAAAATACCATATATTTAAAATAATTTCAAGTAAATGAAATGTATTCTTAAAACTTCTGGGAATGTCATTAGAAGTCCCCTTCAATTTTTGATGACTGGTAGATCTGGTAAATCGTAAGAGAACCATACAAGTGTACTATAAGAAATATAGACTTTATGAAAAAAGTTTCTTTTTTGTGTGTGTGGAATGAACCATTTCGGAGATATACCTTTTATTTGTTTGAATATTCCATTAGATACACTTTTCTTAAACGGGAACTCGTTATTCGGTTTTTTATCATTTGGCCATGGAAACAAAACAGCCATCATATTTAAAGGATTTGACCCGTTTAAAACCCACTCCATTCCCATATTCCTTGAAACTGAAAGAAAAATTAGCAATGAGATAACGTTTAACATTAAGTAGAGAGAGGAATAAAAGGATGCTGGAATCGTTTGTACAAAACAAATAATAGTCGAGTGAGTGAAACAAATCAGATAAAAAAAATAACAACGGTCTCTATAGGTTGCAACATTTATCATATCATTTGTCAATCCCTCGACAAATTGAGAATTTATCTGATAAACCGCGTAACCTGGAATGGGCTTTATTAAGCCTCTTCCATCAAATGAAATATAAGTAATAATAATAATAATAATAATAATAATAATAATAATAATAATAATAATAATAATAATAATAATAATGATAATGATAATGATAATGATAATGATAGTGATAGTGATAGTGATAGTGATAGTGATAGTGATAGTGATAGTGATAGTGATAGTGATAGTGATAGTGATAGTGATAGTGTTAGTGTTAGTGTTAGTGTTAGTGTTAGTGTTAGTGTTAGTGTTAGTGTTAGTGTTAGTGTTAGTGTTAGTGTTAGTGTTAGTGTTAGTGTTAGTGTTAGTGTTAGTGATAGTGATAGTGATAGTGATAGTGATAGTGATAGTGATAGTGATAGTGATAGTGATAGTGATAGTGATAGTGATAAGGATAGTGATAGTGATAGTGATGATGATGATGATGATGATAATAATAATAATAATAATAATAATAATAATAATAATAATAATAATAATAATAATAATAATAATAATAATAATAATAATAATAATAATAATAATAATAATAATAATAATAATAATAATAATAATAATAATAATAATAATAATAATAATAATAATAATAATAATAATAATAATAATAATAATAATAATAATAATAATAATAATAATAATAATAGCGAAATGAAGTGATATGATATATTTATTGTGCATATTCCAAAATTTTGAAATTTATAACTTTTGGCTTCATATATATATTATATGTGTGTGTAGTGTTTAACGTCCGCTTTTACTACATAGGGCACCGCAGGCGGTGACACTGATGATACTTGAGATGAAGATGGAGCACCGGTGGAATGGGATGGCGGGGAAAACCGGAGGTCCCGGAGAAAACCCGCCCCAGCGCCGTGTTGTCCACCACAAATCTCACTTTCCGGTCGCCTGGAATCGAACCCGGGCCGCCTTGGTGAGAGGCAAGCGGTCTAACCACTGAGCCACGGCGCGGCCCTTCATCTATTTGTCGTTACCTTGTTGCTACCTTGGCTTGCATGACACCCTGGTCTTTTGCTCTGCCAGGTAGCTCTTAACCTCCATACCTCCTTGATTACTTAATTAGTCCCTTTCTTCCCCCTCCTCTTCCTTTCTTACATTCTTTACATTTCTGGCCCAGTTTTCTTTTACTTTGTGCAAGAACTCACCAATACTTCTTACCTTCTTTTCCTCCCTGCCCGTTAACATTTTTATAGCTAGCATCCTCTTCTCTACTTTCTCCCATTTTCGCTCCCAAACCTTTTTTTCTCCATATTGCAACCTCCTCCATTCTGTTACATTGTGTTCTACGCTTTCTTTTCCCCCACACAGTTCAAAAATTCCATTTCCCCTATCTCTTATCTCTCTTTGAAATATTATTCCTGTTCTCATCCATGCTAACCCTTCTCTCTCTTGCCTATTGCAGTAATTTACATATGCTTCTCGTCCCCACTTTCTTTTTATTTGCTTGTAAAATTATGCTTTCATATTTTCTAGACTCCCCCATATTTCCTGTCTTTCTATATCCTCTATTCTGCATTTTACCAATTTACCCTCATCACTTGCATTCCTTTTCTCATATCTCCATATATCTGCCATTCATAACTTTTTTTATAATTCCTCCTATCTCTGCTCAATTATATTGTTTAGCGACGTATTTACTACATGACTAAACAAATTAACGTATTTAGGAATATAAGCCAATGTTATGAACTATAGGAACGAAAAAAATAATTTACGTCAAAATAAGTTAAATACAATCAATTGATTTATTTTAGGAAATAATTTATTTTGACACTATATAAATGTGTATCGATTAAAATATAATTGTATGACGTACCGATCAACAATACGCACTAACACTGTTACTCTTGAAGCAGAGTTTAATCCAAAATAGCAATCCTTGGAGACATATTGTAAGATAAACGACTGTGAGTGGTCGATATCCAGGACATTTCTAAACTTTATTATCAAATATGAATGCAATATTCGTAAAAATAGCTTTATTCTGGTATTAACTTTTACGGTTACATGTAGACATAACCTGAGATGCCTAGAATTAAGTTTAAGATACTAATGTAATATGGTGTAACTCGACTAATGTACCTTGAGCACAAGCTGTGCACGAAATGAAGAGACAAGTTTAATTTTAGCTTGCTAGAGCAGAGGAATTCGGTGATTAATGTAACCAGAGTAGATAGGATACCGATAGGAGAAAGAAGGCGGTGTGTAGACAAGAATGAGATCTGCCTCCTGAAAATAAACACTGTAGACTAATAGCCTGTGTTGTTGCGAGTGGAGAATGTAAAGATAACAGTCTCAAGGCAGAGAATAATTACTGCAGCAGCAGTTGCGGCAGGCACATCGAGAACAAAGCAAGTGTGAACTTACCTGCCTGTAGTTTACCACATTTGACACAATAATTCAACTGCTTGTCGTAAGGGAGAATAAAGACTGCTTTCGAGATTTGATGCATGTGCTGACTTTCGGCAAATAAATTCATTTATTGCTTAAGGGGGGACAGAAGTGCTGTTTTAGTCATTTTCGTGAAAAAATTTATCAAATTTTGTTTTTTTTGTTGCCAAATATGCATCATGATTTAATTTACTTGCTTTCAAAGTTTCATGCCCGTAAGGCAAACGCATCACCTGTTTTGGACGCCATTTTTAAAACTCGATGCTGGTTAAATGCCTCTCAATGCTTTAAATAGCACGCCCACATGATTGAGTGCAGAGAACTTATGAACGATTTGATTTTAAAATACGCGTTAAAATAGCATTGTCACCGTAGCCCATTTTAACAAGCTTTCATATGAATCCTCTAGATGGCAGTGATTTTTCCAGATGTTTTTAGTCGCTTCCTTGATATACTTCCTGTGTAATGGCGCAAAGTGTTTGTTTATGTTTTCTTTTGTTGTTCCAGTGATTTAGAAGTGATGCTTGTCATTTAAAGTTATTATTTTTAGGTTTTCTCTTCTCTGTATTATATTTATTATAGTCAAGAGTCCATTTATGCCTAAAATTACACCGTAAGTTGTAATACAAGTTTATTTCAGTAAACCTATCTAGAACAATTATGTATTTTGAAATTACAGAGGTTAAGATACCTATATTGTCTTATAAGGTACTGCATTATTTAGATGTTTTGGAATGGCAAAGATAAAGGTTAGTAGACTACGTAGACTATGTAAACTATGAATAAGAGCAGATGGGGGAAGACAGATACTTCAGTTGAAGTAAATCAGAAAGTAACTGAGCCTGTAGCACTGTAAAAGAAAAACATAAGCCTTTCTAAATTGGAGGTGTAATGCAGTACCTATATACCAGAGGAGGATGTAGGTAAGAGCAAATATATTATTTTAGATTTTGGCTTGTTGAAAGAACTGATAAAGGATTTAGCATGCCCACATTGTGTTCACAAACGTCTGCACCTGGAGATGCTTCACACCTCTGGTTTTGCTTCTTAATTAGTGGTGGAATGTGAAAATAGACAATTATTTCAGTAAATACATCTAAAACCTAAAGCTCAAGAGGCTACTAGGGGGGAAGAAGGTGTCAGTTATAATTCTGGAGCTTTCTAATCTAAAGAAATTATAGATTTTTCATGTAAACTGCATGCAAAACTGAAAGTCATTTTTCTCCAGTTCCGTTTTTTGTTGTTATTTTTCCATATTCAAACGCTATCTTCTCCCACAATATTACAGCTAGCGCTCTGAAACTCATACACAGTACACTTCAGAAGCTGTGAACTAAACTGATGTATGAGAATTTTGATATTGGTCATAGTTTAATTATAAAAAACTAATTACTATGATCAAGCACAGATATTTGGAGTTTTTTTCACCTTGACACATAAAATAACTTTTTATAAAATAACTATGCAGAATTTAAAAAATCCGATTCTTTAATTTGTTATCAAGGCTTTAAGCAATTTAATTGTATCAAAATGAGATTTATTGTGCAATATCTTTCGATATTGAAGATCTATTTTGATTTTAGGTAATAAAATTGTATACATTAATTCATATATCAAGAATGCAGTTATATATTGGAATGAAAACTGGTACACACTGTTCTTTTAGTTACTAGTAATATCTGCACAAAAAAAATTGAGGCTCTAGCTTTAGTAGTATAGAAAATCACTTTTAGAACTTCGGTGCCCCCTTAATTTGATGAATTATATATATCCAAGAACTCATATTTCATTTTTCTCTAGTAGATATAACAGGTAAAGAACATCCAAATAGTCATATGTTTGTGTTTAGTTACTGTTTTGGCATTATCTCGAAACTTTGTGATAAAGAGGCGTAATTTATTACAGGTCTAACGTATTCAGAAAACACAGCTCAGTTAGTTGTGTTGCCTAATCATCTCTCGTCTTGGGTCTCTTGCGGGGTAGCAAGTGTCGGCGGGAGATCGGCGTTGCATGACAGGAAGATATTGCTCTTGATAAACACCTTAAGCCTCTAGCAGGGCGGTCTCTGATCTCCGAGCCGATTTAGTAGGCTGTTTCCGGACTACGGCAGATGGGATGCCGGTTTTACTTCTTTTTTAATTTAATTTACGTCCTCCAACGTTAAGTCATATCGGACGATGCATGAAATGGGTGAAATGATGCTCAAATGTTCTCAGGGTCCATAAAGCTTAGAGTT
Source organism: Mantis religiosa (assembly GCA_030765055.1). Lineage (NCBI taxonomy): Eukaryota > Metazoa > Arthropoda > Insecta > Mantodea > Mantidae > Mantis > Mantis religiosa. The sequence continues at coordinate 90,270,856 of CM060954.1, read as the reverse complement.
AATCAACATTCGTCTTTCAGGATAAGGGGAAACTCCGGAAAAACCTTATCCAGGTAATTCAACCTGACCGAGATTCAAACACGAGACATCTTGAACTTGTTATCTAGACTGCAGGAGTATTTCAAACTGGTAAATGACAGGGACCCTGCTCCTTACTCTGTCGTGGTTCCTTGTGTTGGACCGCTGTCTGTCTCTTCTCCCCTCGTCCTTCCTTCCTTGGTGCCCCCGCCCCCCGTTTATCCTATTATATCTAAAGGCAACTTTCAGCCGTAGTCGAGTAGACTGTTCCGCAACATAGTTAAGGCGGAGAATCTGCTGGCACATAGGCGTTTGGATTTTTGAGGTTATTTGTTACCCTTAGCAGCAACACTGGGCATTATCTATCTGAAGCTTGCAGGGATACGTTATCATAGATAACCTTCTAAGTACATAACGTACCTGCTTCGAAATCTTTTAACAGTTTAAGTTAATTGATTGGAAATTATTCATCTCTTCACACTAGCTGTATACAGGCTAAGTTATTGGATTAATAGAGTCGACATGAAAAATTCACGGTCTGCTGCTATTCGTGCAGTCGCTCTTACCCATTGAGCTACCATGGCCAATTTGCCGTCATGATATTAAATTATCCAATTAACTCATATATTTCCCCGGTAAACCACTAGGGGCTCTCGTATCCAAGTACACCATTTGTGGCGACTTACTATTGTAAGTTCTTGAGTCCCAGGCTTCATCATTTAACTCTTATTATATAAATTAATTGATTGGAAATTATTCATTTCTTCTCACTAGCCGTATACAGGCTAAGTTATTGGATTGATAGGGTAACATGAAAAATTCAATGCCACGGCCGGGATTTGAACCACGGATCTACTGGTTTCCGTCCAGTCGCTGTTACCCATTGAGCTACCATGGCCATTTTGCCGTAATGACTGACCTAACAGTTTTACTCGGGTTACATGGTTTAAGCTATATGTCTAAGTTTAGCTCAATTTACTGCCATCTTTCTTTGTGTTGCTTATTCCCTGACCGTCCTATCCTGGTAGCTTTTTGAAAGGAGGTAGCTTATTTCACAAAGTTTTAAATTTAAATTCGCCTGCTGTACTGTTTGTGCACCTTTTAAGACGATGGACCTTAGAATACCCTTCTCTTCGTGCCACCTTTATTCTGTATCCTTTTTAGTGCCTTTTAACCGAGCGTTAACCTCGGAAATCTACAAGTAGCCTCACTCAGGTTGATTAGAATAGGCTTTTAGTATTAAGTTCTATACCTCAGCATATTACCACTATCAGGATCCTGTAATATCATAAAATTACTTTCCTACTTAATAACTACTTTTACAAAATGCATTTGTGAAATAATTTGTGATAAACGACACTGAGGTATTTGAATACGTATTAACTTGAAAAATACAATTTGTTGGCAAAATTATTGTTTTATTCTTTCTCTAAAACTAGGAATTTTCTAATACTTCAGAATGAGTAGAAAGGTCCTTTTATTTGGAAGCAGTGTATAATTTTCCGTTTTTGGTTGTTAGAAAAAGGAATGTCATAGCCAAAAAGAAATACGAATTTGCCTAATTAAGTTGTGTGTATGCATGTGTGATTTTTTTCAAAGTATAATAATAATAATAATAATAATAATAATAATAATAATAATAATAATAATAATAATAATAATAATAATAATAATAATAATAATAATAATAATAATAATAATAATAATAATAATAATAGTAATAGTAATAGTAATAGTAATACTAATAGTAATAATAATAATAATAATAATAATAATAATAATAATAATAATAATAATAATAATAATAATAATAATAATAATAATAATAATAATAATAATAATAATAATAATAATAATAATAATAATAATAATAATAATAATAATAATAATAATAATAATAATAATAATAATAATAATAATAATAATAATAATAATAATAATAATAATAATAATAATAATAATAATAATAATAATAATAATAATAATAATAATAATAATAATAATAATAATAATAATAATAATAATAATAATAACCCATGGCGCGACAGCCCTTAAAGGGCTAAGGCCTACCAACCCGACTGCCGGCCTCACGCCCACTTACGCACGGCTGAGGTGGACGATCATCCAACCGATACGGGGAGGAGATGTGGTCAGCATCTCGGCATCCCCCAGCCGTAATGTTGGTTTCCGTGACCAGGGCCGCTTACCTAGTGTATGCTACTCACTTTCCTCACGATGCTGAGTGGACACCGGTCCTATACCCGGGACTTAAAATCCCCACCACATGGTTGAGATCGAACCCGGGCCGGTTTCCGTGGCCAGGGACCAAAGCATGCTGCCTTAGCCCGCAACGCCACGGCGCAGGACTTTTTTTAAAGTATACTGTGCAAACTTTTAGGCACTTTTGTCATCACAGCTTACCATGTATGTGTCAAAATGGCTACTTTACTTTTTTCAAAAATTAATTTTACTTAAATATAAATAGTATGACATAATTACCACATGCTTCAAAATTTCTGTAAATCGAATATTAATTTCCTTGGTTTTATATTTTATACAGGCTAAACAGAAAAGCAAAGATTTAATGCAGAACAATTGAAGTGATACTTAAGTATAATTGTCTCACTTCTGTCAGTCTTCATTTTTAAAATAACCTCCGTTGCAGTTATTTATATACTTACATATTTATTCATATTTATTATTTTTGTGATCCTATACAGTGCTTTCTGAACTTTTAAATCCCGTTCTTTTATTTTTCATGAACTCAAGGCTAGTATTAATAATTATATTGACTTTCTTCATAGATCCTTTGTTTTAAGCCGTTTGTCAGCTCAAAATTAACTTAAGCACATTAATTTAAAGGTAACTATTTTATGTAATTTAACTTGAAAATTGGATAAAGATAAAAATAAAGTTTGTATAAGGGCTGAAATAGAAACCGAGCTATTGATATGCAGATTTTATTTTATTTTTTATTTGGTATAAGGTGAGCTACATAGATCATTTCTATCGCGTCGATCAAGGTGGTTGAATTGGTTGGTTGCTGGTCTCTAATCGCGAGTTCATATGTTCAAACGCGACCCAGACGCGATGCTTTTCAAGTTTAAGTAAGGGCGACAACCCTAGGTCAATGGATTTATTTCCATGTAAAGGAACAAAGAACTCGCCGTCACACCGACGGTGTTCAAATGCATTCAGGTTGAGTAAAGATGTTAACTGTAGTTTCTCATAGCTGGCGACAATAATCAAGTTGCAGGAATTGCAACCCGCTTGGGTGCACTAAATAGAAGAGAAGAATTAACTAGCTATTTCACGGGTGTACTTAATGTGAGTTGGATTGTTAAATATTACGCTTAATGTAGTGCGTTCTTTTCTTTGTAATGGCACTGCCAACATTTGATTTGATTTAGTTGCCTGACCTGTAGATGATGGTGCTATAAAGGAAAAGAGAGGAAGTGCCATGAAATGACAGGGACGTTGTACTTGGGCTAAAGGGAAACAAACTACGCCGGAAGTGCGGCGAGCTCTTAACGTTTATAGTTATTGCCATTACAAGAGACGATGAACACCATGAAGAGATGATGACCGTTGCAGTTTAGCTGTTGTGTTGTTGCCTGCAGCTAAAGAGGGTGTTGTTTAGATCCTATGGATCATTTACCTCCATGGCTTCCGCGGTCAAATATTGTCCATGGTGTTTTGGTTCATTAGCTTTAGAGGACCGCAGGTTCCTCATGTCCACAAATTGGAGAAAACCTTCAGATACAACAAGCAGTGTTAACCACAGCGAAGCAAGTCAGTTTAATGGAACGTCAAGATCTGTAATGTAATGGGTGCGTGTCTTATCAATACAGACGGCTCCAAATCGTAATGGTTTGGATACGGTTTTTGCGAACAGAGTTAGCTAATGTACAGTAAAATCTTGGTTAATCCGGACCAGCATATTTTCTAAAAACGAGTTTGCGAATTGCTAACTTAATTATAATGCTCCACTAAGACAAACTTAAGAAATATGGTTGCCTGCGGTGCCGTATATAGTAAAAGCGGGCGTTAAACACTATACATTGCATTTCATTTAAGGAAATTGTTCATTTTATTTTTGCACGGAATGTACAGTAGGAATTTCTTATGAATACCAGGACTATAATAGTGACAATGGTACATTAGATGTCCTATTCCCAGACCCTTGTTATAAACGAGATAGGACTTTCAACTTTGTCAGAAGTGTTAGGATGCCTTAATGTCTTTCTCAGTCATTAAGTTAAGGAAACAAATATAATGTACAATGTCGTTTAGTAAAGCTACAATGTTTTCGGGGAAACGCAATCATAAATCGCTTACAATACACAAGAAACTGAAAATAATCGAGTGGTGAGTTGCGTGTGTATGAGCAGACTGCATGTGTGTCTGATTTCAGATCCATGATTTTCAATTTTGTAAGTGCAGTAAACAACATTTTGAAATCTATATTGACTAATGCGTGGAAGAAACTTTTGTATGATCACGGTGTTGAATCAGACACCAATGCAATTCAGTTAAATAAGTCTCATCAAACACTGGTTAGGGATGGCGAGAAAGCTGTCAATAGACTGGCTTGATGGAGATGAAGATAATGCAGGTTATTACATCATGACTGACCAAGAAATTGAGGAAAGTTTAAGCAATGCTGAGGATGTGAATTTCGGAAAGTGTAAAGTGCAATTAAGTGAGGTTAAATAGCATCTGAATTGTGTAAAAGACTTAGTGGAGAAAACTGACAATAAACAGATTTCTGCCTACTACCATCATAATGAAGCGCCTTCATGGTCTCATTGTGAAAGAGATGTGAGATAAACCACGAAAGAAAATTGATAGTTTCTTCCAACCAAACAAATAAAGATTGTGTTATTAAAATTAGATGGGCGATTTGTATCTTCTAATAAAATTATACAATGCATACTGTAATTTTATTCACACATTTTCTCTGTGGTGTTCATTTCACTAAATTCGGGCTTTTGATAATCCGAACAACATTAAGCCCCAATTGGTCCGGATTAACGAGGTTCTATTATATTTAATGGATGTTTGCGTTTATTTTTTATGGATGCACTCCTGGTGTTCAAAGATAATTATATTTTCCTCGGCATGACTGTAGTTGGTGAGCAATTGTTATGTTTCTTCAGGTCGAGGTCCGAGTTTGATGGTTTGTCATTAATGATTTATTAATACTGACATAATCTTTAAAATACTGTTGGTAATCCTTTATTTTAAAACACTTAAGATTCGGCTAACAGACAAACACCACTTTATATATAATAATAGCCTTATGTCCGATTTCACCAACAGATGTTAAGAGTTAAAGCGAGTTAGCAATAGCTGTAACAAACATTGCATTTCACCAGCAAGTGTTAGCTTAACACTCGTGTTAAATCTCCTGTTACACTAACAAGTCAAATTTCTGTTATTAAATCCTTAACAATTTTAAATAGTCAAGATGGCGAGCATGAACTCAGCTGTTGGGTCAATTTGCTATATTTAAGACTATCTAAATGACATTCGTAATAGAGTACGGCCTATGAGAAGAAATGATTTTGAGAAGCTATCAGAAGAAAATTTTCTACCGAGATATAGCCTGTCGAAACAAGTTGCTATGAAGGTTACTGTGGAAGTACACGAGAGGTTAGAACATGCATCGAAAGGAATATGCCGATTAAATTCGTTTCCAATTTTTTCCCATCTGACATCTTTCTCTTTTACATTCGCCGCATCCGTCCTTTTATTTTCCACGATATCCTTATGCTTCGTCACCAATTCAATTAACATTTCTTTCTCCATCGATGAGAAATTTTGTCTCACAGCTTTTGTTTACGATTTTGTTTACCCGCCATTTTTAGCTGTGTGTAGAGAAAATGCAAACAAAATCGCATCGCAGTATAATACGACTCATCAATATCCTTCTATAGCTGTAATATTTACAAGTCTCTTGGTGCTAACACGTGCTTGTTAACATTTTCAGAAAACAGGTTGTGTGTTATGCAAGAAATTTAAGAGAAATGTTAGCGCTGTGGAAATTGTTACCTTACATTTGTTAATGTCGATTTTAAAATCTGTTGGTGAAATCGTGCATTACTGTTTTCGAAGTCCCATTAGCGATCATAACGACATGACTTTTCACCATCGTTCCATTATGATGATTTCATTAACAACTCTTTTCTTTTTGTTTTAATGTTTTTATAAACAATATAAAATGTTCACACACCGTTTCCCATTTAACATTATTGAAAACCTACAGATCCTCTTTAAATGTGAATAAACAGTCCCTGATGAGGCTAATTTAGAACAACTGTCTCAATAAATATCAGGTAAACCTCGGCTAGGAAACCAGTCGCATAGAAATGACTATATCGGAAATGGTTAACTGAAAAATTGGTTGACAAATTGTATAACATTTTGTCTATTACTAATGGTTAATAAATAACTTATGTATGCATCTACAAGAGTCATTTATATTTAAGCAGCTATTCCCAAAAAATTAAAGATATACTCTTTCACATAACTGCATTAAATGTGTGCTATTTGAATCAACAATTTTATAATGGCTTTTAGGAAATAAAAAGTTACCATGTGAAGGGTGGTTTGGGAAGGGAGGATTTTCTTGATAATCTGTATTACTTCTTTGAGAAGTGATGAACTAACCGAATGCACGCTCACATGCGCAAACGAATATGCATCCCTTTCTAAAATTTATTATATTTGATTTAGATGCTACAAATTTCGGAGAGATCTTGGCATCGAATTTCTGAGCTTAATAAAATACAAGTTGTATTTACTGTCAGTACGTAGTAAAGAGGATCGTTCCTTTATAAAAGACATTAAACTACTCATATTAATAATTCTCTACTACTAGATGCACAAATGAAACACAGTTTCTGCATAGTCTACTAAGTGTTGTTCCACAAAAAAAGGGAGGTCACTTAGGTCCAAAATCTCTGACTGACTTAATCTAGTTTACGTGGTAAATGCACGATCTACGTAATATATTAATGTTAAAAACCAAATCAAAGATCCCAACATTTGCATATTTAACGTCCATTATTCAGCAGGAAAAATAGATGTATAGATAACTGCTTAGATTTTGAAGCCTTTAAGTATAACTGAAGTTAAATTAATTCTTGGTTCTCTTTAAGCAATATGACACCATTTTTGGGACGTTATAGTAAGCACTGAGGGTGTTTGGGTTTTAAAGGCCGCTCCAGGGCTGGACTGCCTCTCATTTCGTTTCCTTTCTCTGAAACTAATTTTAGTAAGCTCTCTGTTTAAGCATTTGCTTGTGAAAAATGTATGAGATTGTGAAGTATTCCTGAAATATCTTCACGTTTACATTGAGATAAGTTATTTAGGACGTTTTTTGAATGAATTCTAAAACCAGAAACAATCATACGTTTCATGATTAAAACATGCCTTCATATATCCCATACTGGATGTACTTCATATATCTTGTAACAGCATTCAATTTATACAATCCCCCTTACATCTTGATCACATCAAGGCTGTGCCTTTGGAGCAATTTTCCATGATTATGGTATGTTTACTCGTTTACTTATCTTAAAACTTTGGTTCTTTTAATATTTGGATAATGTTTAAATTGACACAGAAATACACTCTTAAATTATTTCATTCTTACACGTTCTAGGGAGGATAAACAATAATCCTGGTTAAAGGTTCCAACCCGGAATGGATCCCGGAACACCTACGTTTGGATCCTAGCATGCTATTTGGCACAGGGGCAATGAATTCTAAATTTTATCGTTAATCAGAGAGCACCATATATTTATTAATGGCTTACGAGGTTTACAATGTCTCAAGAGTACATAATATAAATACATAAATAAAGACATGCATATACGTATAAGTATATGCGGCAAAACATGAAGCTCAGCTAAACGTCACCACTTAAGTTGGAAACAGCCTGGGAAAATTAACCGTTTATACTCGAAGGGTGAACGGTCATGTTTACTTCTCTTAATGGAGGAAATGAAGAGACGTGAAGTCTAAACGTAGGGGAAAAAATGCGAGGAATTGAAATTGGGGAGGATTTGTCCCGCGCAAGAGACAGCTGCTTGCTCATATTCAAGCGCATGCGTGGAAGATGTCTATTAAAATCTAGTTAGAGAGGCAACAGATGTCCTCCCATTAAGCGAGACACTGTTTATTAAAACAGAGTAAATGGTTCTGCACTCTAGTTTCTACATAGAGATGATAATATATAAATACTGTACCTTTCATCAGGAAGAGTACATAAATGTGTTTTTACTTAGCTATATTACGTAAGTATATCCAATTTAACCGGTTTACTGGGAATATAATAAACCATTTTTAAGAATACCCAAAAGTTAAATGTTCAAATATTCCTATTAATAATTTCATGAAATGTTATGAAATGCTGCTCTACTATAACTATAGATAAAAACAGAGAAAAGAATTTTGATAAGTATGCTAACTGATCAGAAATGCAGAAAAGAAACTTACATAGTAGCGAATTAATGACCATACAATATTTATTCATTTTGGTTATTTAAGTACAGAATCAACACTTTTTTCGTTGTTTGAGTTATTGCATTCCGTATCAACCTATCTCTGTAGCATAGGTGGTAGCGTGTCTGCCTCACCTTCAAGGGGTCCCGAATTCGAATCTTCATCAGGGAGAGTTAACTAGATCAGGTTCTGTTCCGAGATTTTCCCTTATCCTGACAGATGAATATCCCGTAGCTCTAAGCACTATAGATTTTGGGCTCGTTTGAACATCATTTTACCCATTTCCTTCATCGTCCGATGTGGCTTAAGGTTGGATGACATAAATTGAAGAAAAATTGGCATTGAAATTCCATCGTAAGAACATGTTTTGAAGGTCTGTGTTTTTTTAAATTTGATTTAATATTCTCCAGCGTAAGATCTACCGGACGATGAATGAAATAGGTGAAATGATGCTGAAGTAAGCCCAGGGTTCATAGAGTTTAGAGAGTTTCATCAGTTTTCAGAATGAAGAAAAACCCCATTCAAAGCCTTAACCGCACTATTAACCCTCACCATACTCGAACTTGGTGTCCCTTGAATGTGAGACAGACATGCTACCCCCGTACCACAGAGGATGGCTTGTAAGTTGTTGAAAACTTACATTCCGAAGCTGATATCTGACATTAGTTCTTAAAGTTATGCTCTTTACACACTGCACCGACCCTTTTGAAATTATTCTCTCTAAAGGAACTCAGAACATACTTTTGATGAACTGTTTTGAGTCAGTCACAGTTTAAGAGTACAAGGCAAGAATTCTAGACGATCACTCCAATTCAATTACTTATGCTTTAGATGGGAGGGGGAAGTTTATTTTTCCTTTCCTCAAAAGCTTTTGTAACGGTTTCGTTCAATTTTAATATAGTTAGGATATATTTGCATAATTAATCAAATATGGATCTTTAATTTTCTCTGAATACTCGGTGAAGCTTCCTTCCTTCCTAGAAACATTCACTTATTTTCGATCAGTGCAAAAAGTGTAATTAATTTCTTTTTTTAATTTTTTACATCCTCTAAAACTCCTGTAAAATATTCATTAGATTTTTATTTTTAGGACGCTTGCACAGCTAGCAAAATGTACCATATATTTAATTTTATATGGATATTCTGTGAACTCCTCTGTTTTGAAAGGAAACTTAAAAGATTGATCATTCACATCTCTAACATTACTAGTGTACTTGTAAATACGTAATGCAAAATGTTATTTGATTCTGAAAAACAAAAAAAGTATTTTAAACTTTTGATTTTTGAGAAAATAAAGCTTAAAGTGTTCAAAAATTCATATAGAACAGTCTTTAACCTTCTTCTTGATGGGTTACCAGAAATAGCAAGCACCATAGATCTATCATATTTTTAAGACTCGACTTCATTCTTCTTTTCTTCCTTCATGCATTTTTGAACATTTGCAGTGTATATTTATATCAAACCTGCTAAATGCTTATAAGATACATTTGTGAACACCGCACTCAAAAAGTTGAACATTTGTCGCGAAATTCAAGAAAAAAAAAAAAAAACAATATGATAAAAAATTAGGAAAATGTCAAAACACATCAACTGCAAAATTGTGGGTTAATTTAGCTGCCAATGAAATTTAAAGAGGGAATAGAGGCTTTGTGGAGTTACTGTACAGTAAAAGACAGGTAAAGGCTAGAAACTGGTTGGCTTATTTTAAGCAAAGCGTGACGCGATGGAGAAAACTGTTGCATTTATTTAACTCCCGAAATCTCACGAAACGCTACGAAATACAAAAATTAAGATCACATATGTTATTCATTCAAAGGAATGCAGACATACTTATGATAGTTTTTAAATGATTGCAGTATAACGTTAATAATCTTGTTTTTCACAAAAAGCAACTGTGAACTTCTAATGCAAAGTCCCTAAAATAAGGTCACATGTGTATCATCTTTGCTCCCCTAAGTGTTGGGAAATCATCGAAAGAGATATTTTCATATGAGAATTGAGCCCTTTTACAGCTGAATGTATCTTTTCTAAAAATGTGGTCATACTAAAACTTTTTGTATATAATTTATTTCCCTATCAGCATTGCTATATAGACTTCGCGAACTAACGTATAAAATGCTGATTGCATTTACATCTCTTAGGTTAGATAACATATTTTTCCACGTTCGGGTGCAGATGTAAATCTAGCCCTCTTCACATATACGTCAGTAATTCAGTAACCTAATCTTGCATAACGGATTGCCTCACCGTAATTCACAAAGTACAAGTAAAGCGATGCCGCAAGAAAAAACAAAACAGCTGGGGGTGGGGAGTTTCCATATAAAAACTGAATTGAAATTGAAACCCGAGCCGAGATCTGGGGTTGGTAAAGCATGTTGGTGTTTCAAGCTAAACAACTTCTATATGAAGGCTTTGATGTCTCGTGTTCCGCCAAGGAAAGTTCTGGATCGTGTTCACAATGGCGAGTCTTGTCGACAACGTCAATGTACGAATAAATGTACAAAGATTGGTTATTTTATCTACATTGTGTAAAGCCTGATTGGTTTCGGTTGCTCTATACAGCATAACTGCACATTTCATACAAGTGTAATAGCATTACTTAAATATGTATTTAATTTGCAGACTAATAATATTAGTTAATTATGCCACTATATTTTCTGATTTATTAGTAGTTCCAGGTACTTTGAGCTTTGTACGTGGTGTGCCTCTTGAGAGCATGGTGCAGGTTGTTGTTATGGGTAAAGCAGAGCGGGTAATCTTCGTGATAACGGACAGCAGGATCACTTGTACGAAAGTAATAACAAACGGAGGAGTCTATCATGGAGTTTACATACCCCAATATTCCTTATTTGTTATCTACAACTTACACTTTCATAGAGAAGTAAATGAGAAATAACTTTATATAAATTTAATTGTGGATTTAATGCTTAACCTTGTAATTCCAGTAGATTCGTTGTTTAATAGTTCGAGTGCTTTCTGCAAGGCTGATGATAGACTGCTTGAACTAAGAAGTAGGTATTCAAGTGCGAACACATGGAAGCAAAGCGGTTGGTCTATACTTTTTTCTTCTTCCGAGTGGAGGATAAATCCATTTATGGAGTCCCACTGTGTTGAAGGCCATAGTGGGGACTGAGAAACTCGCCTGTCCTTTACCCTACCCACTAAAAACCTGCACCGCATAATATAAGGAAAATTGCCTAGCTTTGGCGGTCTTGCATAGCCACCCGCGTTAGTATGTGATAGCTGGGAAGTGGTACCCATTGGGTACGAGCGCGTGAAAGGTATTACTAGGTTACAACCATGAAACCTGACTGCAGCCTAGGAGCTAGAGTTGGTATTAGGTAAGGACAGATACGGGATAAATGCTGAGGGTGTTGAGCCTACCGCACGCGGCGAGACTTGAGCTCTTCCACTTACATGCGGCTGTAGGTCTTCCGCTGCTGTTCAGTTGTGTGATGTTGCAGGTTCTCTGCAGATGGTGCAGGTGGTTGGATGGCGGAGCTGACGAAGTTCCGGTGGAGACCCCGGATGCTCTCAGCGAGTTCGTCCAGCTTCCGGTGAATGGTATATTTGTTGTTCTATGGTGAAGTGTGCTACCTGGATTGATGCCTGGAATTCTCTTAGGAGGTCCTCCAGGGCCGTCAGCTTGACCGCTTTGACCAGGAATTCCGAATGGAGATCCTGAATGGCCTCCCTAGGCCCCAGACTTGCTCCCTGAGCTACTGCTGGCTGATAGAATGGTCTGGTGCTGCTGGCTGTTAAGGAGGTTGCTGATGTGGTGGCTGTTGTATGCTCGGCTGCTGCTGATAAGTTGACGGCGCTGGTGGTGTAGGCGATGCCTTGCTGCAGGGATGCAGGGGACAGAGCGCCTGCCCGGTGAAATGGTTGTGCCCTCACAGGAGGCACAGTAGTGGCGGTGGCGGCGGTCGTGGTCTATACTTACAGTCGTTCTTCATTTCGAGTCTCAGTTACCACCGTGCAGAAAACTTCAGTTAGTAAGTTAATTTATGTGTTTGTGGGAAGACTATTAGACGAAGGAGAAAGAAGTAACACCTGAAAAGAATACACATTAAAGCGTCATTATCTACTTATCTGCGCATCTACACTCTTTATTTAAAATGTAAACATAGATTATATCGGTTACTATTAGAACCTGCAGCCTCCCTTTATTCTACTCCCCGTCTTTCTCCATCTCTAGCCCTCTCTAACTCTATCTCTCTGTTATATAGGGGAGATGCGCCCAGTATCGCACGGTGTCGGTATCTCGTAGTTGCCGATAGATAGTAAAAGCCCATGGTGTATTTAGACAAAAAAAACTCTCTTTGTTACCAACGGAAAGTTTTCCCCTCTCGTTGAATCATAAGTTATTGTTCAAAGAAGTCGTATAGTGAATTGGAGCTGGGCTGTTAATAACTTACTGACATTGCTGCTGCCTGTCCGGTGAAGAACTAATTAAGTATTTGTACTCATATTATTTGGTATTAAGTAGACTACATAAACACAAAATACAGTGTCGGTTTAAAAGAATCGGGCCGTGCTATGACGTTATATATATGCGCACGTGTGAGTTGCTCAGTACCGTACGATAGGAATTTTCCCAATACCGTACGCAAAGGTATACTTTTTAACCCCTGAACTTGCACTGACATGAGATTAATTTTTGTTTATAGGCATTTCTGTTAACATGGAGGCCAAAAAGAAAGGAAAATGTTTAGAAGAAAATATGAAATAAGCAATAAAGAATATGATAGAAGGATCAATGAGCCTGGGAGTAGCAATATATATTGCAGAAACACTAACATCGATTCTGTATAAGTTGATGTTGCAAGAAATGGAACACAAACAGAAGAACAAACCAATAGCAAAGGGTCCTAAAAGTAACAATTAATAAAACTATAAATAGAGAACCTAGCTCTAACTCTATGCCAAATGAAACTGGAAATAGTGAAGAGCCTTAGAAGACTAAAAGAAAATTAAATTTTGGAACCAATACCAGTGTTGATTGAAGTGTTCTAACAGTGTATTATTTGCTTAGAAATCTCAGACGAGGCTTGGGTTCAGTGTGTATCGTGCAAGAGTTGGGCACATATTGAATGTACAGGACAAGAGAACATTGATATGTGATCATTGTGTTAAAATTGTTTCATTAGTTCTAAGACATTTTTATTTTGTTATGATAATCTCTAGAGGTTTGGAAAAGTGTTATGTTACCGTGTTCTGTTTTTATCTAAAAGGTACAATAATTATGATAAGAATAATTATCTTGTGATTTATCATACAGTTCCTTTTCCTTTATTTAGACATATGTATTTATTTACGTCTGTCCGGTACTGGGAAACACTTTTTGAGATGCGCAATTATCACTAATATTTACTTTAGGTTTTAACAGTCAATATGACTCGCATTCATGAATGTTCATTACTGATTCTGTTTCTATATGCTATTAGCTTCATGATAATAGTAACAGGCTACTTGTTCTCCGTTGCATTTTCTTGGAATTTTGATAAAACCTTAGGTGTGCGATACTGGGCGTATCTCTCCTATGTTATTACAGTAACTCCAAAATAATAGACCATTTGATTGAAATTGCGTATGTCATGAGTTTAAAATTGCTTTGCTTACTTCCCAGTTTTAAACATTTTGGTAATATTTAAACCTATGTCCTTCAAGCAGAACAGTCTTTTGAATGATGAAAGAATTGCTAAAATCGCCGATTGATTTACCGCATTACCCCACCCCGCACCTCTACACATACTCGCATATACACGCTTACGTAAAATAATTCTAATATTAGTAGGTATACATTATATGCAGTAATTTATCTGGCAATTTTAAAATATCATAAAAAATTAATGTCAGCTTAAATATTATTTTTTTACACAAATAAAATATATATATTCTTTGTCGAACAAATGCACTATCTACATTTGTTTGACAAAGTCCCTTCTGCAGCATTCTCCGCCTTTTTTTCATAGATTCTCAATTGCTTCATTTCTGCTTTGGTTATAAATTGCTCTAGGCATCGCATATGGTAGTGCAGATGTCTATTTTTGAAGAGTTAAAGCGTTGATGATATCCTTTAGCTATAGTGCCTGTCATTTTTTGAAGAAATTTGAGAGTTTCACTGTCTGGAAGTAATGCTCAAAGCGGGACCGCACTGTATTTGTTCCTGCGAGTTCACATGTTCTTTCGCAAACGTGGCATCTCCTGAGCATGGTCAGGCGAGAGGAAGTGATAATTAAGCAACTGACTGGGAGTCGCACGGTGGTACCCCGGTGACAAGACCCTCCAATGAGCACTTAACTCTATAATGTGATTTATGTATCCAGAAGGAAGAATCCTCCAAAGCGATTTCAACTGTTCCACTATAGCATATACCTACCGCGCGGTCATGTATCCCGGACGCTTTTGAAAATTGATTTCCCTCTGGAAAATAATAAAAGCATTAACATTTTGTTATTTTGTTATTGGATGGCTTTGGGAAAATGATTTTTTAGAAGTGTAACGTATTTTAAAACTTATAGCGGATGAGAACAGATGCTCAGGTGAGTTTTTTTTTTTTTTTTTTTTTTTTTTTTTTTTTTTTTTTTGTTATTTACGTCCTCCAACATTTAGTCAAATCGGACGATGAATGGAATGGGTCAGATGATGCTGAATGCGTCCGGGGTCCATGGAGCTTAGTGTTACCCGACATTCGTCTTTCAGGATAAGGGAAAATCCCGGAAAACCTTATCCAGGTAACTCACCCTGACCGAGATTCGAACTCGGGACCTCTTGAACGTGAGGCAGACATGCTACCATCTATGCTACCGAGGTGGGCAGCTTACGTGAGCCCTGGGGTTCTTAGAGGTTAAGGTTACTCGACATTTATCTCCTTAGAGTAAGAAATACACGCTACAAAACTAGAGATTGAAAAATAATTACTAATTGGATGATTAGGGATGCAGGTCTCTGTGATGTGGGGCTAGCACGGCTACCTCAAGAGGTCCTGAGATTTTTCTTTAGACTCGGACACTTTCTTCCAAAAGGAAGAATGAACGCATGATGTGATATCATTTACACTTTTACCCTCTATTGTAAAGGATGTCCAAGAAGACAAGAAAATAAAATCTGTATTTCAAAATTTTATTTGTTTAATCAAGGAAATCGTGTCTAAATGTGTTCAGTTTTGTGTGAAACGGATTGTTCTGCATTGAAATCTAGCAGGAGTTTTAAATTTGGTTTTCGAGGTTATATTAATTTAATAGTTGCGCTAACACTGCAGCGACGTTTAGAAAGAACGTTTACACAATGAAATAGGAGCAGATCAGTTAAATAATAAATAAGCACATTTATGTAGGTCAAAGTGGTTTACAAACAAGAACATAAGGAAATCCACGAGGATTTATTATCTATTAGCAAATTATTATTGAGACTTAAATATTGGTAAGATAATTCTCTGTAATTAGCAAGTTGAAACCGGCCGGCACAAGATTAATTAGGTTTATGTAGATAATAGTTATACTTTTGTTGGTTTGATGCTTGTTTGTCTGTAATTGTATCAAATTCGGGGAAGGAAATACAATACATGACGAAATGTGGATAGAGAGGTAATCGGGGATAGCTCTGCAAATAAAGGGGAAAGTGTTCTTAAAATTCTGATGTGTTGTAGCCATGTGATTTTCTTTATTTTACATAAGCTAGAGAGCATAAAAAATCAAAAGCTACTTACCATATGAAAATTCGAACCAAAAAGGTAATCTCCGAAATAGTTACAGCCAAGAAACGGTCACAAATTTTGTGCATTAACGAAAGATATATTTTTGTCTTCACATACTTTTTGCAGGAAATTCAAGATATGCATTTAATATCTTGTGCAATTTTCTTAAACATATTGCGTTTTTATTAATATTGTTTGAGCTCTTCTATAAAAATAGGAATATTTTTCCGAGCAAACGAGTTTAGGGTGAAGGGATTTCATTTAAAATCGTTGTACAGCATTTTTGGAAGACGCTAAACTTAAATAAGAGTTTTCGTATTTGACCAGCTTTTCATTTTTGAAATAAGTTGTTCACAAACACAAGCTGAGGTCGTTCTCTAAAGCTGCTTTTATTTTTAATATCAAGGAGACTTACAGCTTGTTCTTCAAATGAAATTTGGTACCGAACTTGTTATGACATGCAATTCTTCCACTTACCACTGTCGTCAAATCTTTATAAATAGAAACCTCCATAAAGCAACAGAGCGAAGGAGTTTTATATATTACACGAATTAAGGACCATGAGAAGGACAGAAGGACAAAAACTAGGAGAAAGCGTTGACGTGAGCGTTGACAAAAATAAATAAGCAAGCAAATTAAACTGTGGGCAGCCTGCCAGCTTGAAAATTCGAATCCTTATCCAGAAAGACTGTCATTCGCAAAATATAGGGAACAAGCAACAGCTGCCTGCCAAGTTTCCATAGAAACCAATCTTCGTGCTATTAAGGAAGTTTCGCTATAGCTGCTTTGGGTTAAATAAAGGCGTTGCGTGGCAAGAAGCTAGTGAAAAATAATTTACGTGACTGAAAAGCTTCTTAATGAGGCGTGCAAATTAATTAATATTTCGCGTGAGGTTTCCCAGCTTGGTACGGTACAGCCCAGCTAGAGGTTAAACACAGCAACCCCATTGTAGAGGATTATCGTTGTACTCGAGAAATGCAGAAACAGTTGCTTTGCTGGGTTCTTCGAGGCAAGCTTTAAGATAGAACTTCCTGGCGTAGTGTCCTCAGAGATGTGTCAACAGTTTCTCTTAGGACATCCTCAGCAAAGCTCTTTACTTACTACAATACTAGCAGCATGTAGTGCATTCCAAAAACAGATTTTTTTAAAAAATATATTTCTTGTATGTGTAAGTTGTGCTTGCAAACAGTATACTTAAAAACGATAGATATAATAAATAACATACTTATTATCACTTGGTATTTAAGCTCTGCATATTTCAAAGATTCTATACGAATTTTAACAACTTTCAGCGCTGATCTTTACGGGGGAAAGTGTGTGTGGTTCTTTCATTTTGGATTAAAATACTACATGGTGAGGAACGTTTCATGACAAAGAAAATGTATAGGTATCTTGAATTTTCTTGGAAGGCCAGACAAGTCATCTATATTCCGGATGACCTCTCTATAACAGATAAATCGAAAGAGGTAGATTAAATCTCACTGCACGAGAAACGTAAATTTTTTTAAAGGGCAAAATGAATTTTCTATTAATGTAATGGGTGAAATGATGCTCAAATGAGCCCAGGGTTCTATAGAGCTTAGAGTTACCCAACATTTATCTTTCAGATTAAAGGAAACTCCAGAAAATAGCTTATCTTAATAACTCACCCTAACAGAGATTCAAAGACCTCTTGAACGTGAGGCAGACACGCTACCACCACTACACAGGTGGACCTGTGTGTGTGTGCCCGCGCGCGCGCGCGTGTGTGTGTGCGCGCGCGCGAACTTAACCACACTTCTTTGTTATTGAGTTGAAATGGCTAAACTTTGTAGTGTCAACTAGTGAATCGCTAGTAAATTTGTTTACTGCTTTGTCCTTTATCGGTGCATGTATATAAAGGGCACAGTATTTTAAAGGCATTACATAGCGACGTAATCATCTACATCTCTCCTCACGTAGACTCATTTCAGAGGAGGAGGCATCCAAAAGGAAGACTCCATTTCCTCGATGGTAGGATGGTGATGAACATGACGATGGAATAAGAGGACCTACGGCTGTTACCATGGGTTCCAAATTACATTGAAGTTATATTTCTTATGTGCTAGTCAAGTGTGAATGCTTTCATAGGGAACACTTAGAACGAAGCCACTGAGCTACCCCGGAGCTCCACGACTTATTCTACAAAAGTCTATCTCGTGTCTGCTTTGTCGTATAACGTAATTGTTATTCTGAAATGAAGGTTTTTCTGGACTAACCAGAAGTGGATTTAATGTGAATAATAAGCTTTCGTAAGAAGATTTTGTGGAAGACTGATTAGAGAAAGTGTTCTGAATGTCTCACACATTTTTCTTTAAAAACAAAATTTTATTTCATCTTTAGTTTCTATCGGAGGCTATGACTTCAGAGACAACCGATGGTTTTTAACATCAAATATACCCAAAGCTCCAGACTGTGGAGATTAGGGTATGATTTTAATTAATGAAATTCGCCCTCCGAAGCCAGAATCGTATCCGGACCTTAGAACTGATAAGACAACGCTGACCACTCGACCACAGAGATAGTCACAGCTAAGTTGTACTTTAAGCGAAAAACATATTCCATAATAAACGTATACACTTGTATAATGTAAATCCCTGTAAAACAGGCCGATGTTCTTGTATACAAATTGAGCTCACCTTGAAGGTCCAACACTTATAAGTGAACCCAATGAAAGAAGTTCACTGTGCATTCTAAGGTGCTCTAGGTTCCTAACCTACAAACATTGCGGAAGGACAAGCTCTTCCGAAAAGTGTGCAGTAAATCAAAGTAGAACAAAAAGGGATGTGAACAAAAATGTGTAATATTTAACGCCCGCTTTTACTACATACGGCACCGCAGGCGGTGACACTGATGATACATGAGATGAAGATGGAGTACCGCTGGAATTAGATGGCGGGGGGAACCGGAGATCCCGGTGAAAAAAGGGAATGTCTTACCCCATGAAACGCGTTAGGCGGCTTTCAGATTCACAAAGTTATTTCACATATATCCAGTAAAATTAATGCTTTTCTAACGATATGGTGGTAAGTACTGATTTATGATGATTAGTGGTAGGTAAGGTTGGTAGTGTGAATGTACGAGGGCTGTTGAATAAAGAATGATCATAATTTTTTACGGTCATAATTTTTCACACTAAAATTCAATTTTATTATATTCTGTTAGCTTAATATGAAACAAACACGCCGTAGTAGTTTCATTGTTGGTACTCCTGGTTCCCGCCTGTGAGAACCAGGCAATGTCGGACATGTTCAGTATCGCCTACCACTGCAATGGATGTAACACGCGAGGAACAATATGTGGCTTTGAAATTCTGCTTTTGTCTCAAATCTTCAGATGAGGCCTATACAACGTTAAAAGAGGCGTATGGAGAGTATGTTCTTCCCTACAGCACAGCTCGAAGGTGGTTTAAAATGTTTAAAGAGGGGAGACAATCAATTTCAAAGGAAGGTGGACCCGGTGCTCCAGTTCCAGTTCTTAGGAAGAAACCGTCAACACTGCTGCTGCCATTGTGAGAGAGGATTGACGAATTACCTTCAGATCACTTTCTGAAATACTGAACAGTTCATTGGGTGCCACATTTCCTTGAAGCAGGCTGGATGCTGCACAACGATAATGCGCGGCCGCATATTGCCAATGTTTTTGCTGAATATCTTGCGAAAATCAACGTGAAGTGCATCCCTCATCCTCTCTATAGTCCGGATTTAGCCCCATGGGACTTTTTTATATTCCCTAACTTGAAGAAACGCCTTCGTGGGAGGCATTATCCATCATCAGAAGCAGTGGTGAAGGCTGCGGAGGCGATATTGAAGGATCTCTCAAAAATGGTATGCAGCATGTTATTGAAGACTGGCAGAAACGCTGGGACAAGTGCATCGCATTCAGGGGAGAGTATTTTGAGAAGGAGCATCAAATTTATGAGGATGAGTAAAGGTACGTTGTCAAAAAAATTTGTGATCATTCTTTATTGAACATCTCTCGTATAATTAAAAGCAGATTAGAATATAATAGGAAAATGAATAGTAATAATCATAACAACAATTAGTAGGTTATTAACTTATTTAATATTTACTATAAACAGTTGGAGTAAACTAAGGGAAATTCAGTAGTTCCTGGTCAATGTCTGCCACAATTTTCCATTAGCATGTTTCATTACAACCGTTTCTTTTAGTTTTAGCTCATCTATCGATAGCCAATGAATTCTTTTCCTCATTTTATTTGAATATTTTAACGTTTTTGCGTGCCGGCTAGCAGAACCTCAATTAAGACGTCTGCAAAAGCTGTTTAGACTAAGTTCTTTTAATGTCTTTGTTTTGATAAATTACAGAACCTCCTTCATAACTGTCAACCTAATTTGTATCTTCTTTTCAACTGAAAGTAGAATATGTAATGAAACTCAAGAAGCGGATAACATATTCTTCGTCTGGCGCTGTATGGATAGTCACAAGACATTACAAACAGAGCATGGCAATAAATCTCGTGCATTTCTATAAGAAATTGCTTGAAGCCGTACCTTACTCTTTCCTTCCTGGAAAAGTTCAGTTTTTATTCTCACTCCAGCGAGAACTGGAAGTTCGTAAAACTTTCACGTATCCACTTTGTCCTGTGTACTTTATTAAATATCGATAAAGGCGTCGACGGCGACAAGGAAGATGCAAAAAGGTTCCACCAAAGACTTTGCGTCCCTAAAGGCCCAATACTGCTATAGCAGATTTGATTAAAAGTGAATAAAGAAATGTTTGAACTAAGACGAACTTTTGGTACATTTGAATAGAAATCTAGTTATAACGTTAGCAAAAGTGATTTAAAACGACGTTCCAGTGCTTATTGCTTCCAGAAGTGTTATCGTTGCTGCAAAAAGTTAAAGCAAATAGCACAGAATGTTATGCAAATTACTGCTGAGTTTGATTGCGAAAAGAAAATTTGTATAATAGGAGTGGTTCTACTAGGTAATAGGTAAAATTTTTCATTCCATCGAAGTTAAAACCCTTTCTAGAATATATAGTATTTATGTCTGTCTTTTGCTTGATTTTTTTCTTTCTATGCTTTAAATTATAGGCCTTTAAGGTTCTAAATTTTAAATCTATTTTTAGCTATTTCTTGTGCAAAAGTTTTACTATTTGACGCATTTTAGGCACTTTTCTAATTCAAAATTTCAGTGAAAATTGGTTTAACTTTATATGAACTGATGCATACACGTTTTATAAGTAGAACTTTCTAAAAATGCACGGCCTTTAGTATTACTCTCCGCAATGACAATTACAATAAATAAATTTTATCAACGCTATTTTCGCCACAGTAAGAAAGAATTTGAAGTTGAACACTATGCATAAATTTTTAGCGCTAAGCATATAGTTTTTTGTAACTTACGTCCTTTAACTTTTTAAGTCATATCGGATGATGGATGGAATGGGTCAAATAATGCTCAAATTGGCCCAGGGTCCAGGAGGTTAGAGTTACCAACATTCCTCTTTTTAGGATAAGGGAAAACCCCGGAAGAAACCTTATCCAGGTAACTCACCCTGACCGAGATTCGAACTCGGGACCTCTTGAACGTGAGGAAGACATTCTACCATATACGCTACTAAGGCGGGCTTTGTTATGTTATTGACAAGTACTGGTTTGATTGTTTTGATTCTTTGTATTAATGAACATTTTTATTTGTGCTCCAATGACATACGAAAGTGTTTCTAGTTAGTGGAGTATGGCAAAACTTAAAACAGTTGGTATTTTAATGAGAGATTCGGAAGGGGGATGTGATCAGGGCATGGACTTTTCAGCGTTAAAGAGCAGGGACGAAAGGAAATAATGTTAAACTATTACTGGACTTTACGAAGGGATGTCGCAGTTAGCCGCATCCTTGGTAGATTTTTTTTTGGTGTTTCCAGATAGCACTCATCGTATCGTGTTTAATCGCTCGTCATCGATACACGATCACTGTAGTTTACATTCTTTGTATTGAAACGGTTTTAGTAGATAGTTAAATAAATAATAAACCCTGGCGTGGCAGTCCTAAGAATGGCCAAGGCCTACCAACCCTACTGCCGGCCTCATGCTCACTTACGCATGGCAGGGGTAGGCGATCATCAAACCAATATGGGGAGGAGTTGTGGTCAGCATCTCGGCATTCCCCAGCCGGAACGTTGGTTTTCGTGACCAGGGCCGGTTACCTAGCGTCAGTTCCTCACTTTCCTCACGATGCTGAGTAGGCACTGGTCCTACACCAGGGACTTAAAATCCGCACCCTATGGGTGGGTTTGAACTCGGGCTACTTTCCGTGGTCAGGTACCAAGGCATGCTGCCTTAGCCCGCTACGCCGCGTCGTAGGACTTTAGCAGATAGTTAACTGTTTAAAAATCCCTATGATTGATAGCAATAATTACACAGGAGCAGTTGTTTAAAAGTAATATTTTGTTAGTTGACGATGCTATTAATTGCCGGTATCATATTAGCACAGCCGGCGTGCCAGAATTTTCTCCAGCAGGAGTTCTTTTGCTGCCAGTAAATCTACTGACATGAGGCTGTCGCTTTTAAACACACTTATAGTCATCGATCTGGGTCATATTTGAACCCACGACCCACGAAGGCCACACCGAGTCCATTAACCGGTGGCTGAAATGATGCTCAAGTGCGCTTAGGGTCCATAGAGCTTAGGACTAGCTGACATTCATCTTTTAGGACACGGGATAGCTTCGGAAAGAATTTACCCAGGTAGCTCTATGAGATTCGAACTAGAGATTTCTTAAATGTGAGGCTGAGACGCTATACGTATACTGTGAGGTGGCTTATACACTTTTGGTATAGTAAGATTTTGCCTGCCTCTTTCGGTTTACTATTTATGCTATGAAGACGAACTTAGAGGTTATTTCCAAAAAATTCAATAATACATTTCTTACCAGTATGTGATGAAAATGTCTTATGGTTACGGCAATGTTTAGTTTGAATTAGAAGTCACTTTTGTATGAAATCAATATTTTCAAAAATTGCTCCTACAAAGAGTAATTTTAGACTGCGAATTTTCTTGAAAATCTTCGTGTCCATCCCTGGAAGATGCTAAATTGAATACAAGGTTTTCGTTTTTGTGATATATTGTGAAAACAGACGAACGCTTACACATAGAAAAATACATCACTTTTCTTCATTTTTGTATTTCATGGATTTTCAAAACGTGTATTTGATTTCCGTATCAAAATTATTGTGTGGAATACAACAGTTCTTCTACTTAATGCAGTACATGAAGTAAAATGGGATATTTATCATTTAGAGGGTTGTTTTCTTTCAGCAGTAGACGTTCATTCTTCGTTGCTGTAAGTTTCGCTGTGATTCTTGCAAAGAAGCCAAGCAAGCAAAGTTTTACGGCAAGCTTTCACTGAAGGGAGAGCTGCATCAATACGGGTTCTGCAAACTGACTTAAAGAAGATACAGTTTGTAAATATTAAGGCAACCAAGACCGTCCTCTTATGTTTTCTCTCTCTTTTCCTACAAAGCCCTTGCTGACCCTTGTCAGTAAATAAAAAAGACGAGCAATTTTTGCCTTATGTGTTCCAAAAGATTATTAATTTTGAACCATTTTTTCCTTTATCTGCTGCTTAGATTTCTTAAGCAATACATACATTACTTTAAACATGAGTTTTTTATTTGATTTATTAAATACTTAGCTGGAAGACAGAGGAAGTGTTCATCCCATCCAAAAATTGTCTCTAAGATTCTAAGATTTCACTCGATATACATTTTTAAAGATGCCATTGAAAAATAGTTATACAACCATCCTCTCTATGGAGAGATGTTCTATAATCTTTATTTTCTCTCTGTAATAATTGATTAACACATAGGTTTTATTGTTTTATTTATAGTATTAGCTAGAAGAAGAATTTAATCTAACAATCTCTCATTCAATAAAATATACTAAATCATTTAAAATAAAATATATACTTAATATAAAACTTATTAAAGAAAAAAATATTAAAGAAAAAAATCTAATAAAACATAAAGATAAATATATCACGACGATTCGTAAAATCAAAAGTCAAGTTTGCAGAAATTTAAAATGCATTTAATTTCTATAGAAAGACACTTTAGAGAAATCTGACGTAACATAAACCACCACAATCTCTCGTCTCTTCTGCACACGTAAATAAACAAAAGAGTTCACTTTCAAAGCACAGCTGCACGCGCACGAGTATCAGTTCCGATTACGACTGCCGACTGTCTCTTGACCGACTGACCGACCGACCGAGGTGCTGGCTCTATAAAGCCAGAAGGTTTATGCTGCGTGCCCACCCGTTAAGGGTTTTACCGCAGGTGAGGTTATGCAATTGGGAATTTGTAAGATGTGTTGTATGTTTTGAGCTTGGAGTGAATTTTGAGGTTACAAATTTGTGTACCTTCAGGTTGAAGGGCAGGATGCAGTACTATGCACCCTGGTGTTTTTATTTTGAGTTTATTTGTTGGGTAAAATTTTGATGCCAAACAGCTTAGGAGAATTATGTGGAGCTCAGCTTTAGCTGCCGTTAGGATTAGCTCCTGGGTTATCTTGGGTGTCCGCAAGCAATGCGGGGTACAAGATGCAGTCTAGAATGGTGTCTAGTGGGGTCATAATATTCTATGTGTTAGAAATTTGGCGTAGAATTTTGATGCCCGGCGCCTAATTTCGTTCCCCACGTATGGAAGACCTGAGACCTCGTATAACAACCTGGTAGGAAAATAACGTCCCACAGAATATATAGACCGTAGTCCTCTATTATGTGCACGTTGAAGCCATGCTAGCCAGCTATCTGCGGGCATGCCCCAGATCTCGCAAGCATATAGCATCACTGGATTACCAACGCTCGGAAGAGGTGACTGTCTCTTGGCGAATCACGGTTTCTTTATATACCTCTACTCATTGTCCTAGAAATTTGTGGAATGTTCTCTAACAATCAAGATGGCACTAGAAAGACAAACCTTTCAGTCATCTATCTTTATCTGTTTCGGCAAGCTTTTTATCTCCGCGTTGCACTATCTCTCCTTTTTTGTGCTTCGGCCCTACCTCCACGCAACAATGGTTAGCGACAATGTCTAGTCAGATGTTTAAAAGATAACCGCATCACAAGAATCAAGTGAACGGCGACTATACTTAAACCTATCCCAGTATTCAAACATTATTTTAAAAATGTGTTTTAAAAATAACCAAGTTGTGTGAGCGCGCGCGAGCGTGTGCACCAAGATCTTGTCTTATATGTTACGCTTTATCAACTATACAAGCCCCATCCATAATGAGAAAGCTTCAGAGAATCTCTATTATTTGTACTGCGAATATGTTGATTATAAGGTATTTTACTAGAATAAGGGCATTTTTGAGAACAATGTAAATAACGCTGCAATTTCTATGTAACACGTTGTTTAGGTTGGGGAATTATTCTAGAATATTTTCGGGTCGGTTCCTTGAAAGATTTGAATTTAAATACCAGTTTTGTATTTAACAAATTTTCATTTGTGATACATGCTGTTTCCACACTTATGTTTTTTTTTTTCCTAAAAGTAAATTAACTTTATTCCGATAGTTTAAATGCTTATATCTTTATATCCATTTTGGCGTGGAATGTATAGGTATGTAAAGTAAAAGGAAAGAAAGATAGTAAAAAGGGAAGGAAGGATGAAGGGAAGAGAAACATCGATTTCTGCATGCTTTGGCAAGATATTAGAGTAAAGGTTAGAGATATTCAACGGGGACATCTCACACAGTTTGAATTACTCGATCCATTGCAGCCACCATCTTCCAATTGAACTGATGAACCCACAGGAACCCAGAACGAATTGACGAAACCACAGAAAACTGCAGGCCGCATGCCGTAAAACCAAGCAGACGCGTTACAGTCCTTAACTATTCCATGATCGAAAGATCTGTCCCCTGCTGCTGCCTTTTAGAGAGCTGTCAAAAATTTACACAAGAAGTACCTTTTCAACTAAGCAAGCAACCGTACCATCTATCCGGCGCTGTCATACGGATTGAAACCTCCTAGTGGATGAGAACTGCAGAATTTGCCTACCACCAAGGCCAGAGTAGACGAGAATCGAACTGTGGATCTCCAGAATGCGATCATCACCGGTAGTCTCACTCACTTTGGTAAAATTGCGTTGTCTAAGGAATCATGGAAACTGTTCAGTAAATATTCTACAAAATTGGTTACAAACAATCTCATTTACGTTTTATAGAAGAAAGAGAAATTCTATGTCTGAAACACTTGGACACATGAATAAATAGATTATGTTCTATATCACGTCAGCTGCGTGATCGGGCGTATGCACTGGCAACAGCTGTTTTTTCTCTCTGTGCGCTGAGTTATTGAGCGGAAGGGGATGTCAGTGGGAGAGCGATGGATCCATTGTGTTTCTCCTAATATCGTTCACAATACAATTATTTACTTAAGGACACAGTGTGCAGTCTGCTGAATATCTATCGTGCGTGGGACATCAAATTCCAAACGAAATTCCGAACAGCAACCGCAGTTGGGTCACTGTGTTCCAGCTGTTTGCAAATTCCTTGCTTCAGCTGTTTCTTTTTGCCTCAAACGAGAATTGGTGGTTTTAAATCCACATTTAACATCCACAAATTATGCGATTGTGTTAGCTTTTGTATTTTCCACTCATTGCTTCGTGGTCGATGAGGCAATAAAGTTTTAATAGAGGACTAAATGGTGCAAATGGGTACTCTACCACAATACCTTTCATGAAAACCTATTAATCTAAAATTCATTTTTTTATCAAAAAGTATCAGCCCTAAAGACTCCTATAGTTAATGAAATAGCTACTACTTGTGTGGCAGAGTTATTTGGAAAATACTGCTTTGGATTCAAGGAGTACGGTAACGTATTATTCACAAAATATGAATACAAACCATGACTTTAATTCACACATAAAAATATAAATTAAACAATCAAATGTATTAATTTTTCTTGCGCAACGTCCATCACTTCATAGATAGTAGTTTTATGTACGCAGAAGTTTAGCCGCTACATTTAGTTAGGACAGCGGGGATGATACCAACGCTTATAGATCCCACAGAACTTGAATATCGACCAATTCAAAACATTGCACGAAAGATGTATTTATAGGATAGTTACCACACGAACTTGAAATGGTGAGGTTCTCTCGATCACACGAAAGCCTTGCATGCTAGACAACTTCTTCAACACACTGATCAAACCCCTGAGCTAAGTACTTGGCGGATCGAAGTCTAACTTCAACTAGTGTCGTCACTGAAATTGTTCAGGAGCATTTAAAAATGAACATCCAATATTATAAGTCAGTTTTCCTTACGTTTGTAATACCTACAATTGCTGGCCCTCTCTTTGAATATAAGTTGCCGATTGGGCCATATATGTATGAATTGACGTCTGTTAGTCTCGCAAAAGCTCGAGAACGGCTGATCCGATTTGCCAAATGTTGGTTAAAGTCCTACGAAGAGTTAAAATGTGAGAAAAAAGCCTCAAATGATGATGGACTGGATTATTAACTAAAAATTTTACGGAGCACATACACCTTCTTTTATTTTCGACAAACAAAATCATTACAAGTACAAAGATATTCCACTCCCTGCCAAAGCTTACCATGTTTTATTACATAACGTTTATCGTTTGTCATCAAGACTAAAACTTTTTATCTCTCTGGATGACATACCTTCCGAAGATTAGACAAAAAATTAATTTATGAACGCACTATAGGTAATTTTATAAATATTTGACCATAGAAATTGTTGTCAATTATTGGCGAATCCTTGGATATCTTGTTCATAATCTGTGTTTGTAAATTCGTGAATTTGAATTGAATTGACACAAAATTAATTGATTTCCTTTCTGATTCCGATAATTCCAATGGATTTACCTTTTGATTTTAAGCGTCTACAAATTTATTTTCCTTGCGTTTGGCCTTTGCGATGATCATAAATCGCAAGGACAGTTGTTGGAAGTTTACGGAATCAACTTGGAGTTGCATGTTCGCGCGTCGGAAAACTACCATCTTTATATATTTACAGACTATATATATACAGAGGCCGACATAAGTATTCGAACGTAAACATATTTATTACTTATATTATTTTAAACCTAAGCAGAGTAGGCATATGTAAATACAACTGGTACAAAATAAACTTGAGTCTTCCATTAAAACTGTAAACTCATAAATAGCAAATGAAACTACTTTGCACTACAAGGAGAAATAAAACGGTTAGTTTACATCTCGACATAAGTATTCGAACAGAGAGTGGCTAGTATTTAGTTATCATCCCCTTTCTTTGAATTACTACTGATAATCGTTTGGGTATTGTCTGTGTGTGTTGTTTAGTGACTGCAGAGTCCATATTTCTCCACTCTGTTTGAAGAAGTTCTTTCAGAAGGTCCTTGCTTCTGATGTGATGCTTCCTCACACGCTCCTCGAGTTCCTTCCAGATGTTATCTATAGCATTTAAATCTGGATATTGGTGCGGTGTCTTCAAAGTGTGAGGAAGCCTTACAATTTCAGCAGCATGCTTCGGATCATTGTCCTACTGGACGTAATAATCATGCCCTAATCTCAGCTTCTCTGCACACGTTTCAAAATTGTTTCAAGAATCCTCTTGTATTAAAATTTGTCCATGACTCCATCTATGAACACCAGTTCCTCAAAGCCAGATGAAGCTATACAGCCCCATACCATCACATTACTGCTACCATGTTTCATTGTAGCTACCATGTTCTTAGGTTCCCATGCTCTATTTGGCAGTCTCCGTACTTTAAGACGTTCATCACTCTTGTGTAAGCAGAATTTGCTCTCGTCCGACCAGAGAACCTTATCCCAGAATTATGTTGGTTTCACCACATACTGTTTAGGATATTCTATACGCTTTTTCTTATTCACCTTATTAACATATGATTTCTTCCTAGGAACGCGGGCATTGCACCCAGTACTATTTAAACCCCGTTTAACTGTTCTGGTGTGAATCATAGTGCCAGAATATTGCTCAAGGCATCCTCTATAATCTCGGATTCTGATTCACCATTTTTGTTATTTGCCTCCTGTCTCTGGTGGTGAGTTGAGTAGAAACGCCATTTATAGGTTTATTTACAACAGTATTTGTCTGTTTGAAGCGTTGAATTATGCAGAACACTGTAGTTTTGCTTCTGTTAATGGTTTTGGCAATTTTACAGAGATATTTGTTTTGTTTGTACATATTTATCACGATATTCCTCTCTGCCACCGTTGTCTCCTCACCTTTACGTCCCATATTACTCGCGAGTTCACAATCGGCTGAATAACTTTGAACACACTGTCTCGAGGCATAGCATAAACACAACTGCTATGTGATAGGGGCGTGTAGGGTACGTCCAACCACCTTTCTCTCTGTTCAATTGGGTACGTTCGAATACTTATGTCCACCAATAAGAGCGACAATGGAATAAATACAGTACAGATTGTGTAATAAATACATGCAACGTGATATTTTAAATATTGTTTCCGAGACACAAAAGACTAATGTTTACATGTTTAACAATTCAACGCCGCCAAATAAATATTACAGTACGTGCAATGTTACATGTTATATTATTGGAATACTTCTGTGGGCCTCTGTATATAATTTATCAGAATGCTTTAAATTGATTAACTTAATTGTAACTATATTGTATTTAAACTTCACTCCAATTGCACAGTAAATAACTAAATAATCCAAATTAGTTTTATTTATATAGATAAGTTGAGACAACTTTTATTGGTGGTACGAAGTTCGCCGGGTCAGCCAGTTACATATAAAATAATGCATTAAGCTTTCAGTTTGCCCTTTCTTCACGTGCCCGCAGATATTTCTTTACCTTTGAAAGCTTACATTGCCATTGCCATGCTCTTTACGCTATTAAGAATTCTTCATGTTAGTTATAACTCCACGGAGGTACTTTTACAGATGTACTTAATATAAATTACAGAGAAACAGTATGTTTCAGTAACAAAGAATCTTTTGAGTTACTAGTTTGCTCAAGATAACTACCGCATGCATGGCTGCAAAAGGCAACGGCATGGATGACGAATGGAATGATTTAGGATCTGTTAGAAAACGCCCATACCGCGTTCTCTCAGCTGCTACGGGGGTGCGGTTATGCAAATCCTCAACTTGCTTGCCTCGCACCCCGAAGCCCCATAAAATGGCGCGAATGTCCGCCCCGTTCCTGATGCAAATATCAGAGCAGAGGTTTTTTTTGGAGCCGTCCCGGTTGTTACTACATTTCTGGGGTATTAAAATTCACAGCCAACTGCGTGACTACGACACAACAGGAATTAGCTTTGCAAACGCACTACCCGTTTGGGACACCAACCGCAAGTTAACAGCTAGGAAGGGGAAATGACGGCGACACCATCACCTCCGCCGTTGTGACCTACATAGTCATCCACCATGTAGTGACGCAAAATTACAAGACGTACTGGCGTCATATTCCACGCTACCGTCTAATTATGTTCTATTTTTAGGTTCAGGAGCAGGAGATGTTTGTACATTTTAATTATCCAAGTTTGATGGTTCAGTCTTTACATTCTCAGGTGGATATATTATCAGTATTCCATTGTTAATAATTTACATTTTTATACCACAATTGCTTAGTGTATAAAATTATATATATGTGCATACACATGCCTTTTGTAGCTAAGTGGAAGTATTGTATTCCATACAAAATTACGATGTTGAGATTACAACGAAAATAGATGTATTGAGGGCCCCTGATTTAAAAATACATCTAAAACAAAATCTCGTGGTGTCTATATGTGTATGTATCTAGAATCACAGTGATTTCAACGTGAAACAATACAATAAAAATGAAAAAGAGGCCTTCATGTAAACGGCAAAGCATCCGAAAGTACTAAACTTGGTATATTCATTGACATTTATTTATTGACGATTTTGATGTAAACCACATATTTAAGACATTTACAGGACAAACAAAATGCATATCTTGATTTTTTTCGTAATATCCACTCATCTGTTAAATGAAGCCTTCTTCATTCTTAAGGGAGTCTCTACGATCATGTATAATTTATAAACCATAAGAAATGTACTACAATAAAAATATAAATCTCCTTAAAACACATAATTTATTTCAAATACATATTTGTGGCATCAGCAAGGCTGTAATTACTGGTTTGATTTTTATTTCAGTAGATATTTCGTCATTTGTTTAAAACCTGGGTTATTTATTGTGTTGTTATAGCAATAGTGTAGAACTTAAAGGCAGAGTATAGTTTAAATCCTGGTAATTAATTTGGTTTCCTCTGTCCTCCAACTATCGTAAAAGGAAAAGTGGAATGAAACCATTTCTGCAAAGATTATCCCGATAAACGTAAAGATAATAGAAAAATAAGCTTTTGTAAAAATAGTTTGTCAAAGTAGTATAAATTAAACTATAGTAAGTACATAAATTCATGTATATGTGATACATCAGAATTTTCATTTTTAATTTTATCGTTAGGTTTAGAAATCTACAGTGTTGTTCCTCTTGAAACACATTCTCTACATTGTATATCCGACGACCAGAAAGAGAACGTTTGAACCCTACATGAAATATGTACCATTCTGATGTACATCAGAGCTGTATCTCCCTTGCATCTGTGTCAGAGATAAACAAAGTTCATCATATTGCATCTTCAGTCTGCAATGAATTTCAGTACTGTTCAAACACATAGCAGCTGTTTAATTGTTTTGATGCCGACATATACCACTGTTGATGGATGTGCCTTTGTGTACATTTGAGTAATGACCTGCTTTGACACACCGAGATTCCACAGCTTTTCATAAATTCTCTGTGAAATTATATCTAGCGTTTCGTTTATACAGAGACTCCTCGCCATTGTGCAATCTTTTCTGTATAATTTATAGGCCGCTAGTATCCACGTGGTGTTATGCAGAGGATTCCATGCAGTTGTCAGTATCATTGGTTTGAAAAGCTTCTTGAATGCACATAGGCCGAGGAACTTGCATCTACAAAATGTCATTTACGGTAACACTGCAGCCCATTGTATGCCCTGTGAGTCAAAACCTATTCTTATCTCTTCTTGATTATCAAATCTTTATTCCTGTACTCTGTGTATCTTAATAAGCCAAAATATGGAGCAAGTGTGAGCACACCTGTTACATCTTTGCCACAGGCTGTTCAATTCCTTACGAATCAAGCCAAAACGTTTACTTTTAATTACATTCAAATACTCCGTTAGAATAGTTTGTTACATTACAATTATTGCAGTGCAGATGCTTTCGTAAATATTATAATTGTTTAATTTTATTATCTATATGTCGCATACTTGTCACACAATAAATAATCACTATGACAGAGTTATTGACTTGCGGAAGAAGTTCTAATTAATAAAAAAAGAACAATTATAAGTATTAATGTACAAGCTTCAAATGTGAATGACGTTTTTAGTTGTTTATTAAGCCCTTTTGAGCAAAGTATAGTTTATGTTATGTCCCGTTTATAATTTCCAGCGATTTTGTTATAACGGTGCTTGCAAAAACAACTGAAAGTACGTGTTAGTCACATTCATATTTTCCAGCAGAGAAAAGATAGGTTGAAATACTATATCAAAACATATATGATTGCGACAAAGTTGATATGCACATTGTTATTAAAAATAATACTGACATTTGCTTTTCTGCAGAAAGTTGGGAAAAAAACAGTGATCTAATGCTCAAACTGGACTAGTGCAGCTTGCAGTGTTTGGCAAACAAAAGCATTTGCTTACATTTGTGATGTTGGTACCTAAGAACAAATTCTATATGTCTAAATTTGGTAGCAATTTATTTATATAATTTACTATCTTTCATAGTGGTGTGACTGCAGTCACCAGATATCGGAGCCCGTACACCTTTAAAGGGATATGAAGTTTACGAGTCTTGCAGTATATAACTGCTGACGTCAGTCTCGGAAACAACACGCAGGGATAGTCCGGTTCGCAACGCGTAGCTTTAGTTTCATTACAACTACTGCTCGCCACGCAGGTAGTTCTGCCTTCCAGGGAATGCAAGGTGTTGGACAAATTCTGTTAATAGCATTACTTTCACAACAATTATTGGACAATCTCCATTTTATAAATCAAAAGTTTTAGGTATTATCAACAACCATTAGACAACCTGAAAAATGT
Source organism: Mantis religiosa (assembly GCA_030765055.1). Classification (NCBI taxonomy): domain Eukaryota; kingdom Metazoa; phylum Arthropoda; class Insecta; order Mantodea; family Mantidae; genus Mantis; species Mantis religiosa. Next base: position 90,237,477 of record CM060954.1, on the reverse strand, counting down.
ACTTTCGAGCTGTCTAAAAGCAGTCGAGGAGGTGTCTGCGAAAGTTAACAATATAGAGAATGTACCACCTACCAAACGAACAAAAAGTGAATTGTCCAGTAATCTATACAGAAAAGTGCTGCGTAATAAAAGAAATAAACAAAGTCTCAGACAAACACATGAAAATGATTTGTTCTACTCATATGCACCATTAACGTCAAGTGACTTTGAACGAACTTTCTCCCAATATTTTTATATTGTTTCAGTGAGAGGCGCAGAAAATTCACATTCGACAGTTTACGAATAAAAATGGTTATTCACTGTAATTCCTTCATCTAAAGCAATGATTAGGAATGCATGTTTTAATTTAGCTTACACTTTGTATCCTTACCGGACTGTACACACACAGCGCCTCGGTATACTTGTTGACACAGACGTTTGTTAAAGTCGCGCCTGACCTTGTATAGTACCTGTGCGCGTATGTGTGTGTAGTGTTTAACGCCCGCTTTTACTACATACGGCACCGCAGGCGATGACACTGATGATACATGAGATGAAGATGGAGCACCGGTGGAGTGAGATGGCGGGGGAAACCGGAGATCCCGGAGAAAACCCGCCCCAACGCCGTGTTGTCCACCACAAATCTCACTTTGCGGTCGCCTGGGATCGAACCCGGGCCGCCTTGGTGCATTGATTGCTAAGGTGTATGGGATCCGATGTGTGGTAATCACGTTACTGGCGTGAAAAATATTTGTGTAAGTGTTTTCATAAATAGTAAGTTCCTGATTCATAAATCTTTATGCTGTATTTTAGAATTATAATGTGATACTTAAATACAATTTTGTATAATTACGTTTTTATCAAACTTAGAGATTCTTTTGTCATTTCATGAAACTCTTGAAAATACAAGCGGTTGTTCTCCGTTGCCTTCCGGGGTTAGGTATTAGCGAACATTTCTTAGTTTTTAAACTAATTTTCTTTAGCCATTTGAGACAATAGAAAATTATAGATTGCAAAACAAATAAATAGAATGAGTTTTTAATGAATTGAACTTTTTACGTTCATTATATTCAGAAAATCTTAAGTGTTTCCCATTACCTCACTCTTCCCTAACTGTACTTCTAGGTATTTTTAAAGCTAGTTAATTTGGCAACTTTGGAATTAACAGAAAATTCCCCGCTTATGTGCTGTATATTTTCTTCAAATTTCAGATTGCCTATACCTAGTGTATTCAACTATATATAAGGCATTAATTTCCTGCTGCTTGCCACTTTTAGTATTGCTATTAAGGAGTTGGTGAGTTCCCCACATTTCAGATGGGAATGCTTAGTCGCAGTATAAGAAAAGCAAAAGAAGAAAGGAAGGGAATTTAAAACTAATAACATTAGACATTTAATGGTGTACGGTTTAAGTCCAAGTTGCAGATAAGGTGACAGAGACAAGAAGCAAGCAGCCGAAATGGAGAGAGAACAGAAGCGCCGCTGGTATGCAATAAAGTAGTGTAACTTTACGGGACATTCGCTAAGCCCCTGGGAGTTAGTGGTTGGTTGTTGTAAGGTTTCTTATCGCGGTGATGGTCCCTTGCCTAAGAGCTTGATAAATACTGCCTCTGCCAAGACCTCGCTGTTTATTGTCTTGCAAGAGTAGCGTGTGTTTTATTTCAAATGTACCACACTAGTGCAAGAGGTAAGACGAAAACCCGTATCGTTCGAAAAATAATGTCAAAGGTATTTTTTGAGGGAAGCCCTTATAAGGTGTTCCTCTTCTCGCAAATAAAGTTTATCGCTTGTTCTTTTGGTAATTTATGTTATCCCTTAGAGATGACAATCAAGCACATTTAAGTTTAATGTTTCAATAAATAGTATTTCAGTGTAAGGAATATGCATATCAAACTAACATTAAGAGGTAGTTGAGTTGAACTTTTAGTATTTATGAAATAAGGCAGCAATGCCGATGGAAAGAACATGAGCTTTAAGCCATCCGGTTTTGTTATTCGGATTACCTACCTCCTAAGGGGCTCCTATAGTGTCACAGGGGATGCAGCACCGAAAAGCCTAAATTCAGCAATTTTCAATTAATCTTGCTGAATATTTTTACCACGTATTTCTGATGCATAATGGACACAGAATTTAAAATTTGGTTTTTATATCTTCAATAGTTTTTGAGTAATTTGTGTAATTCAAAATTTGGGCAAAATTCAAACCGCTCTACGTGATGAAAATTTTCACAATTTTAATTTTTCTATTTATAAAAATATTCATATGGTTATGCAGAAAATATCTATCACATGAATTTCTTATACTGCTTTTAGTTCCAGAGGAAAAAATAGGTATGAAGCAAACATAAAAAAAAAAAAAAAAAAAAAAAAAAAAAAAAAACCTCTGCCTTTTTATATCAATAACTTTCAAAATATAATGAATATTAAAAATTCATATGATAGAAAACTTTGCTGATTTTCTAAGAACATCTGTTGAACTTCGCTTGGAACATTTTGAATGACAAAAAATTTTGAAAAAAACTATAACTGAGTAAATCAAATTTTAAAATCCAAAACATTTTCCTTCTCAACTGCATGCCTTGAAGCAGACTTAAACCCTTCAGATAGATAAGTTGGACCTCCTTGCCTCTTCCTTCTCTCTTCTGCTGCAGTGTTCTTCAATTTCAGTTTACTTTTGGATGTTTTAGAAGTTACCTTCGCAGAAATTGCTGAATGAAGTAAGCGTAATTGGTCCTTCCCTTGGCTAATTTTTAGAGATGCTGGGGAAATCTGTGTCCATTATGTCTGACTGCAGCTTGAGTGAGGTAGAACAACCAAAATTGAATTCACTGATGGTTGATGTCACAGCAACCTGAAGTCTCTTCTTTGAACAAATATTTCTTTTGGGCAATTACGCCATATCATGTTATGTAAACCTTCATTTGCATTTTGCGTCTTACCCAATGTGCTTCTCCTTAGGATTTCATCTGATGCCAGCCTTTGGTACACAGCCATTAGTTTTCTTACCACATCAGGCCTCAAGTATGTTCCCATCGTTGTGTTATGTTTAAGTGTTTCCTCCCATGTATCGTTTAGCCTGTTCATGATCCTAACTATTTACACAGTCAACAAAAGGTCAGTTGTTTCAAAAATGTTTTACCTATAACCTATATAACAGTTGTATGCACGTTTTGATGTATAAAATACATTTATAAATGTTAAATGGCAGACTAAAACTCATCAGTTATATATAAACAGTATGTAGTTTAACTAGAAACACAAGAAAATCCCAACCGTTAGAAACTCACACAAAAGCAAAATAATAAAATTACTATTTGCTTTCAATGTTTGCAGCCAATGTTTTGTTTCCATGGTGCCACATACTGTAAGAACTCACCATCATTCCACCAGAAACTTTGCCCGCTAATTTCAAATGTATTAATTTAGTACATTCAATCGTACTCAAATGACAGAATTCTGTGAATCCAAGGGCCGGCATGCACGTGCGCACGGGCATTTAAATTGTAATGTGAGGGTATTTAAATACCTGAAAATCATAAATTTAGTTGGATTATGATACTAAAAGGTTCAAAGTATTTTATTAGCTCAAAAAATTATTTTCCCCATATTTTTAGCCAATATCGGTGCTGCATTCCCTTTAAGTCAAACCACCCACCACAGAGAGTGATGGAGAGGGAAAATTGTAGAGTGCCGTGGATCACAAACTGACATCACTGGGTTTCAATAATAACAATTTAACATCCTTTACGAAGGGTGATTAGGTATCCTAAACAATTAGTTTACATTCGCTAGTTTCGTAACCTGTTATCCTACAGTTCTTACAGTATGTAGATGCATGCCCTCTAAGTCCACTGATCTACTTTTAGCTTTCTTATAGCAATTATTTGTTTAAAAATAAACAACGCCTACAGTAGTAATAGACCTAGAGTTTGGTCTTATAATCGTAAACTTTAACGTAGTGACCTTCAATAGTTCTGAGAAATGAATCATTTGTATCTTAAAATGTCAGCCAGAGAAAAGGCTGTTAAAGGCAAAAATAGGCAACATATTCTTAACTATGTTTCCCAAGAAAGAATGCAAATGATATGAGCACACAGAGGCTTTCTAACCAAACAACCAAACAGTTGATGATCGGAATTGGAAAGAACGTTATTGAAGATAGGCACGGGAGATTTATGGAGAGCAGAGGAGACAAATTATAGCGGTTTTTGGAAGGAAGTGAGAACTAGACTACAAGACATAGATAGGCAGCAGATATGAGAAAGTAGAGAAGAAAAGAAAAATTTGAAATTTTATAAGCAATTAAAAACAGAATGGGGTAGGGAAAAATATATAGATCAATGTGACAAAAACTGGAAGAGAAGGCATAGCATGGATGAGAGTAGGAATAATATATCTAAAAGGTTTGAAAAGTAATGAGGTAGGGATATGTGAATTTTGTGGAGATGAAGAGAGCACTGTTCATTACCTGGTAGAATGTAAGGAGTTAACAAATTGCAGTAGAAAATATGGGATAAGAAATGAGACATTTTGGGTGAAAAGAAAAATAGATGTATAGGAGAATTCTTATATAGGTTAAGAGAAAAGTGGATTAGGGTAAAAGAAGCGAAGGTGAAGAAGAAATGACATCAAGCTGCTCAGGAAAACCAAAGGCTTATGGCCAGGGGACCTAAGTCAGCCAGTAAATCTTGGGTCAGGAATTTCATGTATTTGTACAGGATGTATAAGAAGTGCATGTATGATGTTAAAGTCATTGTAATGAAACTGTAATGGAAACTGAACAAATAAATATCTAATAATACTGAATAACAGAAATAATACATAGAGCTAAACTCAACTAAAACAAAATTTGTTGGTCTGTCAAGTGGTACCAAAACCCAGTGAAATGGCAGATACAGTAAAATGTTTAAAAATATATATTTAAAATTTAGGTATTTTACGTACTATTATCAAATTTAAATAAAATTAAATTAGATTTTCCAATTGACAACTCTGAAAAAACTAAATAATGCCATTTTTATCATTTAGTCTCCCCTTAAACAAATTCAGATATTGACAGATATACCCTTTCTGTGAAGGAAAAAAACATTACTCAAATAAATCCTGTCTAGTTTGAGTCGCAATACTCGTGTTTCTTCTCTAGGTCTTCTATTTTATTTTAATTCAATTTATTTTAATTTTATTTCGTGCAAAGCACTATTTTCATTACTCTAAGCTTAAGAATAAACACATTTAAATCATGGTCCAATAATTAATACAAATATAATGTGTTTAAAAGTTAACATGAATAAAATATTGAAACACGGTGCAACGCAAAAATAATAATATTTTAAGTAAGTAGATTCATAAAACACACAAAAAATGGTAAAAAAACAAAAACAAATAAAAGACAGAGAAGTGCAATTTTGACACAAGACAAAAGTTACCACCAAAAGAGTTAACAGTGCGAAAGTAAGTCAAATTTACTGCATACATTATGCACATTGGTCTGCTTGTTTTGACTTCAGTTAAAGAAAAATCATGCATGTAATAGTGATTTTTAATATACATTTTAAATATGTATGACATACTTTGGTTTTTACACCGCCAATTAACATGTAAATTACCAATAAAATATTATTGACTCTAGACCTGTAAGCAAGTAAGAGAAATGGCACCCAGAAAGAATGATACAAGTCTTAGAGAACCTGAAAGAACATTAATTCCACATAATTTAAACTTATCAAGACAGTAATTGAATTGCTAAATAAATAAATTTGTACCTAATCATGAACCCAAAAATCGGACTAAATTGGTGTAATACTCTCCTGTGCAGCGAGAATGATGTTTTGATTGGGTTTTAAGGGCCTGTCCACATCTAGGTCATTTTAGTTGTTTTGATGTTCTAATTGATTAATTATCAATACCCATCTTATACCAGCCAATAAAGCGATTACATGCCATCTTGTACCTTTCGCTGAACTTTTTTGCAACAGTTCCAATGGCAGCTTCTAGAATTTCGTCCAGCCTTTGGAATTCAATTTATCTAGTTTATCTTCTACCATTTTATAGTTTTCAAGTCATAGATAAAAATAACGATTCATATGAAAAGGTGACAATACAAGGAACAGGTTCACTGGTTACTTATAATGAGAAATTGAAATATGGCTATTTAATTGCATCATAGTACCAACGTCATGAGTGATAATGATATAAAATGAGATAATGAACCGCATAAGCTAATCATAGCAACTCGATTTATTAAATATTTAAAGGACCAATTGCCATCTGTAGACTTTTTGTAATTTACGTCCTCCAACATTTAGTTATATATGACGATGAATGAAATGGGTGAAATGATGCACCAATGAGTCCGAGGTTCATGAAGCTTAGTTACCCGACATTTGTATTTCAGGATAAGGGAAAACCACGGAAAAAACCGTATCCAGGTAACTCAACCTGACCGAGATTCGAAGTCAGGACCTCTTGAACCTGAAGCAGACACGCAACCGTCTACGCTACCGAGGTGGGCATCTGTGGAACTGAAAGCAATGGCGTGGTGCAAACATTTTTGGCACTAAACTCTAAAATAATGTTTGTGGTCAGAAGAGACCGTATAAGGTAAAGACCTACAGACCTAACGCCACCTCTGCTCACAAAGGGTGTGAAGAGCAGAAGCACTCAGCGCCTCGGGTCTCTCCTAGTCGATGAATACGGTCTTCGTAACTGGAGCCGTGAGCAGAGAACCAGGAATTGGATGGAGCTGCCTATATCCTGGTACGAGAGTAATGAAAGGAGAGCGAAATTGATGAAAGGAAATTTGATTATGGCGCTATTCGTGGAATGAATGACGGGGGAAACCAGAGAATACAGAGAAACCCGCCCAGACGATACCTCGCCCCTCACAAATGGCACATGAAGTCGCCTGGGATTGAACGCGGGTCGCCTTGGTAACAGCGAGCGGTGTAACCACTCTGCCACTGTACCGCCCATATTTTCCATCATTTTAATTCGTGTATTATGTATTAAGCGACCTATTTTAGTGCCAACTGCCGAAAAAGTACATATAATATACTATATGTTTGTCCAGTCAGCAATAAGATATGTATAATGTATCAGCACACAGGTTAATGTCTCAGTATGAAATTTTATTTAGTGTTATGTATATGACCTAGAAGTTGTACGGCCTAAAATGAGGTAAAAAAGGAAAGAAAAGAAGCTTGACTGCACCTAATATTTTGCCAGTATGAACCGACGGGGCACGCTGCCAACTTTGAATTTAATCTGAGTGCTGCATCTGGCGATGTGCATCTGTGAGTGTTAAAATATGTAACGGATTTTCTTCTTCTTGGTCCTTTTTTCTCTCTTACTGTCTGAATAAGTGTATATTGAGTTGCGAAGTTCGAAATATTATTTTCTATCGTCGGTTTACAATTGTTCCTTTCTTTTTACCGGAGCTGTTACAGGCCATCTTCTTAAAAAGTAATTCGATATATAAAAATATAGCATTCTAGTTTGTGAACATGTAGACTGCATAATTTTCGTCGTATTATATGCCTCATAAGGACTGATTAAGATAAGCTATTTAAATATCCATGTGATAGAAGAAACTAATCTATATTTTTATATTTAAATTTATTGTCGTAGCCTTATTTAGCACATGTGTTCTGTGAAAACGGTAATATGCCGGAGCAGGTCGCAACAGCGGTGGGGTAACTGACCATTCTTCACGCCTCAAGCAGCTACCATGTTGTGCTTGTAACACGCTTCCATATTTTTCTAATAATCATCGTTAACCTTATGTTCTCTTTGTTGATTGTTCAGATAGCAATAATATATCGTAGCTATTAATGACTTGCCTGTTGCTACTCCTGGTAAAGTTATTTCTTATGCAGATGATACCAGAATTATTAATACTCTTTCTGCAAGTACCTTCAATTGGTCGAATAATTTGGATCAACTGTCTGACTGATTTGGGGCAAATGGTCTGCATATTAACAAAGAAAAAACAAAAACTATTTTATTTAGTTTAAAAGATAAACAGAGTCATGGACAGAGGGTTAAACTACTTGGAATATGGTTGGACAAAAAGCTTTGTTGGAAATTCCACATAACAGACATATATGTAAGAAGTTGTCAAATGTTTTATTTCTCTTAAGAAGACTTAAAATGTGTGTTTCCACTAATATTTTATTAAGTGTTTATTATAGTTTATTTCACTGTCATTTGAATTATGGCATTTTGCTGTGCGGTAGCAGTGGAGAAGCCAACCAGGTCTTTTTGCTCCAGCAGAAAGCTCTTAGAACAATAAAAAATTGTGATTCTCGCCAACACCGTGGACCTATCTTTAAAGAATTCGGTATTTTAACTTTAGCATCTATGTATTTGCATGTTTGAACTTCATTCATCTTCAAAAGACAGATGAGGCACTTTTTTCTGATATACATGCTCATGATTCTAGGGGTATAAATAATATGGTATTTCCTAAATTTTGGCTACAGAAATCTCTGGATTTTCATCTGTACCTTGGAGTGAACTTATACAGTAAATTACCTTTAAATCTAAGACAAATGGTAAATGCAATTATTTTAAAACAAGAGTTAAAAGTAGCATTAAGTTACTTAATTTTTATACACTACAAGAGTACTTAAATGTAGATTCCTTTTAATGACCTGCTGACGAAACCTATTGCATTGTATACCAGATGGTTAAATAAATTAAGTTAAATAAATAAATTGTTATTATTATTATTATTATTATTATTATTATTATTATTATTATTATTATTATTATTATTATTATTATTATTATTATTATTATTATTATTATTATTATTATTATTATTATTATTATTATTATTATTATTATTATTATTATTATTATTATTATTATTATTATTATTATTATTATTATTATTATTATTATTATTATTATTATTATTATTATTATTATTATTATTATTATTATTATTATTATTATTATTATTATTATTATTATTATTATTATTATTATTATTATTATTATTATTATTATTATTATTATTATTATTATTATTATTATTATTATTATTATTATTATTATTATTATTATTATTATTATTATTATTATTATTATTATTATTATTATTATTATTATTATTATTATTATTATTATTATTATTATTATTATTATTATTATTATTATTATTATTATTATTATTATTATTATTATTATTATTATTATTATTATTATTATTATTATTATTATTATTATTATTATTATTATTATTATTATTATTCAGGGTGAATCTCGTTTATTAGCTGTTAAAACTTTAAATACCTATATTATTTAGTAACATTTCCATAAATTCTTAAATTCAGTACACGGTGTCTTTTATGCTGCGACATATGCCCAAACTTGCTTGTATATGGGGGATACAAAATACTTTTATCCATTTGCTTTTCTCATTAAATTAATTTGGGGAAGAGCAAGTTGAAACACATACTTTCGCTGAAAATAAAATAAGTCTTTTTAGTGAAAATACGCTGTGAGATGTGTGATTTAGACACCAGCAGCAATGTTAATGCTTTTCTTCCCGTAAAGTTGGAAAGCTTTATTTGAAAAAGAGCACACTGCTCTAGACAGTATTTGACTAGGAAAATTTATGCAGTTTTCAGCACTTTGTACAAATATATGACAAGTAGAAGAAAAGGATTAATAAAATTTGTCAATGCGCCTGCTCACGAAGATATAAATCTGGCTTAAAGGGTGCATTTATATCCCCTCCAATCCGTATCTGCATAAACTTACCGCGGAATAGCCCTTTACACTTTACACTTACCTCCCGGCCGCTGCGTCCGCCACCTCTGCACGCCCCAGGCGACATTTGTGGGGTCAGTATAGGAAGGTGAGATGAGGTCAGCGTTCTGGTTGCTCCTGGCCAGTATATTAGGTTTTCGGAACCTTTGTGTAGCTATATAAATGTAGAAAATATTAGTTTTTGCAATTTTATACGTTGTATGATGTGTTGAAGAGCATGTCTTGTTTACCAAACGCATACATGGATTAGAGGATAGACAAAGTGACGAAGGGTTGGACTTCTAATTGACCACGAATTATTATTAGCTGCTCGTTTTAGATCTTCTTGCAAAAGAACAGTGCGCTGTAATTTGCTTCTTAGCATTATGACTGTGTGGAGAATCTGAGAAATAATTCTTTCCTTGAAAGAAATACGAATACAAAGCTTGAGAGTACATAAAAAAGTAAGAGAGCAAAGAATAGTAAGGTAGAAGAGGGGAGGTTGTAAAATACGAGGTGGAGGATTACACAGAGCTGAAAAGCTCAGCGTTGCGCCTTTAGAGGCAGCTAATTAGCACGTCCTGAATTCCTAACGATGGGGAACAAATTTAAGGTTTTTACTTTTTCTCTGTACTCTTGTGAGGAACCAAACTAAAAATTCCCTATCCCTCCTAACACAGATTTCGGTTCTATCGTTTCCGTTTTAGTTCCTTGCGATGATTGCGAAGTGGTCTTAGAAAAGTAAAGAGGTAGTATTGAAATACATTGATTTTAATAATTTAGTGTTAGAATAAACGTTTAATGTTAGAAACATAGAACATAATAGCCATATTCAAGGCACAGCAGCACGTTTTTTAAAATGTGTTATTACTAGAAAGCAAGTCCTGAGCATTGTGCGATTGCAGGCCTTCATTTATATTAAGGTAGGAGAGTTAAATACAATTTTATCTGTTCTTTTCCAAGGCCAGAACTTGTCGGAACTTTTCCGCATCCCATACAGACGCTCTACCATCCGTAACGAGAAAGCTCTTTTCTCAGCGTTAGGTAATAATATGAGACAAGTCGCCTACATAGCCATGTTTCACATTATTATATGGATGGCAAATACACCTACTTCACTGCAGAGCAGAATATATGTTTTAAATATTTTTACGTTCATGAAATGGAAAGTCATTCCCCTGAAATTGCAAAGGCATCTCACCTCTTCAAATATTGTACTGTCGCTTAAACCTAAGTATTCCACTATTCCTTTCGCTTCTATATAGAAGGAAGGATGTAGTAAAATATTTCTTCAGAGGTTTATCCCAATTAATATAAAGTACATAGGAGAAGAAACGTTTTGAAAAATAGCTTTTTGAAGATTGCGCAAGTAAATACATGAGAATGTAACACATCAGAATTTTTTCTACTAAGACTCTTTGCACTTCATATTCAAGACCTTCTAGCTTTAGCCTTTATAGTAGAACCTGCGACATTTGAAAATAATATCTAATATCTACCTTCTGAAACTAAAGTGTCGATCGTTCCATGAAAAATTTGGATTGACAAGTTGTGAATGAAATGAAAAAAAATCTGAAGGTTCAGTAAAATTCATGACTGTAATGAAATAGGTTTGTAATAGAGGAAATACAACCTACTCTGCCGCCTTTGTTGCGATCAAGAAGCGCAATAAAGGGTCGTTTGAGGATAGTCGCTGCCTGCCGTCACCAGCCGGGTTAACATGTGTGTATATTCCACCGCTGCTGCCGCTCTTCGAGTGACTTGGGCTTCGAGGGCTTTCGGCTCTGGAAATATCATGTTTAGAAGTGTCGAGAACCAATGTTCCATGGTCGGGGGACACATAAAAGTGCGCAAAAGTCAGCGAAGAGAGCAGTGTGCCATAGGTGAGTGTCACATTAGACCAGTGCCAGTTGGCGAGCAAATGGTTCTGTGAGTATGAAGCTTCGAGAACTGTCAGTTTTTGTGTGTAACAGAGACATAAATAAACTTAAAAATTGTAAGTTCATAAGTATGAAAGTAATTTAAATTAGTGCTGTGCAATCTGCAAACAAATTATTATGTATTCTTATTTTATGCATCACCAAGCTGTGACAATGTTTGAAAAAGTTTGAAGTTTTTAATTTGAGTTCGTTGAATTTGGTTTCTAGTTAAAATATGACCCCAGACACGTTGAGCATCATTTCACCCATTTCATTCATCGTCCGATATGACTAAATGTTGGGGGACGTAAATTACAAAAAAAAAAAAAAAAAAAAAAAAAAAAAAAAAAAAAAAAAGAGTTAAAATATGAATTCCCATATAGCTTGGATGACCAGCGTAACTTGAGTGACCCTTCTTCCAAGGCGTAGTCTCGCACAGATTTCTTACTTCCTTTTAGAAATGGTTTACAAAATGAAATTACTGAATTTCTTGTTTAAATATATTGAATTTAATTCTTGTTTAACATTGATTAAAAGCTATGATAATTTCTCAAGTATAATCACTATCAAAGCTTTAAACTCGTTAATATTAAATTTCCGTTTTGAGGGTGAATTCAAAATAGCTATCACAAACCATATAAGTGTTTTATGTATAAAACAATCTGTAATCACGATTACTAAAATCAGTAACTGGAATTAAAACTGTTATAAATGAATTATTTTTCTGATTGGAGGATACGTTTTATCCTTAATTTCTGGGCTTACAGGATAAGGTTTTTACTTCTAGTCTGCTCACCTGTGACAAATGGTAGATTAAACCACAATCAAATTGCGTTATATATGTTATCAAGTGTGAAACTCCAAATCGTAAAGCTTTTGAGAAATTTTTTCATTGTAGTTTAGTGGTTCAAGTTCATTTTGAATGACTCATTCATAATTAGCTTGTCACTCGTACTGATTAATGCATGCACGTTTGAGATAATACTACTATGATAGGACACAGCTCAGTAAGCAACATGAATTTATGCAATCAGGAGAGCTTAAGGAGACACTTTTTGTTAAAGGACTAAACTCTTCGCAGCGAACACATGATGCACTTGTTGCAATTCGCCATTTTCCCCGGCAGTAATTGTTCCAGTTGTACGCACGACAAAAAGAGAAACACATTATGACGGTGACACACAACATAACGAATGGGGAGGTACCAAAGAAATAGAGAACATTGTGGTTAAGGGAGGTGCTGACAGGTCTGACAGAGAGTAATGGGGCTAACACCCTCTCTTGGAACGGATAGAATGGACCGACCTAAATAGAGCACTGCCAAAAGGAAGTGGAAAAAAAAAGAACAATAGCATTTCATATTCGCGACATGGACGTGGTCGACGCGTTATCTACTCAATGTAGTACACAGCAGGAAAAAATGCAACTCTCAGAATACAAAACGTATTGTCACATTGGTTATGTGTAGAAGGTATTCTTGTGAGTCATTAATATCTAAAACTCGTTAGGAATTAAATTGAAGCTCATTTAAGTGTTTTAAACGATTCAAAAGTTTTCTTCACGAAAAATTTCAAAACTGACCACACTATAGATATAACACTTTAAATTTAAGTATTTTGTATAATTACTACATCTAGGAAACGTTTACAATAACCATTCGTAAAACACTTAATCCTTCCGAGAAACATTTACACATGCAACTTGCATATTTCTTACCCATTTACATGTCTCCAGTCTCAGGCATGAAAAGGTAACCAGTAACCGCAGACCCTCGTTTCTGAAGCTTTTATAGCTTGCGTGTAGAGATAGGACTTTTACCCCAAATGGTTTTGTACATTACAATAAAATATGCGTAAATAACGCATAACTAACACAATATATGTAAAATCGCCCAACTTTTAGTTGTAATATTGCAATACTTTTCTTTATTTATTTCTCAACTTTCCTTTTACATCATCAAATCTAAATAAAAATCAAGATTACAATTATAAAATCCATACTGGAAAACGCTACATATTTCTACATGAAAATCCTACCAAGTTGCCTGCCATTGAATAATAATTCGGTCCCCATACACATACATTTTGTATATTGGAGGCCCTCTACTCCTTTTTACAATTTTGCTATTTCACCTATCCTACTCTGCATTTTTCTCTTAATTATTTTTAGCCATCTCTCTTTAACTTTCCCTAAATAATTCCCTGTATTTCTCCTGTTCCTTTCCCCTTTTACTGACAAAATTTTTCTAATTTCTACTTAACCTCCCAAATTGTCCCATTTATGTAGCCAGGCCTGCTCTCTCCATATCTTTGTTTGACTACAATATAATATACAGTGGAAATCTGCATTCTCTTCTCCACACAATGGACATTTATCTAGCTTCTTCTCTTGACCTATACCTTTCAAGTTTCTCACTCCTGTTCTCGACCAAGCAAAACCTTCTCGCCCTAACTTATTACATTTGTCTCTATATCCTTCCCTCCCCCAGGTAGTTTTTATTTTTCAGTATCACCTCAGTGAGCCTTTGTCACTTGTACTGGCAAAAATGTTTGTCAATATTTTAGCTTAATTTACCCATACTCTGCATTTATCCAAGAATGACCTATACCTATCTGCTTCAACACGTCATTCATTTTATGTGCCCAAGACCCACCCAAGTTACTTCTCCTTTGAATATGAAAACATTCTTTAATAATATTGTCATCTTCCAAGTTAGTGATTCTGTATAAATATTTCATTGCCCTTGACAAGATTTTAAGTTTAGTAGAATGCCTGCCCTGTTCCAATTGTGCTGCCCTATTAGGTGATGCTATCGGTAATTCCAATAGCAAAAGGGTCTATGCACTCTTATCAGTCTCTCTCCAAGCCTCATCTACTCCCCATACCTCTGATCCATTCTATTTTCTACCGCTGCCGTATAAATCCTCTACAACCATTTGACATTTATATCTGAACTTTTAGTTAATATCTTTGATATTGAAGAATCAGATACTATCGATATAGAATTCTACATAGTTGCGGTCGATCTGTTAGGCTCTGTTCATTAGATGCTGACCTAATGAGCTCAAGGTAGCGAGTTGTAAATCCCGGCTGATGGTTTTTAAATATACTTAAAAGTGTGCGTAGATTTACTGGTTTTTAAAACAACTCTGGGAGAAAATTGCGGTACATCGGTGGTGCTCATATGATCCTTGCAATTGACAGCGCCGTTAACAATACTACTACTGTAATAATAATAATAATAATAATAATAATAATAATAATAATAATAATAATAATAATAATAATAATAATAATAATAATAATAATAATAATAATAATAATAATAATAATAATAATAATAACAACAACAACAACAACAACAACAACAACAACAACAACAACAACAACAACAACAACAACAACAACAACAACAACAACAACAACAACAACAACAACAACAACAACAACAACAACAACAATAACAATAACAATAACAATAACAATAACAATAACAATAACAATAACAATAACAATAACAATAACAATAACAATAACAATAACAATAACAATAACAATAATAATAATAATAATAATAATAATAATAATAATAATAATAATAATAATAATAATAATAATAATAATAATAATAATAATAATAATAATAATAATAATAATAATAATAATAACAACAACAATAATAATGATAATGATAATAACTTTATGATATGAATCGTTTTGTTGTTTGTTTAAATTTTAAATTGTTTTATTTCAGATAATATGTTATATAGTAATTATAATTTACAATTGATATCATTAATTAATAGTATATAAATAATGAAATTAATTGATTAGTAATTTATGAAGTTTTATACTTTTTTTAAAAGTAATTAATTGAAGAATGGTAGTAAGGTATATTTTGCATTTTAGAACTAAAAGGATAAAAATGCTAATTATATTAATATGTTTAAATTATTTTTATTTAGGGATCTGCTATGGTTGAGCAGGAAGTTTGCTCTGGTTTTATTTTAGTTTCAAGTTTTCTTTCCTTTCTTTTCACTCTAGTTTTAGGTTCATCTGAGGAATGTTTATGCAATTAATTATGTTGTTTTGATTTCAACAAATTAAAAGTTTGAAATATACGTCCCAGTTTAAGGAATTAAGTACCAGGACGGAGTATTTCAGATTTGTGTGTAGTTATTTATTTATTTATTTAGTATTGTCAACGACAATCTTGTATCTAAGCAGTAGTATTGAAAGTATACATAAGTACTTTGGTAGGTTATGTTTCATTTAGGATTGTGCTTTCGAGAACAAAAGATATGTGCAATACGTGTGCTAAAACCCTTCCATTCCACCTCATAACCAAGTGGAATATGTACTCCTTGTGTCGAACATCATATAGGTAACATCGAGCAATCGACTACTGTCGAATGTAAAGCTGCAGTGAACAGCACTGAGCCAGCACGTAACAATATTAGTAATTGGTAATAATTATTAAACTTGTATTGAAACCCTGTTACTAAAAAATACTGCGTCATGCCAACTCGGTGACAAAATTGACACGATAGTATAGCCAATTTTTACAATTCCTGAAATATTTGTAATTACATGAAATTTTTCAATTATGTAGCTATATAGATGCTGTTTATTGCTTCCCATATTTTCCACACATATCTACACACGAACCTTCCTAGTCAAAATTATCGTTATGGAATGACACCGCCGTGAAATTTCACCAATAACTATTGAATGGGCAACAATGAACGTTTTCCATTCTTAGGGTATTGCATTTTCGGTTCAATATCTTGTAATATTTTAAACACTGCGTATTTTGCTAATCCTTAACGAATCATTAATTGGTTTATTTTTGTCTCGGATGAAACGTTTTGGTTCCATATTTTGAATAAATTCGTTGAGCAAAATTTCAATATCGAAAATATTCAATATTTATTTACTGGGGTGAAATTAAGCGGAGTGAACTAGAGTACGTATTTAACCTTTAAATTGTAATTGATAGAGCATCAATGCATTGAAGGAATGAAAAGTAAATGTAAGTTTGGTGATCCAAAAGGTTATGTACATCGCTGAAAGGAAGCTTTCGCGTAATGGGACCTCAATAGCCTCAGGAGACGATAAAGCCGGCTTTATGTGCATTTATAAAGGGTAGAGAACGTCGTGGGTGCTTTTCACGACAGATTCCTGGGTTTTATGTCTGTAAAATGTAAATGTTTATTATGTTAAAACAATATTCTGAAGTAAATCTCTTGTTGCAGGTAAGTTGTCGGCAACCCCTGGAGGGCTCAGGCTCGTAAGTGATTTAGATTTTATTATATCTAGAATATAACTGCATGAAGTTATGGTTATGTTCATTTAGTATGAGCAAAGTGTGGTATTAACAATCTGAAACAGAATGGCATTACAGTTGGTGTAATACCGAAACCTAATTGTAGTGAAGTGCATATTTAATGCTCAGTCACGAGACTGATAATGTATACCGCCCACAGGAAGTCATAAAGGATTTATGCAGCAGTGAAACCAGCTGCTTTGCATGTACAGGATGACAGCAGCACCTTCGGCAAATGGCAAATAAATTATTACCCTTGTGCATGTTATGTACATAAAGTGGGGTGGTATTTGCTGTGATGTGATGCTGGACAGTCACCCAAGCAAGAGTCAGTCCCAATCGACGAGTTTCTAGATATTTCTTGAGCAATAGCGAATAATATTGTGTTGAAGCCAGTCTCATTTACACATGATACTAATGTTTATGGGTATCTACTGTTCGCCATGCCTATATTCTGAAATATTGAAACTCACCCCATATGTGACATATCTAAGGGACTTAGACATATAAAATTTGACCAGGATTGAAATAGATCTGGCTAGCAACAGGAAGATAGCCAGTGAAATTAAAATTATAGCTTTTGCAGAATTATATGCATCTTTATATACGTATATTATAAATATTTACCACGATTACCTACAGCTTATCTCTTGCTAATGGTGGGATGCATGTGGAGTGAGTGGCTTGCACTTAAAAACTGTTGAAAGCTTTCTCGGTAGCCTGCGCATGCACAATGTCCTGTCCTGCATACAAGGAATACTCGAGAAGCTCTAAACGTACCTGATTCCAAAGGACGTTTCTAATCTTAACCTACAATTATCAAAATTGTACTCTTATGTCAGCTTATGTGATATTCTTGGAGCAATAATACCTAGCTTTCATTACATGCTTGTTGTATTTATATAAATATTTTTTCTGTTCGATTTATACCCCGCCTTTAACTACAGTAGTCATGTTGGTGGCCTTCTCCTTTGGTCTTAAGTCGAAGGTGTTAACACGTATTTGTTGAGTTTTAATCATCAGATCACTCACACATTTGCACTCTCATTCATACTTCCAGACTGCGAAATATGGGGAATCATCTTGGTTGGAGAAAACTCCCCACATCCAGCCGGGAATCGAACCCGGCACCCCTTGCACAGCAGGCAGGTGCTCTACCGACTGAGCTACGGAGCCAGCCTATATAAATATTGTTTTACATAAAAACTGAATTATGTTATTTCTCTTAATTTTTGGAATATACTATATAAACTAAAATGAAGTAAAACTTTCTAGTTGGCTATCTTACTTTATGACTAGCAAAACACATGGTTGTTGACAGATAGGCTGTTTACCGTATCACTGAACTAGATTTTAGAAAATTACCTTACTTTGTTTTGAAATACATTTAATTTTATAAAACAGTGTTATGATGCGTTAGAGCTCTAATATTCTACCAAGGTTTTTATGAAAAATGTTAATTAATAACTTATAGCGGAAATTTGTAGTGGAGAAAGTGATGTCTAGAATCTTACATTTCTGAACATATTTCGTGGCGTTTGTTTGCATTATCATTTCAGCTCTTTTTTAAACAGCATATGGCTTTTAGTTCACATTCTTTAAGGTCCCTTTATAAGTAAATTTGTAGGTATTTTACCACCGTTCAGTAATGTTATTAACAATTTTGTAAGGGACATATATATTTCTTAGTTTCTAATCTTAATTATATTATTGGTGTAGTACATTGTCTTAAGTATTTTGATGGATAGGATATGAGATTAATCGATGTTTAACATTTTTATTTGAATTTATGTTTGAAACATTCTTTTATGAAACAGAGGGATAACATTATAAATAAGATAAAATGTATATATTTATATTATATATATTTACACATATTATATATAATTTGCAACAACTGAATGTTCACTACCTATATATTGTGCTTTGTCTAATGCACAAAGAATTTACTTACAACTCTTGGGGCTATTCTCAATCCAAGAAGTTCTGTCCTTAGTTTCTCTCGTGTCACACAAATTTTAAAACGCCAAAGTGAATCAGGAAGGTTACATAAATTATTTAATATTTCACGATCTTTTCTAGAATCTCATGACGTAGAACGATAACAGAACTAAGTATAACTCCATAAATATTAGGCCTAACCCAATTCCGTAGATTTTCCCTTAACTTGTACCATTGGTTTTGAGATACCACCCGTTGCACACCAGAAGCGAAGAAGTTGCTGCTATACCAGGCGCCCTTGCTATCATTTACTAAAGATCCTTGCCATTACATAATTTTAAAGCAGGAAAACTTTATATTTTGAAAATTCATAGCTTAGAAGAGGTTATACATATAAATAAGCAAGTAAGCAATAATTCAAACCCAACATTTTGAAGAGACTTGCAAGCAATAAATGTGTAGTACAACCCACTTCATGTGTTTTGTAGTGTGTTCCATAGGTATGGGAGCTTTGAGTTTGATTCGATCGTTTCATCTTTCTGTTTTTGTTCGATTGTTTCACCATTGGTGCGTTATTTTCAAGTGTTTACATTGTAAATTTTGGTTCAGTTTTATCTCTGCCTTCCACTGTTGTTGGCTCTATTTTCGCGAGCTATCTTTGCAGAAATTTTAGACTGCAGGCTTACTATGTGTTTCAAATGGGAAGGTGTTTGTCCTGGGGCGCTACTAGGTGTGCAAACAATAGGATTCCTACGGTGTTGTCGTATTGCATTTCCGCTAAGTGGTGTGTGAGGAGCACCAACCTAATCAATCTGTATGAAATACTATTCGCGCTAAGACAAAAATTCAGATTTTGCCGAAACTGATCCAAGTGGAAGGTAGAGAGTAATGTATCTAACATGACCATTAAAACCCCATGATTTTAGCCCAAATATTTTTCATAATAAAAATAAATAAACCACTATTACCTGTATTATAACAGTAAATCGCGACGTAGGCACTGTATGAATATCATTATTGGTTGGCATGTATGCCTGTACGTATATTTTTAGTTACTCAGAACTGAAACGTAAATGTTTGACATGCCGTGATAAAAGAATTACTTTGAATAATCCAATTCAAGCGAGAGGAAACAATGAATTTCCTGCTGCCCTGGCAGAACGTGTCTGGTCACATTATATCTTTGTTTATGACTGGTTCGTAATATCTATTTACTCTAGAGAGTTTAAAGTGGTTGGTGTGTAAGTATATGCATATACTTTTAATTACTCAGAACTAAAATTTAAATTACTGACATGACGTGATAAAAAAACTACTGTAAATAAGTTAAGGTGTTAAATTCGAAAAAGATTAAACACATTTTCTGTTATCCTGTGGAATGCTGAATGCTTATGTTTATGAATGAATGCTGGATAAGAAGTGTTTAATTACTCTTAAGAGTTCAGATCAAGAATTCAGTTGTTCTTAACACAATAGTAGAGAAAGAGTTAAATAGTGCAATGGCCTCTTGCGATGAATTTAGTGGCGAGTCACCAAGGCAGGTATTGCGAAGTCAGGCTCGAAGTATATTTTTCAGGTGTACACTTTCTTCAATTTTTTTTCGATAAAAGAAACTACAATGAGTTATTACAAAGAGTACTTCCGTTTAAAAACACGGAAAAAGTGTGTCAAGCTGAATCAACTTACAATTGAAACGGGACACGAGGTAATACGCCTCCCACCCTACCACTGCCAATATAATCAAATTGAGTTGGTGTGAGCGCAAATAAAAAGGGGGGTTGCAAACAGAAATAATACTTTTAAACTGACAGACGTTAAACGACTTGTTCACGAAGAAATTGACAAGGTAACACAACAGGACTGAGAAAACTGCGTGAGGCATGCAGAAAACCTTCAAGAAGACGATTTTAATAAAGAAATAGCACATGACGAGATTTTGGAACCTATAATCATAAATTTGCAATACTCAGACGATGAAAACAGTGACAATGACGAATTGTCTCTTAACGGAAGTGACTTTGACAGCGATATGGATGGGCCACTGGCAGTTCCATTGGATTAGAAAGACCAGGTAATTCATAAACTATAATTATAGTTATAGTATTTTAAAATATACATAATTTGCGAAAATTCTTTTTCAAATTTGGATTTTGGCAAGTGCGTCATTGTAAAAGTTTGTAAAATATATATTGCTTACCGTTACGTGTGCGCCAAGCAGAGCTGTATGTTGTATGACTGTGCGAGAGAGAGGGAAATATAAAAGGAGTGGGGTAACAAGCTGGCAACGCTGAGTGTAATACGGAATCTGATTAGCTGGACTCCAGAAATCTTCCCATTTGAAACACATAACAGTGCATTCTTTTCTGTTTTCTAGTATTATTTGGATGGTACTACTCTAGTTGTTAGTAATACACCTGCAAAGCATATAATTTCTTATCAATAAAAGCAGGGGTATCCTTCAACTTATACTTCTCAGTTGAATGCCTCTCGTGACAAAAAAACCTGCAGCTATGGACAGTGTTCATATCGTTTTTATCCCTTGACATTCCATTTCACAAGGCGTGGGTATCACCACTCAGAGGTATGTATAATTATCTAATCAGGGGAAGGGCTAAGAAAAGAGAGCGCAGAAGAATAATTATATCATCGACATGGTTAGAAGAAATAAAGTTGAGTTATGTTGGTCGGAATAAGATTGCTTTGCTTTATCAGAATGCAACCTCAGTTCATTCAGTCTCCTCACTCTTAGAACTATTCTTCTTAAAGTTCACAAGAGGATTAAGAAATATAATTGTTTCACAAGCATATATTTGGATTTATTAGCCACTAAATTCATAGAAAATTTCTTGTATTTCGGAAAGGTTAATTACTTTTTGCAATAAAGCGAAAGGTCACAACATGCGGTAATATGATTAGCGGGTAATCTAACACGAAGGGGCGTATTACAGCCCTGACAGAGATTGATGGTATAAGGAACGGACTGCAAGCAAATACCCACCCCTTCCTCCAGATGCCTGTCTGAGGCGTCTAGTGTATAAAATATGTCAAGTCTGACACCCCGGGTTTAACCGGAATTATGAAAAAATTCTTTGTCATGGATTATAATGATATATAGCGGAGAAATAAACACCTTAAGGCGTCTAAGAAATATCAGCCTACATGCAATTAAGTTATACTCTGAGTACATATAAAGGACAGCTCCATTAAATGTCACCTTTTAGGATTAATAGATGGTTCTTATTCTGAACGTTTTCTGGAATGAAGATAAATTAGAGCATGGTAATATAAAGCTTATTTGGGCCATTACACAGGAGTCAGGGATCCATGTTTAACATGAAGTTTATTTTCCATGCTTTTGTATTTCATTAAAATAGTCAAAAATAGAAGACGTACACTGATTAATTCCTTTCAAGAGATTGTATATTATTCAATGTTCATTGAACAGGTGTGTTCTCTTCACACTCAATCACTTGTAAACCGTAAAAGAACACTATAGAAAAATGTACACCTTGAGTTTTAAATGGAACAGTACTGGATCATCGCGAATCAGATGCATTGGCGCGCTCAGCGTTGCCGCCTCGTTACGCCATCTATTTGCATATTTACCTCTCTCTCGCACATTATCATAGAACATGACGCTTTAGATAAGGGAATCCAAGTTGAATTCAAAATTACAACATGGATATTCGATATTATGCACATGTTTCAAATGCTATAATTATGGCAATTATGTATATTTATGCATTTCCTGTTCTTCTAATCCAACGAAACTGCGCATCCATATAACTGTGAATGCCACTTACGTCAAGGGAAAATTCGTCACTGTCCTTGTTTTAGTCGTCCAAGTATTGCAAAAATCTCGTCACTTGCTATTTGTGTCCAAAATTCGTCTTCCTGCAGCTTATCACACAGTTTTCTCAGTCTTGTGTTGCCTTGTCAATTTCTTTGTGAATGAGTCGTTCAGCATCAGTCAGTTTAAAAGTATTATTTCTGTTTGCAACATAATTTGAACCCACATAACTCATATGGAATGTACTGGTAATGTAAAGCGATAAGGCGGATTATCTCGTGTACCATTTCAGTTGCAAGTTGATCCAATTGATATATGCCTTCATGTTTCCCTGGTTTTTAAACGGAAGAACAACTGAATAATATTGCTTTGAACTCTCTAGAGTAAATCGAGATTACAAATCATTTATAAATAAATATATAATGTGACGACTCGGATTCTGCCGATGCCTCATTCTACAGGCCAGCTGGAAGAGTAATAGTGGCGCTCTCTGGAATTTTACAAACACATTGGTTTATTCAAAATAATTATTTTATCATTGTCATGTCAAACATTTACATTAATATATTCGTACACGCATTCATGCCAACCAATAATGATTGGTTACGTCGTGATACATTGTTATAATATATTGATACTTTATTTGTATTAGGAAAACTATTTGAGCTAAAATTATGGGATTTTTTGCCGTAATGTTAGGCATATTACTCTCTACCCCTCGCATGGATCACTTTTTGCAAAATCTGAACATTTGTCTTCGCGCAAATAATATTTATTAGAGATGGATGGAGTTGTACTCGTCACCCTCGACTTACAGGGGATGCAATATGACAACACCGAAGTACTCCAATTGGTTGCTCACCTAGTAGCGTTCAAGGAGAAACATCATCCTATTTGAAACGCATTTTAATAGTTAAAATATAAAATTAATGTCCAGAACCTAATTCCTTTTGTAAGTTAACCATTTTGGTGGCATCCCTTGCTACTTGCTTGGATTTTGAAATGTATAATTTCTTTTAATGGAAAGTCACCGCTCCTTTCTTCTTGTTGTACCTCGGCATTAGTTTTTAGAAATGTGATTGTTGCTATAGTTTACTGACCCTTCCTATCTTATTAGGAATGTGTGAATTTGCGTTAAAAGTTCGTGTTCATCAAAAAGTGTAAGATTTTGTAAGAACAATTTGTAGACTTTCTTTTCTGCAGGAGGTCTTTCATCCACTTTTGGTATATTCATATTGATATAGGTCACGTTGGAAGCTTTTATGGCCCTATTTGACGATGCTGTACTCGAGAGGCCCAATCATAAAACATCCCGTGAAATATTACATTGCACATAAATAGTTCGTGATATTATTGTGACTTTGTGGGTTCGTGAAATTAAAAGTCCGATTGCACCACTCAAAAATGTTCTTTATTTCCACCGAATTACAGTTGAACACTTGCCGATTACACAGAATTACGTAATGCACACAATTACAATTCACCAGTTCGTCCGTGACAGTTCCACTGCACGCTCACAGTTACGTACACTCTTCCGATGCACGTACACAGTCTGTTCCCTCACTGGACGATCCTCACGACTGCTCGACAAGAACTCACTCACCTCCAGCCCGACGCGTTATTTATATAGGACCAACTGGCCAATCTAGAGGGTTCCGGATTAGATGAAATATCCCGTATGTTCGAGAACTCAGGTGGAGCGGAAAGAGACGGCACAGTAATGTTTTTCCAGCCACCCCTCGTTACCGCTATAAGACAAATGAGTGGGCGTGGCGAACGCCTACCGTCTCCTGCTGCTGCTGCTGCTGCTGCTGCTGCCGGCCGGTTCTATAGGGAATTCCGACGTTCGGGTGACATTATTATGGACAAAATTGAGCTTAGAGTATCTAGATTCTAGGCAGAGACACAAAAGGCCGGCGAGTATAGGTGAGGAACAAATATATAGGATGCCAGACTACCAGGTCGCTGATTTCATAATTTCGTCTACATGCTGTTAATTTGGCATCACGGTATCGCGCACAAAATATGAAATTTGCCGTATCGGTTAGATTGCCTCTGTTTGCATCACATGCTCACTAAACATATTACGCATAGATCGCTTGTTTGGTGCCAGTAGATATGTTTCGAGTTACATGTCATATATTATGGTTTGGAATGAGCTTGAATGCTATGTGACTTCATGAAACCTGTCCCTTTTCCTCCACGTATAACTAGGTGCATAATCCTGTTTTAAGGTTACACGTGCAGACTGCTACTTATTGTGGTGCACTTAATTCTCATTAAGGGCATTTGTTGAGTTTAATTCGTGGCTACATTGTACAGTTTTTCAGGAAACGTGATTGATGGAATATGTTACAGTATTAAAATATGCAGAAGTGTTACATTAATAATGATGATGATGATGATAACTGTGCTTTAGGTCTTCCTTAATTTTACTTATCTGTAATTTGTCTATTTTAATGAATATTAGCATTTGTAAGTTTCTCTACTTGGAATATATGTTGTGAAACGATTTAAATGATTATTTAAATGATTATTTAAATCTATTTAATAATTTAAATAAGTAAAAAGAATTATTTAGAATATTGGATAATGACATGAAAAAGTTTTTATACAAAATTTATTAAGAAATGTATAAAAGTTGAATGATGTTGACTTGTCGCGATGGCAGTGGCAAAAAGACTATATAAGCACCTGGACTGGAGGTGATTCCTTCTTCCTTTGACTTCCATGGTTGAAGGATGTGTAAGTCCGCAAGTAGACGCTCATGTGCAAAGGTAATTTGTGTGTGTAAAAATATATGTATCCGTATATTTTACTTGGTGCAGCAGAAAAGTGATTATTGGTGAACAGTTAAAAGGACCAGAGAATATTGATATCGATTGATTTATGTTAAAAGGTTTGGAGATTCGTTGGATAAATTATAAATAATCGTTTATTTAAAACAACATTATCCTTCCATATCCGCGACCACCCCTGAAAAGAAGAGAGCATGCAGATACCAGAGCAGCCGAGGAACGACTAAATCGAACTCCCAGAACTTCGAAGAAGTCCATCATCACCCATCTTTTTTCTACACCCCACATTTGAACATTTTGTTACAGTTGGAATCTCAAACTACTATTTTTTATTAAAAACGTTTTAATTCATATATTTTGTGTATCAATGTTTACACTTTCCTAGCATTAATTTGCTTCCAGACTATTTATGTTTTACAATATACTGAGAACGCATTATTCCATGTATCATGTACTTAGTGAAATAAATTAGTAGATTGATTTTTATAATGCTTTTGGCAAATACACCTTGTTTCAAATATCGGCAATATTGAAACTATCGAATTCTAATTTATTAACTTAATTTATATACAAAATCACTTCTACTTGAACTTTCCTTTGCACTTAAACTGAAGATTTTAAGGGGACAACTTTAATCAGAGAAATAAGTGTCTGGATCATCAGAAATTATGTTTCCGGAGGACTAGAAAGACGTAAAAAGAATCTTGCACCGTTTGCTGACTCTGTCTTAGTGACACTATGCTCATTTTGGAGAGTTTATATTTTCAGAATAAAGTAATTATAATATGGGTGATGTGAAAAGATTTGTTTATTTATAACTGATGAGAATTAAAACGAGACGGTTTAGTGGCCGAATGGTTCGACCGCTCGCCTATCACTAAAGTTCCCATAGGCACATGTACAATTTTGATACGCAAAACGTCTTCTGGGCCGGTTTTCTCCGGTTTCCTCCGAAACTCATTCCATCAAGTGCTTATCAGCTTCTAGCTTATCAGCCATACTGATTAATCTATCTGATCTAAAGTTTCACTGCTCCTGAAGCACATCGGAACCCAGGAGCCCACTTGTAAGACGTGGGTGTGCTAGTCCTCCATAAGAAAAGAACAGTATAATAATTTATTTCAGTTTTGACGTAAAGTTTCGTTCATTTGTATGTAGAATATTTAAAAACACCTACTATGCTTTACTTTATCGTGGGCGTCATCAATTCATTAAATGGTTGTTATATTCACAAGATTTTCTCTCCCCACTCTCAACAAACTATTATTCTTTTTATGTGCTTCATGCTAATTGAGATAAGCATATATCCTTGTTCTACGGATAAGCTTTAAACACAGTCAAACGTTTTAAAAACTGTTCGGTAATAGCTTTACAATTCCGTCATGTTTGCATGATCAGGCAAAAATAAAGAATAACCAGTTCCCCCTTGGGATGATCAATCTATTTGGAAATTTAAACCAATAACAAAAATTCCGGAAATGGATAATTTCAGAAATAACAAGATCAACATTCTTTGTTTACAAATAAGATTTCAGTGTACCAATTTATGAAAATATGTTTCAGTATGAAGATTTCTCAATATATTAAGCGAGTATTCAGAATATACATTTATCATGAAAACATCTTTAACCTGTGCTATGGTATTTTTGTCAAAAGCTTTAAGAACCAATTGTAACAAACTCAATGTCGTCCTCAGTGGTTAGGATTGTCATGTTACCATTTGCTTCCTGAGGTTACGGGTCCAAGTCCTACGGAGGGAGATGGATTTCTTTTTAGGTGTAAAAATCTCTGCCGTGACTTTCTTTGGAAGGGAAGTGAAGCCGGTGGTCCGACGTCATAATTTGCGAAACCTTAAAGAACCTAAAGATTGGGAAAGGTGCTTCTGAGTAAATTTAAGCGATGTTCTAACTTTTAATATAGAACAGAACGCTGAGAACCATAACACTTGAACCGTGTCTATAGATAAAACTAAATTTAATTTGAGATTTTTTTTTTGCATATTAATGGCAGTTCTGAGTGGAAATATTTACTAGAAAACCTTTGTATATGCACTCGTGAAAGTTGTTGAACTTAATTTACTATTTATCCGACTTTTGTGTTACTGTTATAGTATTCAAGACATATATAGGAACCTCGTTCTATTTTTTTAATTCAGAGAACCTCAAAAATTAGTGAAGTATCGGCGTACAATTTTTGGATGGAATGATTTCTATAAGTAAGCTGTAGGTAAAGCTTATACTAGAAAACATATAAAAATCATGATTAAAGAAGAATGAAAGCGAAAAAAAGGACAGTTTTGCTAGAGCAGTATTTTGGCTTTTGTTTTATCACTCATTTTGCTCAATAGAAGTGCTAGCTATTTTGTTCATCAATGTAACTTCCCACAGTTTACATATCTGAATTTGTAATTGTTATTGCTTTTGGTGTTTTCCCTTATACTCTGCCTTTTTATATCCAATAATATAACGTTTTAAGGAACACACCTTAAAGTAATTACTGTTTCTCCAAACCACCATGTAAGGGCTGAAGAAGGAAAGCTTGAATGAGACTTGTATGAAAGAACAATTTACACTTGACTGAGATAACTGTGATTAAATATAATCAGGGACTTAAAGTACTTAAGTTTTTGGGGTATGTTATCTGAAAATTTATTTCAGAACACCTCTGGTTTACCAGAATGAAATCCATTAACTTGGATATTTAATTATCCTGCCACAGCATTTGCCACGGATAACTGAATATCCAGGTTCAAATCACAGCTATGGTATTGAATTGTTGAGTATGTATATATCATACCTACGAGTATTCTATAAGGGATGTTATATAAATGAAAACGAAAGCGCTGAAAACATTCGGCATAGGGAAGATCTGAGTTACTGAAACATATCTTCTTTTCAATAAAATGTATAGTTTGTCTTCCACTATTCCAAAGTTATAATGGTAGTATAATTACTTTGCTTTCTTAGCCACTATAGTTTATTTTTATGCAGCCGTTGTAGACTCTTAAAAGTTAATTCTTCTAATTCATTGGAATGGGGATAAAAAGTGTGAAAATTATCTTAATAGATATCTCGTTACATAAGCAAAGAGCATGGAGAAAGGAGAGTGGATAGTCAGATGATTAGAATGTAATCGTCATATGCTAGCCTTGAAAGTGCATGCTTTTCCCAAGAAAATCCTGAATAGAGACAGTACTTTTAAAATAGCGTTGAAAATACTAACGGGTATTTCAGAAAAGGCGGAAATGGAGAAGCTATTGCAAAGAAAATGTATTTTAAAGTGGTCTATGTCTTTGTGTACTAAATTTTTGTCTATTTGGTATAGTTTACCCATAATACAAAATTCCTTTCGAATGAAGAGGACTTCACAGGGTATGTCCATACACTTCAAGCCGTGCATTTCATTTTTCATGTAAATATATTTTGTTTATTCAAAATCAATCGGGTCATTTTTTTATAAAATTATAATTATCACATACTTATGTTTGGAGTTGGGAGTTTTCTTGAAAAGTACCATGTCGTATCTTTGGAGGAGTATGTACTAAGTACCTATTTGGTTTTCATTTCTAAGTTATGCTGTCCACAGGCATCACACACATTTTTTTTTAAAAAAAGTACTTTGGGAGGGGTCAGGTCAGAAAATCTGATGAAATATCGACAAAGATGGAGCTTAGTTGAGGCACAGTACCTCCTGCACTTATGTAGGGAAAGTAAAAATATAATTGATTCGGGCTTTGGATACTCACCAACATTTTCAGAAAAGGAAGTAGATAAATAGCGCAGATTGCCAGCAAGGAAATCCCTATCATACAGCCAGTTCCCATGTTTGTGTGTTGTATATCGCGCACAATCTGAGAAACGCCCTCTTTTAAGTTTCCTGCTCTAATTCAGACACGCGAACAGTGGAGCGGTTCAATCACGCCTTATGCTATATGCAACCCTTCTTACGGATAAGAGTAGATGTTGCCGTACAGCTAAGGGGCTGGCGAAATAAATCAGCATAAACCTGGTACTTTGCATATCGGGAACTAACATTTGTTGCTAGTTTTTAATAATTTGAAGCAGCCAGTGGTTACGTAGTCCAGCGCTAGAGTGTGTTCTCTGATAGCAGGAAAGCAAACACTTAGAGGGAGTCTATAGGTATATTGGCTAACCGACAAGGTAATTTAACCAATTCAGGAACTAGCAAAATATAGGAATACGATTTTTACAGAATATACATAGATGAATGTCTTATGAATTCGCTGATGCCCTGTATTACTTTAAATAATTTATCAGGGAATTTATGATTTTCTGTTAATTATAGTGTTTTGATCAAAGTTTACTATAACTATGTTCAATGGGTTTTAAAAGGGTTTAACATATAAGAAAATATTTTTCATAGAGAATGGTTTAAATAGAGAAACTAACGCGTGCATTTCTCGGAAATACGGTATATGTTTTTCCATGTTTAGAGTATATTTCAATAGCAAATATTCCACTAAAACATGAGAACCAAAAAGTACCAAATGTATGAAATATTTTACACGTTATCTAAGGTTTACTTTTAAACTAATTTATTTGAAAGCTAGTCCCACAAATAAATCTCCACAATAGTTTTTCAGCACGGTCATTTAAATGCAAAGCAGTTTCAAGAAATTAAACATTAAACTGCATTTGATCATATTTGATATGTAATTATTAATTAATATGTTAAAAATTTTACATAAGCAGGTTTTTGACATCCCTCAAACCTCATAAACCTCCAGTATAACTGCGTGCAAATATCGAGCGGTTCCTGTGAAATAATTACTGAATAATTGGATTCAAAATTTCAAATTATAGTCACGATCAGTAGAGTTATAACTACAAGAATGTTTGCAATTTATGTATGTACTTCATTGTGCTAATAGTGGATATTAGTGCATTATCTTTGATCGTTCTTTGCTTAGTGTTTATCTGTACGACCATCTAAAATTAACTGTATTTTAAATTAATTTACTGTCAATAAAATGTAACAATTCACTTATTGTCCAGTAATCGACGAGATTGAACAGTAATTGATAAGAAAAAAATTTTTAAGAAAAAAATTGTATGATTTTTTTCTACGAATGTATAATATACATATCCTTTTCTTTCCGCGCCGATTATAAGTCCGGTTTTGGAAAAATTAATAGGATGCCATAATATAGCTTGTAAGTGAGGGCTAAGTTATATTACATACATACGTCTATAGCACAATTTAAACATTTCTTTATTAATAAGGATACGTCTTCGGGTGTTAGTCAAATTGTATCTATCGTTTATACCAAATTTAGTACAGTGTTTTTCTTTTAGGAAAACCAAATGGACGCAGGGAAAGAAAGAAAGAAAGAAAGAAGGAAGGGGAGAAAGGAATGTTGGTGAGAGGGAGGGAAGAATGAGGGAGGAGGCAGAGAAGAGAGGAAGATGGAAGGGAAGGAAGAAAGGGGTAGGCAGGGAAGGAATGAAATTGGTCCCACTTCATCGCTACCTTCATATCTGCATCAATTGCTGGCACCTACTCTTTACAATACACTTATGCATTACTAATAAGTACTTACTATAATTACTGCTAAGTTTACTCTCTCCAGGAAGTCATATTCGTCATTATCGTTTGTGTATATTTCGCAATCACAGCAAAGAAGAAGGAATTTTAAAAGGCACAAATGCGGACAACCCATCGCCGATTTCTAGCAACTGATCGGAAGATTCCTAGTCAGCCTACCGTTAAATGAAAGATTGCTTAGATGCCATTTTCGTAAGTTTTATTGACAAATTTTCCACCTATTTTTAAGTCCGATATTTAATATAAGGATATGTATTGGTTAGTATTTAAACTCGGTTTTCAATGAAGCTATTTCGTAACTTGGTTTTCTATTGTAAGTATCCTTCACTGCGCTCTATGAACAGCGTCTCTCGTCTCGGTTACGTCACTACTGCTAAACCATAATAAACTACTCGATCAGCTATACGTTCGGGAACAATGAGGCCTACTCATTACGTAAGCAAATATGTACAGTCTGTTTTAATTGCCTATTTTGCCCTTCACCTCTCCGACGCCACGTGATGCTGACTTGTTTCCATAATGACCTAAGTCAGGTTGATAAATCATGCAAAATGCTATCCATGGGAGCACTTCGTTCACGTACTCTTCAATCTGATTAATTAAAAATATATTTGTTTTCTTTCTATAATATGTTTAATTAATATTAATCTTGGCTGAAAAACTGTAAGATGTATATTTGGATATAATTATTTACGAGGGTAATAAATAAGTTGCAAAACTGGATAGACAATAATAATCAATAATATTTTTCTTTTTGACATAATTAAGTTGTACGTTGAGACACTTATCCCGTCTCTTTGCAAGTTCCTTGAACGCCGGCGGCAAAGAAGTTGCTGTCGCAGCCAACGGGTAACCTGTCGGATTACGGCATCATCAGTGTCGAAGTGTCGGCCACCCAAAGGACTTCTTAGAAGCCCGAACAGATGAAATCGCTGTTGCTAGGTCGGTACTGTAAGGCGGATGTTCCGACCGTTCCCAACGAAATGTTTGTAATTGCTCCTGCGTTAATCTTGCTGATGAGAGTGGGCGTAGTCATTCAGGAGAATCACTGCGTCTAACAGGAGTCCAGGTCACTTGAGGCTAATGGCTTGTTGAAGTTCCCGCAGAATAGTGCAGTACGTTTGGCATTCAGTCTTACAGTGAGGCTGGAGTTTATGCAGTATGAGGCCTTGCATGTCCCAGAACATGGGATCATAACCTTGCGGTCTGATGGAACCGCCTTGAAGTTTTTGATGTGGTGAGGTGGGATATTTCCATTCCATAGAAGATCATTTTGATTCTGGCTGAAAGTGGTGTAGACAAATTATCCCAATCTCGGGATGCTTTAATTT
Source organism: Mantis religiosa (assembly GCA_030765055.1). Classification (NCBI taxonomy): domain Eukaryota; kingdom Metazoa; phylum Arthropoda; class Insecta; order Mantodea; family Mantidae; genus Mantis; species Mantis religiosa. Next base: position 90,205,074 of record CM060954.1, on the reverse strand, counting down.
CGATTCTTACATTGCTGGATCCAATTGAATACAGCTTTGCGGGAGAAACACTGGTCACCTTACTGGTCACCATTTCGCAATGCACTTCTTCTGTGGAAGCCCTTTGACCCACACAAAAAAAAAAGAACAGCATGCAACACAGCCGCCGTTTTGCTTTGGCTGCCATGCCGGGGTGATATGACCCAACCTCTACGACAAGCACAGGTGTCCTGCTAGCTATTGGCACAAAATGCTGGTGTAATTTACAAATGGTATATTTACGACTTATGTATAGACTCATCCTCGTACCTTTATGTAACATCACGTTCAAAAATATTTGGAAGATTTATTAGCTAGTTGTTCAGTGCTTTATTAACACTGCTATAAGGGATGGACTTTATTGAAGTTATAATTTTTTTTATAAATTTTCAGGTTATCTAGTAACCATTATGTTTGTCTGTCAAAGAGAGAGAAAGTGAAACAAGCTGAGCTGGAAGATGTGCAATTTTTTTATTTAATGTCGACCCAACACAGTTGACCTTTGAATTTATCAAACTTGTTAGGCATTTCAGTAGGCTTTGGTACAAACCTGTAGAAAGCAGAGTTCAGTTTGTCATGTGGTGCTTTATGCCGATGTTGAACGTAGTTAGTAATGGAGACGTCTCCCTTAGGGTGGACGAGACAGCTTGAGCCCTGGGGTGCCCTGTACTTCTCTTCCGTTCACTTTATTCTCTGTTTCTCTGTTTTCCTTTCTCGCACCCATTGCATAGCGCAAGGGCTTAACCTCGCTTTTCCGTGTTCACTAACCATTTCTTTCGGGAATTCTTTGTTGAGAGTCTGATTGGGACACTTCTTTTATTTGTTTTCCTGTTTTTCACCTACGCAAAGCTTTCAGTGTATTTCTTTAGAATTGTGCACTTGTGGTTAACCGATCTTCATTTAAGCTCTATTCTTATTTGACTCTGCAGTGGCGAATGCGGTGATTGTTTTACTTGGATCTGGATCTGGGTTCGACTTCAGGTTCTAGAACGGCTCTTCAAAAGTTGTGGTTGTAGTAAAATGCTAGAAAACCTCTCATTGACCGTGAATCCCATGCTGAAAGAAGGATCCGAGGATAAACTTCAACCGCGAGCTCCACCATGTTTAATATCCGAATATCAACATCTCATCCTGCGCTACCTCCCTCTAGCGCACATAGGATATCACCCTCCCCTTCCCGCTTTCTCTCTCTCTCTCTCTCTCTCTCTCTCTCTCTCTCTCTCTCTCTCTCTGTCTCTCACACACATACACCTTATATTTTATGTCTCTCTCAAGTCTGCATTATTTATAACAACATGGAAACTGTTAGGTAGTTCAGTAGATTTCCCCAAGTGGGGCATCTCCGGGAGGAAGGATGAGGCTAGAGGACACAGAGGGTGTCCAACCCAAGGAATCACGGCAGTGCAGAGGTTAGGGTCCGTATTGTTGATCAGTTGGAAACTCCCCGGCAGGACCCTAATCACTAGAATATGCACTTTCATAAAATAATTAAAACTGCATCTTTGCACATCAAGATAACACACCTTTACACTTCGATGATCTCATGCAGAGTAACGCCAAAAATTATTTGCATATGCTCGAATCTCTGCACACGAAATTCCTAGAAAACTCTAAATTACTTTTATGCCATTGGTCCACGTCACAACATTACGTAATTCCATTATTATAACAACCAATAGGAGCACTGTTACGTAAGTTGTCATTCTGTGGCCAGTTTTACATTCTATTTGATACAAATCACATTTTCTAGAACAATCCAGAACAAATCCTCATATATATGAACAAATATGAAATAGCCGTTACAACATAATAAAATGCACGTTATGAGTGAAAGGAAAATAAGCTGTCAACTCTTACTGTAGTTCATAATGGGAGCCTTTCTTGAGTACTTTCATGGCACACCCAAATAATAGCAGCATCAGAGTCGAAATCTTGATATTCCATATTTCCCGACTATGCCATAATACCCTCCTCTCCTCTATAAATAAATGGTTATTGGACAAAAGCGTATATTTAATTGAAGCATACTGTTCAGTGACAGTTGGTCATATTGTGTTTAAAGGAGTTGGTGGACCTTTTTTAAAAAGACAATAGAGAATCGTTTTGTGAAGAAACATGAAGCATGTTAATGGCAGCTGCAATTAGTTATACTGTAATATGTTTTAGTGTTGAAACTAATAATAGACTAACTCAACGTTCTTCATACGTGATCTATGCAAAGCGTTTAGCAAATGATAAGTATGAAGGTATAGTAGCTTTGAGAAATTAAATTAAATACATCAATATAAGCGTCAAACATTTTCTTCTCCTGACAATTCGCCGATTTAGGTTGTGAGCTTTGGTTTGACGGCCGTAACTTACACCACGACGGAACACATACAATGTATACATTGTTTATATGAAATAAAAGTAAAGGTAAACTATAATAAGTAGAGTGAATGTAACAACCGAACTTTGTCAGATATTCTGCTTTGAATGCTAAGGTACCATTTGTTTGAATTTATGACCTAATGATTGACATTAATGGTTCCAAATGTGTAATAGAAAATCTTCTAAGATATACACTTTGATTAGCACAAATTTAGTGAAATATAACCATTTTAGGGCGTAATCGCTGTAAAATATAAGCAATAGAAAATGGTTTGCGCGTATTTGCGTATACACAAATTTTGAGGTTAGTTTTGGGGCCGTGGATAACGAAATACGTAATGGTGCGAATTCAAGTTATGTCATACTAGCACACCAAAACATGGCTAACATTGTGTAGCATCATGATAATATAATTGTATCTTTTTGAATTTAATGAATAATTTGTTTATTTAGAATATGGATGTATTGGTCGACTGTCATTTCACTTGGTTTGGCCATGTCTGGATTGGCAGAATCTGCTGATTTCAGTTCGCACCGCAGCCTATCTCAGCCATGCTTGGGGGCAACTTGCTGCACATTCTCTGTACCCAAGGAGAAAATCGAATCGGAACTGCACTGTATCGGCTTTCATGCCTTTCCAGACCTGTAATATGTATAATCAATTCTATTTACTGTGCACGAAAAGTGAATTATTCATTAAGCTGCTCTGATTCGCGTATTATAACGCTGGAAATGAAAATCAGGCACATGTAGTGCAATCGAGGCTTCATCTGCATTATTTATGCTAATGCCAGCCGTACGATTTAAATGAGTAAAATATTCCTATTGGTTCCAGCTCATTCAGGTCGCAATAGACTTCATTAAATCATTTGTGGACTTAATGAAGTACTTCGAATTTCATTTCTTCTTTTTTGCTAGTTATTACTACTATTATTTATTTATGTTTATATTTTTCATCCCTTTTAACTACATGATAATATCGTAACGCACTTAAAAGGAGACACCTTTTGAATGATCTAGTGTTCATCTCTGTACTACACCATCCCGATTGGTCACGTGCTAACAGAGGGCTTAATACTAGACAACCGTCCCATGCTTCTCTTACTGGCTTCGACACATGTGCACAGCGAAGTGAATGCTATACCGCTCGCAAAAGTTCAAGGCATACGAACACTGGTCAAAGATCAAGCGTAGCATAGCTACCAAGCGTAGTACGTGCACCTGCAGAGGTTCCGTGTAGATAAGAGCAGTTTTACCCGCCAGAAAAGGTTTTGGCTACTCTTCTCCTAATTAAACAGCACATTCTTAAAACAATAAGATCTTACCTTGACAGACGTCAAAGCAGTGGAACAGTAAGCAGTAAATCGCTTTCCGACTTCATGGATCTTTCCCGGAGATTGAAGCACAGGTACGCTCCCTTTTTCTATGGATAAAGCCGCTGCACTACAAATTTGTGACACAGTGTGCACACTACCTACACCATAGCGTTACAGAGTTAATTGCTGGGATTTTGAAAAATTTACAGTTGCCCTATAACTTGGATTGGAAAGCTTTCGTAAAAACTAGTTCATATTAAATATAACTTTTTTGCCCTGTGAATGAATCACTTCAGGTTTGTTGATCGAAAAATCAATTGTCTCAGCTCACAAACACTGGAAAAAAAGATATGTGTGTATTAATAATTTAATGTAATATTAAGAATATTTCAGTTCGAGTTCAACACGCGACTTAACATGCCATTCGCTTTAACAAACCGACACCTCTACTCTGAAAATGAACTGTGTTTCAAACTGCCTGACTTCTGTTTTAATAAGTAGGTGCATTATTTATTTATGCTTGAGATAAATGTTACGAGGAAAGAATGGTGTTGTTTTTCAGGCTTATCTGTGTTGAATAGATGGATGTTGGGTGTAACCACAACATCGTTCGTGTTCTAAGTATCGTAGAGACAGGATTTTGTACGGTCATGATCAGAAAGTAACATTCTTTCTTATTATAAGATTGGCATATGTAATATTTATTCAAATAGTTATCCGTAACATTTAATCATAACCATGTGAAAGACAACACGTGCATTGCTCGTGTACGAAGTATCGTAGAGACAGGATTATTTTACGGTCATGATCACAAAATAAACTTCTTTCTTATTATAAGATTGGCATGTCATTCTTCAAACATTTATCCGAGCCTAATTAATGAATATAATGTTCTTAATTCAGGCACGCGAGATGCGGCAGCGCTGCTAGGCGGCGCAGGCTTAGGATTGGCTGGAGTCTGCAGTACGGCCCGCCCCCATAGCCTTTAACTTTTGCGAAAATTATAGACAACTGTATCCTTGGCTCTATGTGTGCCATTGTATTACACGAGGGTGCCGTATAGTATAGGTATCTCCTTGTTATATGTAACTACATGGCAGAGCATTCACTATTGCCTTCTCTTTACAGTTTTGCCATTGTTTTAGACTTAAGTTGAAACTCGAGCACTGGTATTAAATATCCATCTTGGTATTTACATTGGCGATTGATCAGGAAACCTCTGATCCTCAACCCATTGCTTACGGGCCTCGAGGTTGTGCTGTTTAGATGTTCCACTTAAGGAATTACAGGAATTCATTTATTCATATGTAATTTTATTATTTCCAATGAATGGATAATGTATATAACACTGAACTTAAAACATACTTGCTCGTTGCAATGATATCTAAGAAAAACATTTGTAACATTTTAAATATATTAAAATAGTTGACAGTTTAAAAAAGTTAAATTTGAAATTCGCAGTGAATTTTATAGTAAATATTTACATTTTACGATTATTTTATTCCACTTTTCTGAGTTCCTGCAAATCCTTTAGAATACGCAGCAACTATCTTCTTCTCCATGATATTCTTAAATAAAAGTGAAAGCTTTTTTTACCAACGTGGTGTTTTATTGTGTTTGTATTCAAGTACAAGAGTTTTCTAAATCCTTTTGAATCTTAAGAATTTTATGAAATTAAACTATATCCGTCGAAAATAACAGTAGTCAACAATGGTTTTGTTACAAAGTACATATTAAATATACTTCTATATTTCAATGTGACATAAAATTTTAAATCAGAAAGTGCTCATCACGTCAGGATTAAAAGTTATGACCTGCAAGTTACATAGCATAGTTGAATTTACTGTATAATATTTAAGTGCTTTGTATTTGGAAGGAGTGTGATGAAAGTTAGTGCAGTGACCTTTTTTGTTCTTAGCCTTAATGTGAACTACTTTTTAAATGTAACATGTAAGAGGGGATTTTATTGAGCCACAAATTAAGAAGTTAATGAATAAGAAGAACTTCAAAGAAAAATTAAGTCAGAACTTGTAGTCTGGCGTTCTCTTAAAGATGTCGTTGAAGGTGTCCTAGTGAATACAACAGCAGAAAACAGTGACATATTAGTGGTAGCTCTTTTAGAGAACTATAAAAATTCTTGGATGCAGAATGTAACTAAAGATTCATTTAGATTTCTTCCCTACCAATTTGGGAGCGGATAGCGACGAACACGGAGAAAGGTTCCATCAGGACATTTTGGAATGGAAAGCCGCTATAAAGGTAGAGGGAATCCTTCTATGTTAGTGACTACTGTTGTCTTTTGAAGCGTGGAGGATATATCTCCCACGGAAGGAAGTTATCATCAAAAGACTCAACTCTCCACCATCAATATCATTATCGAGCAAATGAACGTTCCATATTTTTTATAAACATATGCATTAGGCCCAGGGTACTAGAGTAAGATAGTTGTATGGCATTAAGTATGTTATATGTTGCATACATATAGTGTAGAACGCTCCTCAGTTGTTAGATATAAGAATTTTAAAACTCCATAACAAAATCTTGGAGGTTGTTGGCGAAAATCTAACTACAATTTCAGAATCAGCAAGTCCAAATTAGTCAGGTCCACCATGCTTTATCTCTGTACCTGAAAAAAAGTTTTTTTCATAAGTGTAATTGGTCCTTAAAGTTGAAAAAGTATATCAAAGTTGCTTGATGGTGTTATGAGATTTTCTTAAAAGGAGATAGGTAAAATTGTTGTAATTTTGTAATATTAATATAAATATTATATACAACGCTACCATAATGCGTGTTTCTTTAGAGAGGTACTGAGGTATATCTACAAGCAGTTTTACCATAAGCTTCCTGAAGGTATCATGCGGAGTTTTAAAGCTGTCTGCTGTTTCCTTTAGGGGGTTGTTGATTTACAGGGTATAGCTCCGTTCGTTTGTCACACTGTGGTTGCACGGGATGTGTGCGAACGTCAGAAAGCGATCTGCTATTTGCACAGCTTTGTGTTAGCATTGAGGATTTGCTGTGACGCAGTGCATTAAATGACGACAAGTGTAACGATCCGAAATGTAAACTCGCCGTGACGTGAAGTTGACATGGGACTTCTGCTCTGGGAAAAGCTGGTCCCAGCCACCTGGTAAGAAAATCTCCCCCGTTGTGCTTCTAAAGAACGGAAACGTTTGACTCGTCGTTTACAAACTATTTTTGTGTAAACTAAGTCAGAAGTGCAGGAAAATATTTCAATTACCTTTATAAAATACCACAAGCAGAAAATGTAATTGGTTTCATTTCAAAACTCATAAATAATTATGAGTTGGTCGACACTTTAAGTGAAAGTTTCGGATCCAAAATAAAATGTTTCGTCAGTGCGTCTTATTTTCTTTATAGAGAATTATGTGCTTTTCAAAATAGTGTTCACCTTGTCTATGCTTATATACTGTTTGTTATTTTCAGGTAAAAAATGGAGTCAACGGCAAAGAGTATTTGTCACCGATTGTTTTTAATCTAGATGTTTAAGCCACAGAAGCTGCTCTAGCAGAAAGTGTCGAAAATACTCATTTATTTGACTTGATACTACATTTTATTGACTTTAAAATAACAATATATAAGCATACAAAAAATAAACGTGTTGTTTTGTAAAGCACACGAGTCTCTTCTGAATAATATTAAAAAATATTGCCAAAACATTTTGTTTTGTAGGTAAAACTTTGAATTTAGAAAAAGAAAACACCAAAAGTTATACTCTAACCCATCTGCCATTTCATACTGTAAATTCTGCATCAATTCAAAGAGCCCTACACACTGTGAAATAAAGTGGTACACTTTGTCCTATCTTTTACCTAAATCTTGCTTCACAAATTGGTATAGTCGTAAGTATGGTAGCTTCTATGTGCTCAAGCCATGAGGTTTCTTTCTTGGAACATAACTGAAAGTTTGTTTTACCTAGTTTGCCTTTGAATAGGCAAACCTTATCTATCCTACTGCCCGCCTCGGTAGCGTAGATGGTAGCGTGTCTGCCTCACGTTCAAGAGGTCCCGAGTTCGAATCTCGGTCAGGGTGAGTTATCCGGGGTTTTCCCTTATCCTGAAAGACGAATGTCGGGTAACTCTAAGCTCTATGGACCCGGGGCTTATTTGAGCATCATTACACCCATTCCGTTCATCGTCCAATATAACTTAACTTTGGAGGACATAAATTCCAAAAAAAAAAAAAAAAGTTAACTATGCTTAGCCTATTATCTAATTAATTCTACGTAATTTAAATTAATCCAAGGAATTTCAGTTCTGATTAAATGATTAACATTCGGTGAATGACATTTTCTGGCACATGTTACCTGTTTACTCAGAAGCTATGGAAGAAACCTAAGTTAAATTTGTACTAAGTGCTATTGTACTTTACACTGGTGCTACCAGCATAGCTTGTTATTTTAAAAATTAGTTTGATATGACATATTTGAATCAAAATATGGCATGATTAAGAAAATAATTCAGTCTTCCTTAATGTTGAAATCGTTGTATAAAAGCATATGCGTGATTAGAAGGAATGTATTTTCGTGCATTTAGCAGAGTTAAAGTTGCTGGACAGAGGTTTTAGTCTCCCCTTAACGGATGTGGTGGAAATGAAATCACTGTAATTGCATCACCTCTTAACATGTATTTTGCGATAAAACTAGCTATAATAAAATAGGCTTCACCCCTCCTTGAATCTTGCTGATGAGGAAAATACTCCATGGCCTAGTGTTTAGTCAAGATCTTTGTTTAATTGTAGGGTAGGATACAACCATTTCCCCTATTTTCTCATCAGTTGGATTGTATCTACAAATTACCCAATAACGTAGACATTATGGTTTGAACAAATGTTTTAGAATGATATCTCAGACATGTTGTTGCCGTTTCTCTTTAGTACTTCTACGCTTATAATAAGCGAATCAGTGTGAACAAAAGTTGGGGTTTCTGCTTCTCAGAGTTTCTCCAACGCCCGGGGCTTATTTTTCTTCCCTTCAACCCATGATCGCTTTCTGTCCCTTCTCCTCTGTTTCTCCATCACTCAGTGGTAAATTGTAGCTGAAATAAATTTGCTCGTATCTAATTTGACAGGCCTCCTAAGGCAGCCGGCTCAAGTTCACCAATCCCTCCACCAGTATACATGTTGGCAAAACTTCTCTGCCAGTTTGATATCGTTTTGATCCTTCCAGCTTGCGACGCGTTCGACAGGGCGTTATGCCTCTGAATTTCACTGTTCGAGAACTATAAGACTTATTATTTCAGACTGTTTTAAAAGTAAGTGTGCTTTTGAGATGTAATATTTTGTTTATAGTAGTTGTATTTTAAAGAGGGCGGGTCGGCTCTGCGGTAACGCATAAGACTAGCATCAGAGGTACCTGAATTCGATCCCTGGTGGTCTGTCGCTCATTCTGACCATTCCTTTTACGTGTTCTGTTTCTTTTCCTGCTTACAAAGGCAAATGCTGCACTGGTTCTTCTCTTTGCTATTTCATCTCCCTCTTTCAAGATACAGGACATTTTACTTTACCGGACGATTCCGGTCGAGCTGGGCAAATTACACAGAGGCTTGCATGTTGGAACTTATTCTTGCCTCCGTCAAAGGGTAAATATTGAACTGTGACCCGAGTCGAGCTTAGAACGGAGCCCTTGAGCTACTCTCCGAAAGCTTGGGCAGCTTGCCGCAAGCGCTTCCCAGACTTAGTGGTCACAAATATATCTGCATATTATTTGTATAATTAGTGAAATGAAACCAAAATCGATAAAGTGTGATGGAAAGTTGGAAGGAGCAACTCAATGACCCTCCCGCTTCCACTTACATGATTGCACACATATATTTATGATTAGTATTACTGACAGAGCGTATCGACCTTCAGGTGACCAGCTGTGCCATCGTCCCTTATCGGGTCTTATCTAGTCTATTAGAAGAGTGAAATATTAGTAACTTGATATAGAAAGTTAGGAAACACAAATAGAGCGATTGGGAGCTGCGTGTGTTTATATGGTATGATTTCTCGCGCCTACCTATGTATGACACATTGCTGTCCAGAAGACATGATTATATCTGAACAGACTATACATACACTGGACTTGTCGTGTATGTGCGATAAGCTGAGGTAAACATATCTGTGTTGAGAATTTTTGTCGATACGCTTTCTCACTTTGCCATGTAGTATAAGGCAGTGAACATAAGGATATAAATATAAACACAGTTTCACAGAACCGCTTGATCCTGAATGAAAAACATCCACTACTCTTAATTTAAAATTGTTTAATGGACGGAATGCGAAAGTGTAAACTATGTTAGCCTCTCATATTTCCGTGAGTGTGAACAAAGGCTGAACAAAGGAAGATCAAGGTCGAAAAAAGAGATTAGTGTGTGTATAAGCAACTCGGTCCCCTACTTTTTACACTTGTCAGACAGTAATGAACACACGAGTAACAAGTGCTTATAACGTCCTTGTGAAAGAAAGTTTGAGCGAATAGGTTTTTGCCCTGTTATTTTTGGAACTTGGTACGAAGCGCCGTAACATCAAGATTCCGCTCGTTGAAAGGGTAGTTCTTTTGTTTTGTTTCCACCCTCCCAGCTGCTTCCGCTTCCTACAGCTGTAGAGGTCGCTTAGCAGTTGAGGCATATCGTGGTGAACATGTGCGGCCCAGTTCTCATTGACGTCCCTTATAGGAAAATATCTCCAGAATCAAACATGAGAGGCACGAGGTCCTTCACTATAGATACATTATTGGAAACGTTTCTTTAACTCATCCAGAAAGAAAAAACGAGTCATTGAAGCTTCCCAAGAAGATCATTCCGCATAAAGGTGAACCAGTGTGCCAGATTTAAAATGAAATATCACTAATACTTTGGATCAGAGTTTTAGAAGCATATTTCTATGTATAGCTTTATTCTCTTTTTTTTTTTATTTTCGATGCTAATAAAATAGAGAATTCTTTCAATTCATGGATTAATTTTTTTCGAGTTTTTTGGTCATTTTATTGTATTGACAACCCTAATTATTGGAGTAAAAGCAATAATTATTCCTCTATCTGATGTCCCAAGGTTAAAAATTGTTAAGTTGCTTAGATTATAAAGATGGCAGCGCTGAAACGGTTAAACCTCGTACATTTGTAATACATAATTTAACATCTTGAATATATCTTCATGGTGAATTGTAATATTGGAAACGGCAGTGGACAACCAGTCTTATTTTTTTTTTTTTTTTTTTTAAGAATTCGATTACAGTTAAGTAAATCTGGAAGCCAGATATACCTAAATATGTATATGAACTTCTTGGAAGCTTAATAATTTATCCGCAGAGAAATCATGCAATTCTAAAAATAGATTATGCTATTTATAGTTGCATTTATAAAGTATGTTCCTTCTTTTAAACAAACTAAACTGTTTGTCGAATGTTTTTCAATTGTTTTTTTTCACACCACAGGTCAGAAGTTTCAGAATTTTATTCAGATATTCAGATTTACGTAAATGTCGGAAGTGTTATAAAGTTTGACTAATAGGTTGATAACTATTGTCTGATTGTCTCAGCTGTTCAAACGAAATTATTTCAGATGGTAAAGTAAACACCGAATAGTAATTCAAAAGTGTTGAGGTGTGTAGTTCATCTTGAACTAGACCGACATAGCAACTAAAGTGTACACACATAAAGAATGTAACAGAAAGGTGTGTCAATAATTTAAGAAAACATTTTTGGGGGATAGAGAATAAAAACTGTTATATGAACATGAAATGAATGAAATGAAAAGCTTGTAAATTCCTTGAGGACCTCCTGCTGCGCAGGGAGTAGCAATTGGAGAGCTCATTAGCATTGCATCTCCTAAGGGCCTTGTGCAGTTGCTGCGCTCCATACATAGGTTCAGAAATTATGTATTTCCTTTTTAGAGCAGTTTTTCCACGGATGAACCCCATAAACAGTCAAAGACAGAACGAAGGGAAAACAGGAAATCACGGCACATAAGCCTCCATTAAACTCCAATGCATCCGTCAAGTTACCGTCGCATGGTCTCCCTTATGTGCTGAGTTAGGCCTGGAGAATTTCATTGTCTGGTAGCCTTCCACAATGCAAACACGGAATATCTACATCTGGAACTGGAGTTCCATAAACAAGAGACTTCAAATGTCATCACAAATAAATATCTTGTAGGTTTAAATTAGGTGAGAGTGGAGGCCATGCAATTGGTCCACCTCTTCCTATCCATCTAGCTAGAAAACTGTTGTTCAGAAATCTACGGACAGAAAGTCTGAAATGATGACGAACTCCATCGTGATACATCGATTGGTGTAAATCACATGATAAATACTTTACTGCTGTGAACACCTTAATTGCGAAGTCAGCGTATTAATGAAATGGACTTTGCTTTGTGCATCAACCCAGCGTAATAACGGATCATCAATAACTCCCTCCGCACTGGGGAGTAGCCTACCGCTCCAGAAAAGGTTGGCATCCCTCGTTTTCCGTATTCCATTCCGAATCAATTGTTATTGTTTCCAGCACGTACTCAACGGCTACCAGTGAGTCATTATGCTGATCAGCTTGATGTACGTGCTTGTTTTCCAGTGTTGCCACCTGAATTAATGACTCCAGGGAAGTCTTGGTTACACGGCAGTTGCGGAGCGACTTTTCGATGACCCTATAGTAAGCTTAATAAGTAATGACAACTGCGATGTGTGTTTGGAACACGAAGAAGCACGGTGAAATGTAGTATACCTATATATGTTTAAAGCCATAATGTAATAATGGTGCGTTCTATTCAATGTCATCGCCATAAGGGATAGTATGTCTACATTTGGGACTGATTACCCAGCGTGTTGAAAGGAGGGTGCAGGATAGTAGCTCTTCATATTTAAAGAATGTAGAAATTTACAGGGGTAGAAGAACAATTGATAAAGCACTGCTGTACTAGAGTGTTGTATGTAAGAGTAGCTTTTCAGACATGGACATGCAGGATAAATGAAAATTAAACGCGTTAGATAAAATGATATTTAATTTTAGGAGAGAGCCCAAGAAAGCATACATGCTTTAAGTATTTTATGTCATGTTAAACATAGCCTATTTCAGTTCTTACAAAGGGACATTATTATGTGTAGGTATTACCCTGAGGTTCTTTGCGTAAATTACTGTTCCGTTGACTTTTCTTCTTTTAGCGACTGCACACAGCTATCGAAAACTCGCCTCTTGCTCTTTGTTATTCATTTCTTACTTTGTGAACGCAACGAGGCCTGTGACGTCTGTCTCTGCAAAAGAGATCCAAAAACATTCTGCGTGTGTTTGGAGAGGTTGCTGGCGGACACAGTATGTTAGTTTGTGTACAGAATGGGTAGACCTCACCCTCCGGGGCTACAAGATGACAGAGTGTATGTAAAATTCTATTGAAGGTCGTTTTTTTGGTTTTTTTGTCACAGAAAGAGAGAGCCTTAAAACGCAGGAATAGAGATGAGCAAATCCGTTGTGATGCTCCTGGAGGCATTTCAGATCTCAGCGCTAGCTGCAGCACGATAATATACGTTTACAAACCACAGAAATCTTCCCCAATATAAATGCAGCGCATTTACATAAAAATTCATAGGTAAACCTGTGATCAAACTTTAGATTGAAAATTAATTGGTCTTTCACACTAGCCGTGTGTAGGACGCACTATGAAAGTGTAGGGCCAGACTGAAAAATGTAATGCCATAGCCGGAATTTGAACCACGGATCTTCTGGTTTCCGTCCAGCCGCTCGGAAACCAGAAACCAGACGGAAACCAGAAGATCCATGGTACAAATCCCGGCTATGGCATTACATTTTTCAGTCTGGTTCTACAGTTTCATAGTGCGTCCTACACACGGCTAGTGTGAAAGAACAATTAATTTCCATTAATTGTACCTAATAGTGGTCCGAACTATAGAGCCCGGGCCTTAAAATACAGCGTAGTAAGTCGCCATTAAGGTAGTTGTCTCATGTGTTTATGAGAACTCCTAAGTGCTTTACCGTGAAAAATATGAGTCAGTTGGAGAATCTAATGTCATGTCGGCATGTTGGCCACAGTAGCTCAAATGGTTAGAGCATGCATCCACCCTGGCCCCGAAACTTGTGGTCAGGGTCCCTTAAAACCTACGCGGGGTTTTCTGGTTGTACCGTACCTAAGCCGCCCCCCTCCATTATAGGGTGAGTATCGATACTCCACTTTGTTCCCTAGGGGAGGGAATCCGTGCCCTTCAGCTGCCGTGGTGAGGGCGCTGTGGACCCCTAGCACTCGTGATACCTATGATGTTACTTGAGGAACCCCGGGCCTCCCTGAGCGCCTCCCTGAATGGGAGTAGTTCGAATTGGGTTGGACTCGATGGGACAGTAGTTCCCGATATTCGTGGGAGATCGGGTACGTCTCCGGACGGGGTTGAGGGAAGCCATATATTTCCGCGTACTAACCAGCATAGCTAGTAGAAGGTGTGCTAGATCACCAGGCGACCCCACCGAGGTTAATCGGTAGCCTTCCCCTTTGGGGTTGGCGCGCGTAAGTGGCGTATCCACTTCCATCCCGTCGTGTGTCCATCGGACCAGATGGGGGGCTTGTTAGTCTCTAGGTGTTACCCTATGCAAAGCCCCATGGAGGCACGGCGCCCTTGTGGGACAGCTCGGTAACTCCCTGGTCATTAGAGGGGGGTCAGTCTTCACTAAGTGTGGATTACCCTGGTAGATATCCTCGAGCTTATATATATATATATATATATATATATATATATATATATATATATATATATATTCCACTTTAGCACGTCAACCCATCCGATAATCTCTAGCACACCAGACCACTAATTCTCCAGGCCATTAGAGGAGCGCTGGATGTGTCTTTGCTGGCGAACCAGACAGACGTGTCCAATACTCATGGGTTTTGGGAACCACAGCCCTACCGAACAGGGAGGGACTCAAAAACTTCGGGCCGGCGTAATTCTAATAACATCAGAATACCACGAGTGCTAAGAGTCCCCAGCCGCGCAACACGGCAGCTGAAGGGAACGGCTCTCCTCCCCTAAGGAGGCCAGGAAAACGCCTTACCAAGCCGGTTCTGAGATCGGAGACTGCCCTACCAGAGGACGAAGGTGTTTACAAGGAGCATATCATCTTGCCATGCAGCTTCGTGGCACCCGTCGGCACTTAAAGAAACCTTAAAGAACCCTTAAAAATCCACCAGATTAAGTAGGAGATGAATTGATAACGGAGGTGAAATGAAGGAACAGCAATTTCGGGGGATGTAATTAAGCTATCAAACATTCGCCTGGCGACCCGAGAAAACTCCCGAAAAATCCCGGTCAGATAGGTCAACAACGGGAATCGAACGCGGGTCTCCGAAATGCGGGTCTCAGACAAAACCGCCTTAAACATCCTCCTCAGTAATTAAAGTCATATTAAAGGAGTCAGAAAGAAGTTGCTATATGAACGTTTTGCTGGAAAGTTTATTTCTTCATATACCCATATTTTACACTATTTCAATATTTCATGTATAAAATAATGTTGAGAAAATGATCATACAGAACCTGTTACAGAAGTTTTAGGAGATTCATTTGACAATCTTGTTGTTTCGCCGCCCTCGTTAGCTTAAGAGGCAACTACATTTGATTCTGTGCAGAATTCTGGTGATAATGATATTTACGTTTGAACGTTGTATTATTACGTTAGCGATTCATCCTGTAGCTCATAGTTTTTATGTGTCTGTTGGCCCTTTGTCCTGTATTGTTGATAGAACTGTGGCAAAGTTCACATGGTCCGCCTCTCTCCTAGCTCTTTTTGTTCGTCCTTCTCTCCACCTCCTTTTTATGTCTCTAAGCGGTGGGTGTTGCACACTGTGAGTTCAAAGGTTATCACAGAGCTCGTGTTTACCTGCACCATTGCTGTACGCGCCCGCCCGCGCGCGCGCGTGTGTGTGTGGATTGAAATAAAACGTCAGCTGCCGCCGAATAGCTTTCAGAGGGATCGTTTCACTCTTCTGACAAAGCAGGTCGTTCACCGTCTAGTTTCACCTCCGGAAACGTTTGAGGATATCTTGTTTTTCTCTCAGATATACGCACCCCTTTTTCTTTCAGTCGTGTCGGAACTGTACACAAAGGTTCAAAATAAATGTTTTCTCTATTCTTACCTTCCTTTGGGTAGGTTTCCACCGCTAGGAACTTCCATGTTAATCAACCATATTACTTTCTCCATCGCGTACTGTGTAAACAGAGAAGGTAAGGTTGTATTCACCCAAAAACACGTTTTGGGACTCACTGAATACAAGTGTCTTTCTTTAGAAAAAAAATCCCGCGTGCGAGTGTCCATGTATCTGTAGGCAGCAAAACTCATAATCCAAGAGCACTGACACTTGATACTATGACAGGATGCGGAGGGGTTTTAGCACCTTGACCAATATCTGTTGTACCATGACTAAGGAAGGAGTAATGAAATAAGAGGATACTAAGAGTGATCGGAAACGGAAGGAGATTTGACAGCACAGGACAGGGTTCCTAACAATTATAAATTTGAACTTCCCGATGGGTCTCCACCCACTCCAATTTTCATTTGCATTCCTTGGAATCCTGGGTCTCGGAGACCTACCCCGATCCGGTGGTCGAAGATTGACGGAGTACAATGCACCAGTCATGCACGCCGAAACAACCGCCAAAATTGGAACGCAGATATAGCTAACCAGTGAAGTAAAATGGAGGGATATGAAATTCTTCTTGTTTTCATCTAGGCTAACAGCCTGTTTCACAGAAAAAGAATTTTTTCCATCTCATTTTTGGGTACGCCTTCCTTTTGGTATTTCATCTCTGGCCTTACGCATTAATCTGTCAGGTCCCACTCTGTCCACATAGTCATTCCATTCTTTACTTCTCCTCTCTACCCACTCGATTACAGATTTTAATTTACAGACGTCTCTTGTTGCTACATTTGGTACTCTAGCCCATCTGCTTTTTCCTTGTATTTTTCATAATATATTCATTTCGGTTACATCATTTCGCTTGCATTGAGCATTTGTTTTGTTTTTGTGGTTTCAGATCTGGTTTCTGCAGCGTAAGTCATTTTTGGTCTTAGAACTATTTTATATATCCTGATTTTTGTTTCTCTTCTCAGATATTTATTCTTCTAAATGTAACTATTAGGACAATCCATCACTACTTAGCTTAATTTTCATACTTCTCACATCTTAAAGAGAAATAATGCAACAAACTTTGTAAATTGTTCTCTGTTTACTTATTAAAATGGCATCATCTGCCTTCGCATCTAGATTTTTTCTCTTATATTTATATATTTATTTATATTTATGTATATCCATGCAAGGGAATTCAGCAGATGTAATTATCTTATACAGTTCTGTGTATTCTAAAGATACGGCATAACATTTTCAATAAATTCCCTCAATTGTGCCGGAAAAAATGGGGAAAAGTTCACGGAAAAGACGTCGGTAGTTTTTTATTTTCTCAAAAATAACTGTAACGATTTTTGTTAAAATAGTACGCGTTTAAAATATTTACAGCTAATATACAGGGGCGGGCATATGTAGGTATACCGTATTGACATCTGTATTTAAATGCAACGTCATACAACTCAAAGGTCTTCGTAAGGTGTTCATTTCCATGGCTGCTCTTGGCTTTGTTTTTTGTGGACGTTGGACAAAGTGTGAGCAACTAGCATTTGATTTTCAGGAGTTGTAACGGTAACTGGCCCACCTTTTGGTGAAATGTGAAATGTATAGTGTTTAACGCCCGCAGGCGATGACACTGATGATACATGAGATGAAGATGGAGTACCGGTGGAATGAGATGGCGGGGGAAACCGGAGATCCCGGAGAAAACCCACCCCACTCCACTACAAATCTCACTTTGCGGTCGCCTGGGATCGAACCCAGGCCGCCTTGGTGAGAGCCAAGCGGTCTAACCACTGAGCCACGGCGCGGCCCACCTTTTGGTGCATTACCCACAAACTCAATCTGATGAAATTTGTTGCGTAGCCTGCAAATTGTGAGTCTGGATGGAGGAGGTGTTTCAAATTCTCCACTCCTTGTATCTCGAACTCCTTCGCAATTGCATGTCTTCTAGTAATATACCAATATGCATTTTCATTGTTCTTTAGTTAAATTACCTTTCATTGTGATACAAAACTGAAAACAACGAATAAAAAGGACAAGAGACGAACTCAACCAGGATTTAAAACTTAATAATGGAGTAAATAGCCATTCAAATCAAAATTACTCATCTTGATCCATAAAATTTACTAATCATAGAATTGTATGCCTACATGTGTCCTCCCCTGTGTATTGGACATAACCTCCGAATATTATTTATGTAATTTAGAAATCTTAAGAAATCTGCAAAGGAAATAGCGTGGTAGCACTTACCAGAGTGCTTTCTTTTTTAATATATTAAATAGAAAAGTAACGTGCTTATTAACTGTTTCACAGGAATTGCTGATATCTCACTTCGAAGTAAATAATCATCTGTCTTTCACTCTGTAATTTTCTCTAAGGGAACAAAATGCTTATATTTCTGATGGCGATAAAATAAATATGGGCTAAGTAATCTTGGATGAAAAAGAGATTGGCAAATAGAACTATATAATCAAAATATAAAGCATATCGCAATTCTTGGCAGTTCATTGGAGCTGTCAGGAGAAATTAAAACGCAGCAACGTCTGACTAAAATATATTGTCACATTTTGGTGACAGACTTCACCTTTTGTCCAAAATAGTAATGGGAAGGGTTAAGTATGAAACAGAGTATGTATGAAAATTATTTTAATTTGATTCATTGTTTACTTTTAGCTAAATTATGCTAAAGGAGGCATTGTATTGCACTATTCATTAATTAATTGGTAGTGAAATTATAATTTATATTTGTGTTACTATTTCGAATTACTATAACTCTTTAAATAATATATTTGTTCTAGAAATATGCATAATTGTTCATCCAACTTATTTCAATAAGTAATCACTTCTGGCTGGTATCCTGCTGATGCTGATGGAAAATGCTGATGGTAATGATGATTAAGTTGATGATAATAGTACTGATAGTAATTAGAATGCAGTATATTATTCAATTATTTTTTTTTCTTCAGAAAATTAGTGAAAAGCGGCAGGTTGCGCGAACCAAAATGGGTAACGGGTACAGACGTTTGTTCATCTCTAAGCGGCGGCAGATTCTCACCTGGTTGGGATCAGCCTCGAGTACTTTTGCGCTGTTCACACATCGATCGAGGTGACGACATACAGGGAATGAATAATTCAGACCTGTGCTACAGAGGAACCTCCACAATCTGTTTTATTTACCGCACTGCCGAAACCCTGAGATCACACGCCATGCACCTATTCCTCTTTGATGACATGCATTTCTATCAGGTTCTATCGGAGACGAAGACAACTTTGATGATAACCCTCACAAAGCTGTTTCCAAACACACCTCGCTCTTTTGTGCTGTTCTTTTGGTTTTCGTGTAAGCTCTACGTTTAGATCAGAACGCAGAAAATTCATAATATTTTGTTTTATAATTTAACCACGTAACATAAGCCTTTTTGTAGAATATTTTCATACCATGTCTGTAGTATACAGAATGTATTTCTATTGCTATTGAATTTTCAAGAACGCCACCTCACCGTAAAAGTTGCAAAAATAATTAATAAATGAACGTTAACATTGGTCTGAAAGTCTTTAATTGCTAAAGTTACAGGATTAAATTACAAAAAATTACTGGAAGTGGTTTTTCCTGCTTCGATGCATACCCTAAACTGCGTTCCATGCTGTCACGTACTTTGTAGCAAATTACTGGTGTGCTTCATATTTAATAAAATCCAGTGTGGATACCATGTCTCAGAGGGTTAACATACAGTGTACAAGTTGTAGTTACGAACTTAAAATGTCTCCAAATAAAGAACCCATTAGATTGAAATCAAGAGATCAAGCAACCCATGAAATGGGTCCCCGTTGACCAATCCATATGTCCGAAAATGTATCATTCTCTAAATTTCGTACTATCTTAAATGAGCTGGCGCATTCCTTGGATGATTTCCAAGGGCACAGCACCAATTAAATGATACAACCCTTCGCTGAGAAGCCGTAAATAAGTCTAATCATTCATTTTTTTAGGCAGAATCTCTGCTGATGTTTGTCCTGTCTTACTTCATGAGAGATCATAGACATAGTAACCATTGTGAGTAAACCCATCGTCATTAGTGAAGAAGATGCATGCTGAAAAGTGCCCAAACATAGAACAATTGTGCAACTTGGAATAATAATAATAATAATAATAATAATAATAATAATAATAATAATAATAATAATAATAATAATAATAATAATAATAATAATAATAATAATAATAATAATAATAATAATAATAATAATAATAATAATAATAATAATAATAATAATAATAATAATAATAATAATAATAATAATAATAATAATAATAATAATAATAATAATAATAATAATAATAATAATAATAATAATAATAATAATAATAATAATAATAATAATAATAATAATAATAATAATAATAATAATAATAATAATAATAATAATAATAATAATAATAATAATAATAATAATAATAATAATAATAATAATAATAATAATAATAATAATAATAATAAACTATTATTATACTTATCACAGCTTAAAACATATTAAAAATACTTACAGATAATTAAAATAATACTTATAGTGCACTTAAGGAGCACTATCATTGCATAAATTCAATACCTATGATGTTTTTTTGTTTGAAAATGAGGTTGTGTATTTGTGCCAACTTATTCATCGGTTTCTTCGGAGCATTCATAGTGTCATATTGTCATTTTGGGATAACTTAAGTTGTTTTGCTAGTGTTTTAGTGGAATCCTGAAGTTATGAATGTATTTAATTAATATGACAGCATAGAGACTATATGGAAAGATACCTACTGTTTCCCCCCCCCCCCTCAGAGATCCACTTTTAAAGTTTAGATACATCTATTTTTTCACTTATTTTATGTACTACTCATGTGATACTTAGGTATAGAAACTTCAAAAAACCTAAAATTTAAAGTGAGCAAAAGCACCTTCCAAGGGAAATCTCTGATCCTGTTTAACTATTACTATGTATGACAACATAGAGGTTGACATTGGTGATAGGTGATAAATTGATAATTGGGAAGTTAATCTGTTAGATACCTATCCGGCATCTGTCATTTGAAAACTGAGGAAAACATAGGGGAGAAAAAAAAGACAATTAGGGAGAGCAATACTGATGGGCATTGAAATGCAGACTTCTCAACAATGAGGCCGAGCTTCAACAACCTTGACAATTGGTGGCGGTCAAAACAAAATACGATCAGAGGTGGAACGAAAAAGAGGAGAATAATAGACGCCGAGGAATAAGTAAAAAAGTGGGAGCACATAGAATAAGATATGACAGTGAAACACATGGAAAAGCAATATAAAAATTTCAGGAAGCAAATACTACCTTGCTAACACAGCTATGTGAAATAAAGACGTTTTCCTTTGAAATACATCCTTATTTTATTACTAGAAAATTTCCTGCACTTTTACTTAAATCAGCACTCGTGAAAATGGTATAGCGAGCGATCTCCATTGAAATGGGATGGCAAATTTACAACTTGCACCTTTATTACGTCTTTTTCCGGGACGGGAAATACTGTTCTTTCGTTGGCAAGGGGTTCTGCTGTGGCAATCATCAGAGAAGCAATTCTTCTGACAAAATGCAGGTAACAGACGCCAATTCCGGTAATGGAACCTCAGTCTTCTCAAGCAGTTAAGGATCAAATGAAAGAAGTCGGATTGTCTGCCCAAGCCAATTTCTGTTGCCGAGCGAAACACGTTTGTCGTTGACAGAACTACTTAAGACAGGCTCTTTTCTGCCAAGCTGTCTTGAGGCTCTCAGTAATTTACAGTATTTAATAGAAGTTCAGATCATGACTTTATAGCATTATTTTGAACCTCTACATCGTTTTACTAAATTGTGCACTGTAAAACAAACTATATTTTAAACATTTTATAAGTTATACTTTGTATTTTTCAGTTTGGTATTAATGTTTCTTTTTATGAAAAGCAAATATGATTTGAATTTAGTAGTGAAAATTGATTCAGATACGAACTATTTCACGTTTGTAAAACAGTATAAACTTGAGTGGTAACTAAAAGTCGCACAGCCGATATGTAACTACCTCTATTTTATAAGTCAGAAAAGAAAGTATGCTATTTTAGTGACGTTTATCTGTAACATGCATGTGTTTCAGTCTGTGTGTGTTGCTTAACCTGTTTTGCATCCCCTAATACTTAAAATTCATTACAGTTATTATAACTATAAAAAGTAAACAATGACGTAACAGCCTAAATCGGGCCTAGACATGCCAACCCGATAGACGGCTTCACGCCCACACATTCAAGACAGATACGGGGAGGAGGCGTGTTCAGCATCTAGGCACCGCCACCCGAGAAGTTGGCTTGACCGGGATTTGCTATCTTTTGCACCTCCTCAAACTCCTTACGATACTGAGTAAGCACCGATCCTGTTCCAGTATTTTAAAACAGATTATTTGTAATAAATTTAAGCCTCAGAAAAAATAATTATTCATTTTGTAATATTTTGGGTGTGATGTGATTATTGAAAATTATGATTAAATTGTGATAGTGTTTAAACATTTGTGTGATAAATCAGTGAGAATAGTTGAACAGTGTAATGAAAAGGAAAGAAGGTCTATAAGTAGATATAGTTGGCAATGCACATTTTAAATGCAATGAAAGGTTGGTTGTCAAGGGCAACGGTGAGAAAAATCAATAGTTCCTAGAGGGGATGAGATTAGTAGAGGCCTGGATAGTTTAAGTGAGATATCCACATAGATAAATGAAAAAGAATCATTCTGCACAAGATCATCGTCATAGTAAGACATGTTTTCTTTGGTGTCGATCTGCAAGTCTGCAGAAACATGAAGTTCAACGATAATTATGTTTTATGATTTTGTGCAATAAACTCCAAAATATTTTAAAGAAGAAAAGTTTTAATTTTTCAACCATGTCGGCATAAAATAATTGTCACTCCAATACGACGGCCGGATATAAGACTCTGCTCCATTGCGCCGAAGCATCTACAAGAATTCTTCCAAATCGTCACCAACAATAATAATAACAACCCATGGCGCAACAGCAATTAGAGGGCCAAGGCCTACCTACCCGACTGCCTGTCTCTCACGCCTACTTACGCACGGCAGAGGTGGACGATCATCCAACCGATACGGGGAGGAGATGTGGTCAACATTTCGGCATCGCCCAGCCGGAATGTTGGTATCCGTAACCAGGGCCGCTTACCTAGCGTAAGCTCCTCACTTTCCTCACGATGCTGAGTGGGCACCGGTCCTATACCAGGGACCTAAAATCCACACCACATGGGTGGGATCGCATCCGGGCCGCTTTCCGTGGCCAGGGACCAAGGCATGCTGCCTTAGACCGCTACGCCACGGCGCATGACAAATGGTCACCAAAGGTGAGAATAATTAATCATTCACCATCCCTCGCGCCTTTTGCACAACTATACCGTTGCAAAATGACCGCCACAACGTGGGGCTTCTAGAACGTCATCATCGTCTACAGTTATCCTATTTTGCACATTTATCCCGTTGCAACCTGTTACTTAAATTTAAAAGCTACTTGAAAAAATAAACAAAGTCCTAAGATGGATCTTTGAACACCAAAAAGTTTTAGACAGTTATACTCCACGAATGACTCTCAATCACTCTAGAAGCCAAATCTGCACCTTCAAAGGTGGGATCGAATCCGAACCCTTTCCGTAGCTAGAACCAGAGTACAATGTTGCAGCCCATTACTTCATGGCGAAGGACTTTTATAAGCATTATCTGTATGAAAATGCAACCTAAAAGGTACAAATTCTGTCATATTCTCGCGACATGATTTCGTGGTTGCACCTATAACAGACGAACCGGTTGAAGGTCAACTTACCGCTTTTCTCTTCCTTGTGGTTCTAGCTGGCAAACAACTAAAGGATTTTATGGCAATGAAGGTAGAGCGTGTTATGACTTAGCGAATCTAGTTAACAGCACCAACAAGGTATTAAGTGCCAGACGCGAGAACGTCATAGTATTCGCGGCTTCCAATTGTTCTAAACCCTTTACTTATTGCTTATAGCATCACTGAAATTGACAATTGCGAAAGGAAACGCTCCAGCCCTAAATTTAGGTTGCCTCCTCGACATTCGTTAGCTATACAGATTGAAGAAATACTGGGTGAAAGCGGTCTGGGCTAGGTTTGAACCGCCAACCCTCATTGTTAACCTCTACTATTTGTGTCAACCGGTCCCTGTTAAATTCCTGTTCAGTTTAGGCGAATCATAACAATGAAGAAATGCCTTTAATGTAAAAACATTGGCAAGGGCAACGAAAGCACAGCTATTGATCGAAGCTTTCTCTTGGCTGGGTGTTTTCGAGCATGCAGCTGCAGCTAAAAGTTAGAAACTTGTGTTTTCAGCCAGGGATTTTATAACTAGTTTGAACATCTTTTTTGTGACGCCAGAATGGACCAGCACATTTACAAGGTAATCCTTTTACCTTGCTTTTTTCCCCCCATGCTCTTTCAGACCCTCTTTAGTAAACAAAACGCTACTCTTTCATATATATTTTCCTGACTGACGTGCGCCCTTTTTTTAACTTCGGAAGTTTTTCTCGATATTGGATTAAGTATTCATGAATATTTTAAACAAAGTCCGGCGGTAGATTTATTTTCCGTGGATGCTGTTTCTGAAAGCTACTCAATTTGTTCCACGAGGGAATACAAAGAAGTGATTTGTGTAAGAGTGGAGATGCAAAGAGGTCTTGGGTTTATAGAGAACAAAAGAATTACCATATGAATTTATAACCTTTTAAATTGCCAACAAGCGTTTACTGGAATAAGCAGGAAATAGTACTATTAGAACCCAAAAACGTCATTTATCTGACCTTAACAGCAAAGTTTAAGAAAATTATAACAATATTAACTTACAACACAGTTCATTGTACGACATGTCCATTATAGATGCACGAATAGTTTTAAAATAGGTTTCATATACGTTATAGGTTTATTTCATATTGCTATATATTTTGTGTTATGTAGATACCGTAATGTGTTTATGACTATAAATTACATAACATTCAATGAAGGGGGATATGTTATAGATAGGCTGCCACCCACCTCAGTGAAGAGACCAAGAGGACTATAGACTACTTGCAGACAAGCCACAGAGACCGCGGGACGCCTTAACAGTTCCAGACAAAAAGCCGTTCCACTATTAGAGCTGCCTAAAGAGTGCGATTAACGGCCTGTCGATCCTGCAGTCCTAATGTCCACGGGGTGCTTTGCCATCTGAAGTTGTATAATCTTGAAACTCACCTGCAAGATGAGAAGAAATCCAATGACAGGGAAATGCTAGAAAGAAAAAAAAGTGATTATTGAGAAACTACATAATTATTCTGCCAACCGACCAGGGAAAATCACAAAACATATAGGTCAGAATGGACGGACAAATCCGCGAACATCCCCCACACGTTAGCGTATCCTTTCGTCCAGCAGTCTCTCCAATCCATCACAGTTAAGCGCCGCCTACACATTCTTCTACCCTAGGCCGATTCATCCCTGCAGGATTAACACCACAGCACTACCATCACCCTAACTGAGGGACCTGACTGAAGTTAACTTTATTCCTGGCTTTCCATATCATAGTGATTTTTTTTATTTTCACACGTTTTATGCAGGTTGTTTTGTGCGCTCTATTATGCACTTGGCTGTGCTTCCCTTTGTTTTTGTGATCCTTTTATCCCATGTTATATAGCGTTTGTCCACTGAGAGATCATTACACGTTGAATTAATAAAAAGAGAGAAAAGAAACAGCAAACAAACAGAAAGTGGTTACCAGGAGCTATCTCAGTCGGTGTGTTTATAACAAACCAGAGTTACTGAGAGCCTTGGGTATATCGGTACTTATAGCTTGTTGTTTCCATTTGATGTACAAAGAGCAGTCTATTATGTTTCACAATGAATGGCGTCTTCCAGATAATATAAAAAAGCTTATTGCTTCTTCAGGGGGGATAATTGCACTTGCTGATTTAGTAGGGGAGATGTACCCAATACCGCACGGTGTGAGTATCTCGTAGTTGCCGGTAGATAATAGAAGTTCATGGTGTGTATTTAGACAAACAACTATCTTTGTTACCAACGGAAAGTTTTCTCACCTCTTTGACCGCTGAATCAGAAGTTATTGTTCAGAGAAGTCGTATAGTGAATTGGAGCTGGACTGTTAATAACTTGCTGACAGTACTGCTGCCTTGTCCGGTGAAGAACTAATTAAGTATTTGTACTCATATTATTTGGTATTAAGTAGACTACACAAACACAAAATACAATGACGGTTTAAAAGAATCGGTCCGTGCTACGACATTATATATACATACGTGTGAGTTGCTCAGTACCGTACGATAGCAATATTCCCAGTATCGTACGCGAAAGTATATTATCTCCTGAACTTGCATTCAGATTAGATAAATTTTTGTTTATAGGCATTCCTGTCAACATGGAGGCCAAAAATAAAGGAAAATGGTTAGATGAAAATTTGAAACAAGCAATAAATAATGTGATAGAAGGATCAATGAGCATTGGGAGTAGCAATATATGTTGCTGAAACATTAACATCGACTCTGTATAAGTTGATGCTGCACAAAAACAGAAGAACAAACCAATAGCTAAGGGACGCAAGACTAACATTAATAAAACTATAAATAGAGAACCTAGCTCCAACTCTATGCCAAAAGAAACTGGAAATAGTGAAGAGCCTTAGAAGACTAAAAGAAAATTAAATTTTGGAACCAAAACCAGTGTCGATTGAAGTGTTCTAAGAGAGTGTATCATTTGCTTAGAAATCATAGACGAGGCTTGGGTTCAGCGTGTAACGTGCAAGAGTTGGACACATATTGAATGAACAGGGCAAGAGAACATTTATTTTTATAGATGTGATCATTGAGTTAAAAAATGTTTCATTAGTTCTAAGACACTTTTATTTTGTTGTGATAATCTCTAGAGAACGTTTTGAAAAACATATTGTCATGTTACCGTGTTCTGTTTTTATCTAAAAAATACAATAATTATGACAAGAATAATTATATTGTAATTCTTATTCGGTTCCTTTTCCTTTATTTGGAAATATGTATTTATTTACGTCTGTCCGGTACTGGGAAACACTTTTTGAGATGCGCAGTTATTACTAATATTTACTTTAGTTTCTAAAATGCAACATGACTCGAGTTTATGAATGTTCATTACTAATGCTGTTTCTGTATGTTATCAGCTTTATATTAATAGTAACACGCTACTTGTTCTACGTCGCATTTTCTTTGAATTTTGAAAAAAGCTTATGTGTGCGGTACTGGGCGCATCTCCCCTAACTATTATACGGGAAGTCTTTATATATTATTTATATCCTAATAAAATTAAGTTTATGATATTTTTCCTGATGAATGACTCGAAGCTCTGAACAAAATATGTATATGCTATATAACCCAGTGCTCAAATTTTCTAGTTGCTATTTCCCTCTTTGTAACTTTTGCAATTCCCAGTCTGTTATTATTATTATTATTATTATTATTATTATTATTATTATTATTATTATTATTATTATTATTATTATTATTATTATTATTATTATTATTATTATTATTATTATTATTATTATTATTATTATTATTATTATTATTATTATTATTATTATTATTATTATTATTATTATTATTATTATTATTATTATTATTATTATTATTATTATTATTATTATTATTATTATTATTATTATTATTATTATTATTATTATTATTATTATTATTATTATTATTATTATTATTATTATTATTATTATTATTATTATTATTATTATTATTATTATTATTATTATTATTATTATTATTATTATTATTATTATTATTATTATTATTATTATTATTATTATTATTATTATTATTATTATTATTATTATTATTATTATTATTATTCCCTATGAAACACCTCTAGTTGAGTCTATAGAATAAATCAGTGGGATTGAAAGAACACAGTAAAATAGTAATTATGTATGCCAAAATACGGTGTACCTATATATCAAAACATTACTTTAATTTAAGTACATTAAAATTAAAATATACCATTGGTTTGATTGTACAAGTAGGTACACTAATTTTAGCCATATCAGAAATTCAAATGAGCATTTAACCAAGTTCATCACGTCCATATACTCTCAAGTACTCTAACTATTTATAAAATGACTTGAGTTTGAAACACGTCGTTAAAGATCCTTCAGTTTTATTTACTAGTTAGGTCTGCATTTGGTAAGAATACAGAATGCCAACAGAAAGGATAATATCGTTTTCTGGTTTGTAGACTTTTTGAGTTAGGCTTATAAGCTGGTTAAATAAAACCAACAGGAAGCATTATTCCCTGTTGAAGCCTGTAAAACCAAAGTGATTAATGTGAGATCCTTGTGTTACTGGAACATCTGTCCGTAAATTACAAGTGGATATAAATAAACAATGAAACTTTGAGGTAATAATGAGAAAACACATAGAACAATTCTTGTGTTTTATACAATTTAAAATGATTGAGATATCTGTCCTGTGTGTGTGTGGGGGGGGGCGGGATAATCTGACCTACTGATCCCCTGGAAATGGATAGTTATTAACAAAAATATTTTATAGTTATTTATGTATTTATGTTATTGACGAATAATCTTTAGAATTATACATTGACAGCAATGGCACATGCTATGTTCTATTGTATTTATTTAGTTCGCGGCTTCCAACGTCCTCGGACGATATATTTAAATTATTGTACATTTGAGTGTGACATGGAGAGGGGTCTTTCAACAATAAATAAACGATGAAATCATTAACATTTAATGGATAAACAAAAGTTCCTCAGTTTGAACTCTGAAGCTGGCATTCTAAAAATTGTACTACGCTTCTGCAAACTGCTTTGCCCTTTATGCTGCTCCGACTTTTTTCCATATAAGTAACTTAAAGAACTTTTAGGTTAGCATCCAATTTTATGTTATAACATCCATACTTCCGTAGTGGTCTCTCGTTTATAACCTAACATCTGTGTAGTACACAGTAGAGGTAGAAAGTGTAGGAAATATTTCCTGTTTTTAACAGGACGTTGAAGAAGTGAATGGCAAGCTTGTTATATCGAATCTAAAGAAAGAATCTGAATTCAACAACAGTAACTACAATATAATAACAATAATAATGGGACACACCTAAGCCATGCGCCAATTTATAAGCCTCAGTTGTTTGCTGGAAATTAAATGCGTTAGCCAGCAGATGTATCGGAGGAAGCCAGGCAGAGCTTTGCAGGTAGTTCCTCTTTTGAATTTCACGTCATTACTTTCTTCCATATGGTTGTTTCCTTGCTTTCTCTGTATGGATTCCTCGCTCTCCAGCGGTTTTATGGTTCCATAAATTGAATGTACATATATCTACGAAGCTTATAATATACCTACTCAGATCCATACAAGCAATCTTCAAGAATCCTACCAGGACGTCATTATAAACCTTTCCTTTTTTTCTAAATTGGTTTTGCTTGTTGAAGAAATTAATCAACCATGCAAACTAAGGTTTCCTTTAGAAGGGGAAAAACTGAGATAGGAAAAAGTATACCTTGAGAGTGCGTCTTATAATTCGTCTACTGAAGGGAGGACGTGAAATTTAAACTACGAAAATATTTTTGTTGGGCCAGGAAATAGTTAACGTCCTTCTATGTTAATGTACCAGGTTCAATGTTTTGATTTTGTACATAAATATTTCAGTACTATAAAAACATATTTTACACCATACATTTCAAAATGGATTTATTGCTATTTACCAAATTATCATCATCTTAATCAAGATAGGCCAATTTCAGCAGTTCCGGCTCAGAAGTCATCTTCCCATCGGCGTCGAGGTCTTCCAATATGTCTACTTCCTGTGCATTGCCTGTTTTACCTGTGTTGAGTGTGTGGTCGTAACAGTTCTGTTTTTCATTCATAATTTTATCGTGTTCACTAAACATTTTAAGTTGTTCTGTAATAGTTTCACTTCTCATATGATCTGTGAGGGAATATCCAGCAACATATGTAAGCAATTTCATTTCTATTGTTTCTATCATTCTTCTTTCCTTCCTATCCATGACCCAATTTTCTGAGCCGTAAGTTAAGATGTGTAATAACATCGTATTATAACATTTTAGCACTGTATTTTGTGTGTTTTATTCTTTAGCTTTCTTCTAATAGTCCCACATATATGTAGTTTGAAATTTATATATATATATTCAAATCTTCGTAGTCAAACGAAGCATCACATCCTAAATAATTGAAATATTCTTTTGTTTTATTATCTGTCATTATTTTTTACCTTTTTGGGTATTTTCACAGTGAAGGCATCACTTTCGTTTTCGTTATCGATATATTAAAATTATATGTTTTTGTTATCTTCTCTGATTGAAGCATTGCTGCTTGTAACATATTTTAATTTTCTGTCAAGATAACCTGATCATCAGCAAAGAGGATAGTGCTTATATTATTTTATTAATCTTAAAATTATGCTATTTACCAAATATAACCTCATAAGGAACTTTTCTTGTCCAGTATAATAGAGAGTATACAAAATATTTATGTAGAAGCCATTGTTTAACCTGTTTATATAGGAAACACCAGATATGGAGTGCTTTTGGCTGCGAAGCGGGTCCTGGACTCCCAACGCGCGTCTCTGTGGCCTGTTTACCTGTAACCCTGTGGCCTCCTGCGGTTACCCCACTTCGTCGTTTCCGGTTAGCCACAACAGATTTGTGTGTAGGTTGTAGTGCGTGAGGTGTCACTCTTCTTGTGTACCCTTTACGTTTACTCTTACATACATTGTGTATCGTGATGGACCCTGTTGTTTTTACTTATAGTATACGTTGACTTGTTATCTCATTTTCATTCCAAATGAAAAAAGAAGTTCTTTTTAAGATTTAACTATATCGTAGTTTTGTAGTTATGAATGGATAATAATTAAACCATCATCTACTTTTACACAGAAATAGTACGTTTTGTTTATTTCTATTTTAGCATTGCTTCAATAACTTTTGTGAAGTAGAACTTGTTCTCCACCGCTGGTTTAGCAGACAGTTGCGAGGGTTTCACTTCATTAGAAAAAAAAGAAGAAGAAGATAAAGGCCTCTCTCACATTAGAGAGTTGTTTTATTTTGATAATTTATTTTAAATAACTGCGCCCTATGGAGTTCCTGTGTTTCAGAGCGCGCTCTGTGGAGTATTCTTGCAAAAGGAAAAAGCCGCAGGCGTGTGGCAGTTCACAGACTCTTGCTTAAAGTTTTCAACTGGAAGCGTAACCACCGACGGAGATTTAGAAGGTCCCCGGAAACCACAAGCAGTTCTCTCTTGTTCCGCAACAGTGGTGAAGCATCTCGTGTCTTTTCATATTTGTTTTGTGGGTTTTAGTCTCCATGATCGACTTCTGGCTAACAATAGGGCCAGTTAGATTTCTTGGCAATGAGTTTTCAGGGACACATTGAACTACTTTAGAATGCCTCTTTGTTAAACACAAATGACTTTTTTATATCTGACAGCTACAGTCTAATTTTTGAAAGAAGATACATGAAGGTGATCTGTTTCTCCACGTGGGATGCAGCAATGTTGCCTAGAACTATGTTACGCATACTCCCCTCTTTACCCACTCAACACACAAAATATAAAAAAGCGTTCGAGGTTATCACATCTCAACAAAACATGCATATTTAATCTGGTTAGCCTGCTTTAAGTACAAAAATAAGTTGTTCACACATTCACTACGTTGTGGCGTCTTCACATGTGTGCGTTCTTTTAAATATTTTTTGTACTATGTAACTAATATTCCATACTTACCGTAATTGTTGCTATGCATCGTAAAGTTGTAAAGTTGACATTCCCGCACTATGCAGTATTTCTCCATAGCAACTCAGCTATGCACGTTCTAAAATTTAAAATTTATCTTCAATTATATTTATTAATATTTCAGATTGATATATACACAAAAAATAGTATGCAATACATATGTAGTAAGCACATAATGAAATCTCAGCGGAAACGCGTCGTTTTTTCAAACCTTTCCTCTTTCCGTATGCATTAGTATCGCAATATACCATTATATACGAATTTGTCAATTGCAATGTCCATATCAACGCCACCGAAATGCCAGAATTATGACCCATAGGAATACTTTTACATGCAATCATATCTACTGACATGGGGGCTGTCACTTTTGGTTGTAAGGAACAAGCTGTTCATTGATAAGGAGCAAACTCTCGTCTTCCTATTCAAAGAATTCTCTAAGACAATAGACAAATTCTCTACTCTCTGTTTCATATAACCTTGCCCCGCTGACATGTATCACTCCGCGTGCAACTACCTTCCCCCTCAATCTAATTGGCTAATGCTTTCGCGCCATAGACCATAGGCGGTGTCATCTCGTCACATTTAAACCTGCAGTAAACGTCATAATATTTGCCAGTAAGATAGGTAAAATCATACAAATAAGGAAATGAAGGCATGCAAAAATACAAGTTTGTAAAGAAACCCAACTCAGCCTTCGGCATTTTCCACTGGGATTTTTTCAACCGGCACACATATCTTGCAAAAATGCTTGTCTTTCAGTCTTAAAAGTTGTGTCACGCCATACTTTACTTTTCGCGTGTCCTTCATTCATCCAAGTCTCATCAAGGTAGTGTATTTTGCGATTTGTATCCCGGTACAGTCTGATTGTCCTTAAATAATGTCTTCGCCACACAGCAATATCGCCTGTGTCTCTAAGCACATTTTTCTTGCCCCTTTTTTCATTCACAAACCCCAGCTGTATAAGCAATCTATACAGAGTAGATCTGCTGAAATTTGGCAAATCTGCATCCTCATTTACAGTAGACAAAATTTTATTTATGTTAGGGAGTTCGTTTATAAAGAAAAAATTATGCACATGACGACGTACAGCACTTTTCACGAATCGCATTCGCCGAGCACTCGCTTTTGTTTATTCCTTCTTTTGCCTGAAGTGATTGATAAGTTCTCCGGGTGTCTCAATTTCACGTCGTGGTGTTCCTACGGACCTAACGCTCACACCTGTAAGTTCAGAGTTCAGCTCACTCTCACACTAACAAAGACGGATTCTTCTCTGTGAGTGTATTAAACACATAAACCACATTTTTTTTTCGCTGCTTTGTACAGGTTTTCCCTTGCGATGCTTCAGCGAAAAACTGGCGGTAGACTGCTGTTATACATATAATAAGTATATGCGCAAAAAAGGATGAGTAAAATAATTTATCTCTCGTACTCGGCACAACACACCTTCGAATGGCAATACATGACTAATCCAGTTCAAAACAAGGTCAGTGATAAACGTCATATAAACAAATATGTCACCACTACCGCTAAAGGACGTGTTGCAGTTGCTGTCTGACAGCGGAGCAGGTAACATCGCAACACCGTGACGACTTGTTTATCTTTCCGGCGCGAGAGGCGGCGTTAGTAGAACGGGGCAAATTGCCGGCCTAATTCTACATCAAATTTCTTTGTGTTTTCACGTGCGTACTTTCTACTCGTGAAGTGTTAATATTTAGTGTACTATGGCTGACCCCCCTGATACGGGGCAGCTAATCTACTCCGCAATGCAGACATGTAACCAGCAAGAAGAACAACTTTCTGCTTCCACTTCTCTGCAGCAATCTCTACCGACTCTTCACTGTGAACCAGTCCAAACTTCACTCCGTCCTACGACTTCTGCTACTAGTGAAAATGACGAACGTGCTTCTAAGCGGCAGCGGACTTCAGGAGAATCCGTTGCGCCATTAGACTCCAACATGGATTTTGACTCGAATGATTGTGTACCAAATGGGAACTTGCCAGCAGACACCTCGGACGTCGGCCCTCTTCAGTCTTCGACGACGAGACCTTCTACACTATCTCCTCCTTCCACGTCACGTCCTACAACAACACCCTCTACACCTGGCGTCTCTACACCACGTAGCCATTCCAATCGTTATAGCAGCGCAGATCCCGGACCTTTTTATGTGTTTATTGAAAGTTTGGATAAGAATGTGGGTAAGCTACACCCCATGAGTGTGGGTAAACTGCTATTTCGTCACAACCCGACAATCCGACGTGCAATTGTGCATATTACCTCAGCAGGAAAAAACCGACTGAAAATTGAGGCAGCATCGGCAGAGGCCGCTAACACTATAGTAGAATCACCGGCATTTACTGGAACATCTTTGGAAGTTTACATTCCTAATTTTCTGATACACAAACAAGGTGTTATTCGCAACGTGGACACCAGTCTCTCAGAAGAAGAAATTGCTGAGTTTCTAGAGAGTGCCTACCCTGTTATTTCTGTCCAGCGTTTTTCTCGACCCACTAGCGACCCTGCAGTACGGGTCCCCATTCCTGTGTGTAAGATTACCTTCCGCTCTCAAGTGTTGCCGACTCATGTAGTCATCTTTGGAACGCGATGCCCGGTGGAACCTCGTAATCCTCCAGTCTACATCTGCACTAAGTGTTTACGCTTCGGCCATCGCTCGCATCAGTGTCGGAGTGCGGCTAGATGCGGTAAACGTGCTGGACCCCATTTCTTAGAAGACTGCACCTCTACCTCAGGTCCTTGCTGCATTCACTGTCAGGGAGCTCACCTGGCAACAGACAGAAAATGCCCAGCATACCATCAATACCGGGAGGCACGGGTGGCAGCTTCTCGAGCAGATGCCACTTGCTCGCCTCAGCCATCTCGTCCAACTTACTCACAGGCCATTAATGGAGCCCTCTCGATGACTGATACACGGTCTTTCCCTCCTCTCCCTGGACCAATATCTCCTACAAAGTCAGCCAGTACTCTTCCGCCGCCTTCCTACACTCCTCGACCAGCACCTTCACCAGGAATCCAACCGGCCGTTGCCCTCGCCACTCCGACTTCACCTGCTGTTTCGGTGCCTCGTGTGTCAACACGACCTCCCCCGGACCGAGTTCCGCATTTTCCCCCAGTTCATTCCACTCTGTATATTCCACAACGAGTACCTGTATCTCCAATAACTCATAATCCTTATCCGCCATCTTGGGCGGGTCCTTCATCGCCGTCTGCTCCCACTAGTTTGCAGCTTGTGGAACAACTACTACAGCTCATAGTTCCTGTATTATCTGCTTTTTCTCCTTCCTCAACGGCCCCTGTTCAACTTGAACTTCTCCGCGACTTCCTTACCAGCTTATTACAAAGCTCATAAACCAACGATGACAACCCAACATTACAGCATGGCTTCAACCCTGTTGCAATGGAATTGTCGTTCTCTTCGAGCTAATTATGATTCTCTTGTGCAAGAACTCTTTGTACGCCACGTCTGCATCGCCCTGCTGTCTGAAACTTGGTTGACTCCGAATACGTCTCTTCGCATACCTTCTTTCTGCCTCTACTCCAAGGATAGGACGGACGGATGGGGAGGAGTTGCAATTCTGGTGCACTCTGCTATTCCACATTACACCATTCAGATAGACCACAGCCAAATACATTCTTTTGAAGCCGTGGCGGTGAGGACTCTGCTTTGTCAACGAGAGGTCACAGTTGTCTCATTGTACTGTTCCCCTAGAATGATCATCACCAGTCGAGAATGGTATCATTTCCTGCGCCAGTTACCAACCCCCATTTTACTCGGCGGAGATTTTAATGATCATAATACCACATGGGGTTGTGACCTGACCGATGCTGCTGGCAGAACGCTTTTGGACTTCATCGAGGACTCTGGTTTGGTTCTTCTCAACGATGGGTCTTCCACCCTGCTCACTCGGCCCGGACACCGACCGTCAGCGATTGACTTGACGCTCTGCTCCCCTTCCCTATCTTCTGAACTCCAATGGAGGGTTCTTCCCTTTACAATGGGCTCCGATCATTTCCCGCTGGAGATTTCGACTATTCTTCCGCACGTTTCTGTGGCCCACCGGCCTTCCACCAGATGGAACTTACGGCGTGCCAATTGGGTCAAGTACGAACGTATTCTCGAAGCCACCGTTTCTGAGATTCCCAATGATCGTCCTCCGTTGGTGCGTTACGACACCTTTCTACAGTGTATCAATAGTGCGGCTTTGCTTTCCATCCCAGAGAAACGGCCAGTTCTTACGTCCCATGGTGTACCATCTCCTTGGTGGAATGCAGAATGCAGTCGTTATGTTGCGAAGAGGAAATTGGCGCTCAGTACCTACCGGCACAACTCTACATGGGACAATTTTCTGGCCTATAAACGGGCCGCAGCTGAGGCCAAACGTTTTTTACGACAGTGCAAAAAGGAGTGCTGGAAGACCTTTTGTGCCAAACTCTCTAACACCACCCCACTTTCTCAGATTTGGGGGTTTATTAACAAATTGAGGAAGAAGCCAGTTCCTACCCGCCCTCTGAGGGATTGGACCGCTGAGTTTGCAGATCACATTGCTCCGCCATCCGTGACATCACCACCAGCACCTACTGGTCTCTCTTCTTCCGGGGACTCGCACCACACTTTGATGTCAGCATTTTCCATGTCTGAACTCCAAAGTGTACTGAAGTCGTCGTCTAATTCAGCTCCGGGTTATGATCAAATATCCTATAGCATGCTCACCCACCTTCCTCCTCGTGCGAAGATGATCCTTTTGGAACTATTCAACGACCTTTGGGCCTCCGGCGTCTTCCCCGAGAGTTGGACTACACAGATCATTGTACCTATCTTGAAGCCGGGGAAGGACCCTAGCTTTGGTACCTCTTATCGCCCGATCGCTTTGTCTTCCTGTATCGCCAAGACCTTTGAACGCTTGCTTAAACAACGACTTGAATGGTGGCTGGAATCCCGGAGATTATTACCCATGTCCCAATATGGTTTCCGCAAAACCCGGAGTACTTTGGATAGTCTCAGCATCCTGACTACTGACATCGAGCGTACCTATTTGGAACAAGGATATCTGACAGCCATCTTTTTGGACATTTCCGGCGCCTACGACAGTGTTTTACTGCCAGTTTTGCTTGGGAAGCTGCAAGCACTAGGTCTTCCTCCTCGGTACTGCTCTGGCATTTATAATCTTCTCCGACATCGCCTCATCTATATCCGTTCTCCTGATAACTCCTTCTTCGGCCCTAGAATAGTAGTTCGAGGATTGCCCCAGGGAGCGATTTTGAGTCCTCTTCTTTATGCACTTTATACCTCGGATTTAGACTTTCTATTTAGTCCTCACATTCGAGTTCTCCAGTACGCTGATGATATCTGTTTGTACGCTCGGTCCTCTAGTTTTTGGATTACTCGTCTGTGGCTTAGTGATGCAGCCACCGATTTATCAACCTGGGCCTCTGAACACGGATTACATCTTTCACCTTCCAAGTCTACAGTCGTAGTGTTTACTAGGAAACGACGGACATTTCCTGATGGCGTTATCCGCTTGGGACCTTTTATTTTTACCCTTGCATCTTCCGCAAAATTTTTGGGTATCTATTTGGATAGTCGCCTTTCATGGAGTCGTCACATACAGCATCTCATCTCCAAGATTGGTGCAACTCTTAATGTTCTACGCAGTATCGCTCATTCATGTTGGGGTGGGGACGCTTCCATATTACTTCTGCTATATCGTTCCCTAATTCGGTCGGTGCTGGACTATGGCTGTATCTTCTTTGGCTCTGCTTCTACATCGGTCTTGCGCAAGTTGGATATCGCTCAGTACCGTGCTCTTAGATTTTGCCTGGGTGCTATGCTTTCTACACCGACGAATGCACTTTTGGTTGAGGCCTCAGAACCACCATTGGAGATACGACGACAGCTCTTAACACAGCGCTTTCTATTGCGAGTTTTCTCCGTGGATGCCCACCCAGTATTGCGGACGTTGCAGTATCTTGCTGCTAATTATCTCAACGTGGATTTTCCAGCTGTACGACGATTGCCCTTACTCTTACTGGGTTTTCGGTCTCTATACCACGCTTTTCCCTTAATTTTGAAAAGTCCCTCTCTTCCGGGGTTTCAATATCCATATGACTTACACTTCTTGAATGTTTCGGTGCATTATCTTCCTGATCACATCATTCGGACCCCAGACGTGAACGTCACCCTCTCTCATTTCTTGCAGATTACATGGCCAGATTTCACCACGATTTGCACCGACGGTTCTAAATCTGCTGATGGAGTAGGTTACGCATACGTCTGTCCTTCTGCTAATGCCCTGGCTCGATAGCGCCTACCTATGGAGGCTTCCAGCTACACTGCAGAGGTTTTGGCCATTCGTGACGCTTTGCAATATGGGATTTCTCAGGGCTTCCCCAAACTGCTGATCTTAACCGATGCGCAGAGTGTGCTGCAGAGACTCTCATCTCCCCGCTGGACGAGAGATATGCACTGTTATCTTTACGAGATACTGACGTTGGTGAACAACGCTACCATAGCTGGACATCAAATTCACTTCCTTTGGATCAGAGGGCATGTCGGAATTCGATACAATGAAGTCGCCGATCGCCTGGCAAAAGAGGGACTCACCCAAGGCACCTTCCAAGGCATCCAACTGCCCTACACGGATTTCTTCCCGGTCCTTCATCGTGACGCCTATTGTCGCTGGAATGACGCCTGGATTCGTTCGCAGTCCATCAAAGGCAAACACCACGCCACCGTTCAGACGCATCTATCCACGACCCCTTGGTTCTCCAGCTTCAGGATTGCACGTCGACATCTCACCTCCATCATTAGAATGCGACTTGGACATGGATGTTACCCTGCGCATCTACACCGACTACGTCTCATCGATTCCCCTGTATGTCCTGATGACCCAGGTGAAACCGCTGACCTCAATCATCTCCTGTTCAGTTGCTCTCGCTACCGAGCCCACCGTTCTTCCTTCCTCCGCCGCCTACTTCAGCAGTCTGTTCCTTTTCCCGCTAGCGTCATCACCATATTACAGTTATGCAACAAACCTGTATACCAAGCTCTTCTACAATTTCTTAAAGAAAGTGATCTACAGATCTAGTCTCCTCCCATCCTCTTAAACTTCCTTACATTATTTTTCTTATTTTTCCCTACGATGGCCATATGGGATTTTACCGAAGGCCAAAAAAAAAAAAAAAAAAAAAAAGGGACGTGTTATTGTGTCATCTGAATGGCGGGCTAAAGCAAAGGAACCGCCTCTTTACTTTGTTTAGGAATCAACACGCATTTCAGATAAATTAACACTGTTGCGTGATATATTTAATTCAAACAGTTACGAAAATATAAATTTGACAATTCTCTTCCAAGATATAAAAATATATTACCATGTTAAATAACTGGCTAATTTTTACCGCACAACAGTCTATACCACAACAGCAGCCAATGACAGGGGATTTGGTCACGTGACCGTTAAGAGATACGGGGCAGGCTTATGTGAAACAAGGATTAGCTTGATATGCAACGTAACAACCCGAGCGTAAGCTGATCTTTGCTTTGGGCCATGAATCCTCAGTCTACCTCTAATCCTATCGCCACTACGTCTTGCTTCCATAAGTACTTTAATTTTGTTATCACAAAGCAAGCGAACAATGCAACTACACACTCAAGCAAACTCTTGTTTCCCGCACAAAACTAGCGATAATTGATCTGAGGAGTGTGTGATTCACCAGTATAACCAATCTGGCAACCTTTGTTTACGTTTCCATAGCAACGACCTTCCCTTTTTACCCTTCGCGTCCCGTGCTTGATGACCTTCACGTATCTTCTTTTAAAAATCAGACTGTATTTTCTAATGTTTTGTGCTTTGATGACCGTGTAGTTGCTTGGATATCTGCTTATTGTCCGTTAATTGTTATAATTTAAAGATTTTATGTTTACCCAAAAATGAAATTGACTGTTTATTTCTGGGCTATGATTTCATTATGGTTTTATTTCGTTAATAATTCCTAAACAATAAGAAGATTGACATCGAAATGCCTTTGGCAAAGAAGTCTCATGTAAGACTACAATTTGTACTTAGTACTGCGAATGGAAAATAGATCAGCCTTTAATTTTAATGATCAGTTTTCTTAACCACTGTTACTGTTGAAATATCTGCCGCTGTTGGAGTAGCCCTCGAAGATCCACGAGCAGGTTATGACTTTATTGTGCTTTTGTGTAAATCAAATCCGAAACATTTTATACCAAGAGGCGCAATAAATGTTTGTTCTTCGATGGATTTAACATAAACCAACTTTCAATCAAAACCAACAATGATTGACGAAAGTAATCTCTGAAAAAAATTCCAAGCTGGTTTTGAATTTATACACATGATTAATCTTGGATTTATTGTTGTGCTTCCTTTAAATCAGTTGGCTCAGTGGATCTTTCGAACATAAACTAGGCTTATAGAAATCCAACGAAAAGAAAATGGCTGCTACCTTCTCCCCCCTTCCTTCTTTCTTTTTTATTTCTTACCTTTTTATTTCTTTCTAATAGATCATATTGCTAATATATGATTATAAGTTAGACATACCGTTACCACCAACTGTAAACATATGTGTGTTTACCATAAATTTTTGAAGAAGTTAGGAAAAAACACATTCAAAAATTACATCATGAGAACGTATCATAGTATACAGCAAAAATAACAACTGAGCTAAAGGTCATCACCATGAAGCATATTGACCTAGTGCTCTGTGGTTTCTTTTTGTTTCCAAATAGTAAAGATAAATATGCAGGAATCACTTTTGCTTCATCAGGCCAAGCGGTGGAACATCATAGCCACCTGCTTTGTGAAGTGTCTTAGAAAGGACTAGTTTCAATGAATGCATGTTGATTTTGATAGTAAAACAAAATGATTTCAACCTTATAAGACTACGAGTAATGCTTGTTGTCTCTTCTAAAAAAGTTGTCGTCTTGGTATAGTGATGCGAAGTAAGCATTTCTGGCATATCTGCAAAACCACTGACATTTGAAATACATATTCTAAGTATTCGGTTTAGATGAGTGGCAGTGCAAAAATTATATATGTGACGTTGGTAAGCTAAATGCCCTGTACCATAATCATTTTTAAACAGTCATAAATTGATAAACATTACTTTAAAGCAATATTTGTGTATGTCTCTTAAATACTTAACAATTTAGGTTGCGAATTAAAATTCCGGAATGCAATTAGGAGAAAATATCATTTAGTTTTCGGTATCACTTCGCTAGTGATTATTATTATTATTATTATTATTATTATTATTATTATTATTATTATTATTATTATTATTATTATTATTATTATTATTATTATTATTATTATTATTATTATTATTATTATTATTATTATTATTATTATTATTATTATTATTATTATTATTATTATTATTATTATTATTATTATTATTATTATTATTATTATTATTATTATTATTATTATTATTATTATTATTATTATTATTATTATTATTATTATTATTATTATTATTATTATTATTATTATTATTATTATTATTATTATTATTATTATTATTATTATTATTATTATTATTATTATTATTATTATTATTATTATTATTATTATTATTATTATTATTATTATTATTATTATTATTATTATTATTATTATTATTATTATTATTATTATTATTATTATTATTATTATTATTATTATTATTATTACTAGTCTTATTATTATCATCACCATCACCACCACAACCACCACCACCACCACCACAGCCACCACCACTACCACCATCATCATCATCATCATCATCTTCATCATCATCAGGGTATTTAAGTCACTAACCGCATTGGCGCTATACAGATATGTGAGAAGAGAGAGACAAACCAAAATGTAACACAGGGCTATTTAAATACATAAAACAGAGTATACCAAAATGGAGAACATTATAAAATCACTGCTATCTATTTCCAAACATTCATTTTCTCTTGGCTTTCTCCAGTACATAGGCTCTTGCTTTTGTCGGTTAACATGCTGAGGAGTGACCTCTCCCAATATCGCTGTTGCATTGAAACGCTCAAACTCGGGCTTCAGAATGCTCGCTGGTATAGCAGCTGGTTCCACAATGTTCGAGAAGCGTGGAGAAACGAAGCTTCCAAAATATTGTGCTTATCTACCGAGGTTTTACTGCGAGAGCCGTCCCGCGTCTATTTCTCTATCTCCCAACTGTATAGGGGCTCCACTGAACTCACGGCGCATCACAATATTAATCCCAATTCTCTATTTTATACTTAGGTCAGATTAGAAAGGAGGAATCTCATCTGGCAGAAAACATTATATCAGGTCTTCGAAACGCGTCAAGTTTACAAACTGCGTCCTTATAAGGGGTTAGCCCTACATATGAACAAAAAACCATATTTGTTTGTTCCTCGATGAACAGCTTCTTCATAACCCCAATATAAATATCCAGTTTTAGTTTTTGTGTTCTATAGATTCAGTTGTCTGCTATAACATTCTTTTTTTTTTATTTATCTGTCGCGCTTCTTTCCTTCTCCAACTTTTTACCTCATGGATCAAGATGATCTGCGGACTGTTCAGAGAAAATGAACGCATGTCTTCCTTGTGTATGAGTTTAGTTGAGGCATGGCAGAAAAGTGACTCGTGATTACTTATACCCTCCGCCTGCTAGTCGATCATTTGCTCTATTCTCATGTATTTATGTCATACTGTTTGCATGTCACGGGTTATAAAATGAAATGTGTAGTGTTTAACGCCCGCTTTTACTACATACGGCATCGCAGGCGGTGACACTGATGATACATGAGATGAAGATGGAGCACCGGTGAAATGGGATGGCGGGGGAAACCGGAGGTCCCGGAGAAAGCCCGCCCCAACGCCGTGTTGTCCAGCACAAATCTCACTTTGCGGTCGCCTGGGATCGAACCCGGGCCGCCTTGGTGAGAGCCAAGCGGTCTAACCACTGAGCCACGGCGTGGCCTCACGGGTAATAAATTAATGATGACTTAACTAACTACGGCTTAGTCTCGTACTACGTTTAGCACAAATATGCCTTTGTGTCTAAGAAATAAGGCGTTTTTTATAGCCTCAGCTCAAAGAAATCATACGCAATCTACGAAAACTATGGGATTTGATTAGCAATGGCGTCTTTATGAAGAAGTTATAATTTTTAATATGAATTTACTTTAATAGAATCCTTTGCAGTAAGATATAAACAAGTCACTGATGGAACAGTGGTGTAAAATAGCAATATGCAAGTTTTTTATATTAAAATTTCTTGTGAAGATTTGTCTTAATGGAAAAAAGAGCATTTAGGATTTTTCTTTGCTTAAATGCTAAAACTTTTACTTAAACTGATTACGCTGATTTGCTTCCGTCTTGTATACATTCTTGCCTCTTTGTTCACAAATATAGAACAACTCAACATTAGAATCAGACTCAAAAATTGAATGGCATAGCTTTTGAAATTTTAGACGAGTCAACCTTTCCAACTTTAGCCTACACATTGCTAATGGAACGAAAAATTAAACTCAATAGTTTCTTTGCATCGTGACCGGGTGGATGGAACGCTGCCCTCTCACTTAGGTTCTCCTATTTCCTTCGCCATTCATTCCAACAGTTGTTCCATAATCAACTTTCATTGCATCCATTTCATCCATATTTTATATCATTCATTTTTTCTTCTTGATGCTAGGTATGGGACTCATCACCCATACAGAATATTCTCTTAGATTCAAAGCTTCTCTACTCCTCGACAGGCGTCTGACTGCAGACTTATGAGTACTGGAGGTTTAAATCTTCCATAAGGAAAGAGGTTTCAGTCCATAGAAGAGAGGTAATGGTTTCCTTCCCTTCGATTTAACTAAAGCAGTCGAAGTGTGGTTTATTATTTTTATTATTATTGCAGTAATGGTGGAGGTGATGGTGGTTGTGGTAGCAGTAGTTTCATTGCTTACATCATATGCTTTTCTGTCAAATGCTGTGTGAAAATCTATGTCTTTCTGTTGTTTATCGCTTTAAAGATGCCGGTCGCTTGTACCGGAACGAATAGAGCGAAGTCATTGTTTTTATTTCAGTCGTTCAATGTGATTTTTAAGAGCCGTATATTATCTTTAACTTAGGTGGTTGTTTCGATAACGTGTTCCACTTGAGCAGATCCTCCCACAACAAATAAAGTTGGTTCTGCAGCGTTCCACTTCAAACTCTCAACAACTTGCTGATGTTATTGA
This sequence comes from Mantis religiosa, assembly GCA_030765055.1. Taxonomy (NCBI): domain Eukaryota; kingdom Metazoa; phylum Arthropoda; class Insecta; order Mantodea; family Mantidae; genus Mantis; species Mantis religiosa. The sequence goes on along the minus strand of CM060954.1, from coordinate 90,161,197 downwards.
CGTTTCACGGAGTTATGGAACATAACGACGTCGACGACCGACAGGCATAAACACTAAGTAAAAAAGTTTTAATAGACACCACCTAACTTCAACGAATTGCTGAAGGGGATAACTTATAGCCTTGTTATTCGAAACCTGCTTCACGAAGGGATTGTGTTTGCGTTTAAAATAATTAACATAGCTCTTCTTGTCAGCTGCTGCGTAAATACGTCGATTAGGGTAAATGCTTAGCTTCTCTAAAATAAAATATAACAGCACAAATATTGCTCAGTTTTATCACCAGATGTGATAGATGTTCCGTAATTCAATACATTTGAACGAATCCTTATTGTCATGATTATTATTTCGAGTCAAAAGTTTGAGCCATTTATATAATGATCACAAACATGAGTTTTGAAGAATGGTTATTTCTCTTCTGAAACTTTTGCTAGTTTCACTTCCCGTTTATGTTTTTACGTGGACTAAGGGGCAGTGTAGATTAGTTTTACAAGATGAAACTGAAGCTTGCTCCCTAGAAAGTTCTTCTCTGCCCTGCTCGATGACTGCCTTCTCTGAGTCGTCTCAGGTGGGCCGAACTTTCCTCATATCTGCAACAGAACAGCCTTCTCTAAACAGCCCATCAGTGTGTCGAGTCAAGTATGCACGTCATTTCAGCCATTCCCTACGCCTTATAGCCTTCTGCAGGTGCTTCATCTCTCCGTACCTCCTGGAGAGGGTAAGCACACAAGATCCGCGTTGTATGAAATGCGAACTGTTCCCCCCGTTCCCTCGATATATGTGACAAATAAAGTGAACATTTTAAATTTTTCTTGAAATCCACTTCTTCGGAATGAATTTTGTCCTGTTTTGTATAACTGGTAAACATGAGATAAAAAAGTCTAATATATGCCAGGTGACCCAACTGTCCCGTCTTTGAGGTAAGCAGATATCCCTTCGTGCGTTAGAACAGTTGCAGAAAGCAACGGGGTAAATTCAGTTCAACGAACGGCAGTGGTGTGGCGGAATTTTGCTCTCCAGCGTGCGACCACAGGCAGTTTCCAACTAGCGTGTGTAGTACGTAATAATTGACAAGAACAGCGTAAATAATCGAAAAGGTCTTAGAATGTTTTTCATCTTTGTTAAGGTGTCTTTATTTTCGAGAGAATAAACTCACTTTTTAGATTAGCAATTTATTGAGGAATTTTTATTTGACTCGTCCAAGGGTGTGTGTGTGTGTGTGTGTGTGTGTGTGTGTGTGTGTGTGTGTGTGTGTGGTGTATAATTGTTTCAATTTCCATTACGTAAGACGAGCTATAATTGTTATATAAATAATAAGTATATAATAAGTATTGTTAATTAAAATTAATGAAACTATATCTGCAAAGTTTTATTCGTTTAACTAGAAGTAGTTGGACATATAAGCTTATGTGAGAATATGGGTAGGTCAAATGAACGAAAGCTCTCAGAGAAGTGGTGTGAATGGAACACGGCAGGCTTTTTAACCCAAATATTCATTTTACACGGTCACGGCAATGTCAAAATGCTCCCTGCTCTCTCTCCGAAATTGGTTCTGGATTTGTGGTATCTCATTTTATGCCTCGATTCTCTGGAATCACTTGACTCCCTACAGGATGACATTGCCAACCAGGTCACGTGGTGGAGAGTTATCCTTTACTGCGTCCCTAGTCTGAGTGAATTAGAGGGGTGTGCAGTCCAGTATTTTAATGACCTGCAGTTGATCTTCGTTTTCACATGTTCAATCGGTGAAAGTGAGGTAGCTTGGTATTTGCTGGAGGCTTGTTTGTTCTCAGAGTATTTAAAGTTGTCTCTAATGGGCCAACATTTAACTCAGAGACAATGCTTAATATTGCAGTTAGAATTCTTTGTAATACACTCTAGACGTTAACAGTGGTCAATGGAGATGTCATCAATAACTGCCAGGCCTCAGTTCGTCATTTCTACTTCCCCTGGGAGGAAGATTTGAAGAGGGAATCTAGAGGGTGCTGGATGACGATGCACTATGCTAGTCACGGTGACCATGTTGTTTGATTGATTTATTTTTTGTTCAGTTTAGACGGGTAGGTAAGCAAATCCTGGGGTGGTTCCCTATTACCAGGAATCTTCTATTAATTTCTTCTCTCATTGCCCTTCATTTGTTTACCAATTATGTTTTACAGTATAAGGACTTGACGACGCCGGTTGATGTGTAAAAATTTACGCTGGTAAAATTTACGCTATGGGAATATGACACTTGTAGATCTTCTTGGAATCCCCTTTCTTTTTGGCAGTGTGACAGCTATTTATTTGTTTATTTATTTATACATATTTATTTATTTATTGAATATGAACATCACAGATTTCCCCAATAACAAATTTTCACTATAAAGTTTCAATATGAACAAAATGTATAAAAACCCACACAACATTAACTACAGAATAAATGATAACAAAACAAGAACAAACAAAAACAAGTAGGTAACATTGGTTCACGTGTACAGTAAGTCAATCATTCTGTTCTCGGGATCTCCAGATTATGAATGGTTAAGGCACAGTTACCGAAGTCAGTATTGTATCTATTAGGGAACTGTACTTGCTAGTGTATACGTAGTCTGGATTTGTTCCCCTTCGAGTCTCACATCATCCCTTTCTCCCAAAAGTTACATTAAATACGACAGACCCAGTAAGGTATGCGTGTGGTGCTGTGCTCCAATTATTGGAGTCCCCTTGGACTGATAACTGTTAACTGCAGCTCCCAAAGAAAGTTATAGGCCACCATTTGACTCTCTATAATGATTTTATCATACTTTCAGCCCCTAATGTTGATATCGGATTTGTATCTTGTTTGGTGAAAATATTCTACAATAAATATTATAGACAAATATATTAGATCACCTTACAATTTTCAAGGCTCAACCTTTTTGATGAATCAAACAGTGTCTTCAAATTTTAAAATCTCTCTTATTTTCCGTTTGTTGCTTGGCCATTCAGGACACAGGTTTGCTTCCTTGAGCTACAGGGCTTAAAATTATAGGCTGCATACTTAATTTAAAAAAAAACTAATCTTATTTATGATTTAAATTCGTTATGTACACATTTACACAAATTAGTTAGACTGGACAACTATAACATTTCAATTAAAAGTGGAAATTGGAAGCTGCTTTTGCTGGCTTACTAAACCCCTCTTGTACTCGGTTGCATAATGTATCAATGCAATGTAAGACCGTTTGGGTTTTAGGATATATAATAAATGTACAACAAATACGTGACCAACTCAATCATCACTGCGTATGCCCGCTTGGGTAGCGTAAATGGTAGCGTGTCTGCTTCACGGTCAAGAGGTCCTGAGTTCGAATTTCGGCCAGGTTGAGCTACCTATATAACGTTTATTCCATATTTTCCCTTATCCTGAAAGACGAATGTTCGGTAACTCTAAGATCTATGGACCCAGAGCTAATTTGAGCATCATTTCACCGATTTCATAAATCGTCCGCTATGACAACGTTGGAGGACGTACATTAAAAATAATTACTGCGTGCATCCTAAACAGGTATTTAAAAATGTATTTACTATTTCCAGTTCACCAGATTAAGAATGTGCAAGCTTATGAAGATGTTAAGAATTTCAGATAATCTCATTAACTTTTTATACTCCTTCAAGGTTTTCAGTAAGATCTTGCTATTGAAGTTAGGCATCTGAATTTATGCGTCATAGTCATAAACTGAAGGCACCACCTTGACTTACGCTCTCAATATATTTTAAAGCCTATAATGAACATATCAACAGCTTTACCTTCTTGTTACGAAAGGAAAACCAAAACAGGAATGGAGCGTCATCAATCATTTCAGTCATGTTTGGTGTTTCAAACTTTGTTGATCTTTGTAATTAGTCAGTGCACAAAAGAGGGAAGTATGCATCAGGTTCAGGGACTAAGTGATTCACGTTTAAACTCGTCTAACTGGCAGCGTTTTCAGACGAAGATATATCACTGAAACTTGCTTCTAATTTAGTTTCCACCGCTGGTTGTAACGAGCACAGAAGGTCTCTCTGTAACGGTGTAACCACAACCAAGATCACTTTGGTGATTCAGCATTCCTGCACTTGTTTGTTCACGAATGCTTATAGCTGAGCGTTTTAGTGTACCTTTGGAAAAGGAAATGTGGATTACAAACCCTTAGAAACTTCCCTTCTGCGGACATATACCAGTAGAACAGTTTATAATGAGATAGAGGACTGTTTAAAGGTGTAATGACTCCTAAACTGGGTTTATTTCTCATAATTTTGTGGGCCTTCACATACATGTTTGCAAATTGTACCTTCTTCTGTAAGATTACACCAGCACTTTCCAAACTTTAGAGATTTGTGAGAAATACATTGATTTACATAGGATTTTGTGAAAGTTGGTTTTTACAGTAAGAAGTTAAGCAGTTAAAATGTTGTCAAGTGAACATATTAGATATGCGTCAGTGTAGCTAAGCAATTAGGATTCCAGTGAAGACATTCAGGAAGAAATTAACTAGTTCATGGTTAAGGTAATCACAATGAATGTGTAGTGTTTAAGCATATGTATGACTGAGATATCATGGACATTTTCAAAAAATCACCTTTTCCTCTCTTTAGTCCATAAAATAGTGTAAGCCTTCCTGAATCCAAAGAATGCTTAGATAGCACCTGAAAGCCACTTTTAAATGCTATAATCTAGTCTGAAAGTTACGTGAATGCTAGCGTTGCATATGAATTCTAATTCTTTATCATAGTTTTCTCACTATTGAAAACTTCAGCATTTTTCGTCATTTAAAATGCTACTTGCGTCGCTTTTTTAGTGTTAGGCTAATGAAACTTGCTAGACATGTTCATAGAGCCGCTGTGAATAGAAATTGTCCTGGGTTTTACTATGAGATCCATTTAAGCATACTTTATTTACTTCAAAACACAAAACGTTCAAATTTTGGGCAAAAAAAGCCATATTCATAGCTTCAAAAATTTCTGGAGCCTAAAGTTATTGAGTTACAGAGAAACCTTGGGCAAATTAAAAAAAAAAATAGATGTGTTGGGAATCTGTTGTTAAAATATTAGACCCAAAATTTAAGTTATTTTTTCACAAGGGACTTTTTATGTGACGTAACCAAAAATAAATTTGACATTATTTTCCAAATTATCACAGTGAAATTGACAAAATTTGGGCTGTATCATATTTGCACTAAGTTAATCTGTGGTATAAATCTTAAAAAGCTAGCGTTGTTAGTTTAAGATTTCAAATTTTCAGTTATAGGTATTCTTAACGACCGCGTTTACTATATGCGGCACCGCAGGCGGTGACAATGATACATGGAATTAGGATGGAGCACCGGTGGAATGACGACGTGGCGAAATCGGAATGCCGGAGAAAATCCGCCTATGAGTCACGTTATCCACCACAAATCTCACTTTGCGGTCGCCTGTAATCGAATCCGGTTCGCCTTGGTGAGAGTCGAGCGGTCTAACCGCTCGAAATAATAATTCACAATACGTCACAAAGTAAACATTATGTTTCAGATTCGGAATAAATCTCGAAATTTTGCAAGGTAATGTGGGAACTTCGGTGAAGAGTCATAAAGTAAATGGCACTGTAAAAAGGAGCGAGCATGGCTCTTCCTTGGTGTTTTTACAGTATCTTAAAAAGTGTGTTTGAATATGGCAGTCCTTAGGACCCAAAACCGCGCTTGGATTGTGCAGTTTTGACGGTTGCTTTAAGGGGATTAGCAACTCTCAACTTTGTACTTTTTTTTCCTTTTTATTACGTAGGTATTTTAATTCGTATTTATTCCTGACCAGTTAGAATATACTTAAATATTTACAGTTTCTCGTACTAAGATTCAGAAATGTTTAATTTTACGACGAAGGAGTCGAAAATTTCCTTCAAGTAGCTCATTTAGTAGTCTCATTAAATTTATCAGTCAGCTTAACTGGTGCTGTCCATTCTCGAACCCTACCATGTATATGTTGAGATTAAGAGCACATAGTAGAGAACTGTATCAGCCTGCAACATTTGAAGCAAGTTCTACCAGGGAGTCGAAGCTGCCCCTTTAGAAAACAGGACTCAGTGAAGCAGCTCCGTGGGCTTTCCATTAGGGCAGTACCTTGAATCTTCCAACTTTTGGGTTGAAGTGTGACGGCACTTGCGCACGTCAACTCAATCGGGGAGACTACCGATAATCCCGTCAAGACCAACCCAATCCGAACAACTCTCCTATCGGAGAGGCTCTAATGGTCAGCCCGACGTACTTCTAGCAACGCCAGAAATACCACCTGTTAGGGGTTCGCAGTCTTCGCATGACAGCAGCTGAAGGAATCGGAACGCAGATCTATCAGAGACCGCGATATTAAAAAAGGCATCAGAGGTGTTATATACAAGTTAACTAACTTCATACGGTTTTTTTTTTCCTTTTCGTTTCCAATGCAGTAATTACTTTACAATCGCAGATGACTGAAAGTCAGCAGAGCTGCTTTCTTTCGATAAATGGAATTAGCACATTTATGATGCTATTCTAAAATGTATTAGTATGTGTAATGATAGATACCTTGTTTTGTTTTAGTATCATAATTGCTTTACCTTATAACAGGAGATTCAAGATCAGATATTCATTTAAGTCACTGCTACATTGATCGGATGTACCAAACCAAGGAATTTCTCAATATGCGCTAACATTTTACGCTGAGCCTTATGCACATTGCAGCTTCTGCATTATTCTTGCATTGCCTCTCCATTTATCATTAAATTATTATCTATTAAGTAGATTATAAATGGTGAACAAGTGAATGGCCTTCTATGCGTGTTGTAAAACAATATCTTACCTGGCAACCGATATGACATCTTCTACATTCTATTTGATGAATCAGTTGTACAGAGAAAGGATATGTATTTTGTATATCGTAAATTAGAATTTCGATGAATGAAACTGAATATTTTCAAGATATCAAGTTATGTTTCATAGAAAAACTCGATAATGACGAATGTTACTTAAAATGCTGTAGATTAAAATGATTAGTTATATATTTATTGTATGCAAAGATTTATAATAATGATGGTAATGATAATAGTAATTCATCACTGTAGCTATCTAAGCATTGGTGATACCATGTAAGACTGGGAGTAATAGGTCTAAGAATGGCAATCGGCCTTCTAGATCTTTTGTACCTCTACGTCTTAGGGAGCGACCCGGGAGTGGGAATGAGTTCAAAGGAGACAGACAGCGGTTAAGCCAGGATCATGACGGAGCAGAAGGCAGGCTTCTTACTAGAATAGGTAACTACAAAACAGGAATGAACATAAGGCGGGGCTAGGGATGGCTGGTCTATCGCTGACTAGCCAGTGAGGCGAGTGCGACATTGTACAGTTCAACACATGGACTGGCTTGCTTTGCCGAACCCTACTGTTAATTTCTTAGCGCGCTCAAAAGATACTGATTGCAGAATTATTTTGTTTTTCCCATGTCACACAGCTATTTTTTTTTCTCAGGGTGTCCAAACCCCATGTTTGTAGGACATGGTTTCGGAGATAGGGACAGATAATCACCTACCAGAAAGAAAACATCCAGTAACCAGATTTACTGATGCAGTTTGTAGCCTGCACTCACTAAGTGGTGATCTTTTAAGAGTGCAAAGGCGCTTTTTAAAGATTGTAAATATGTTGCTTAGCAAACCTAGTACAAATGTTACTAGTCGTAACTCCAAAACAACTGTAAGATTTGTACGCAGCCTATAAATGCATTTTTTCCAAACAGTTTCCATTAAAGGAGTATTCGAACATAAATAAAATTTGATCAAAGTCGAGAATTAATGACACAAGCTTGTAGCAGTGTGTGCTCATTCTGTGACAAATGTTAAAAAAGGCAAGCAGTTCACTAAATTAAAAGCAGTTCCCATATTTGGATCTTCTGGAAAACATCGAGCAGTAAAATCACGTTCTACCAGCTTAAGGCATTCAAAGTGTGTTTTACATGGGACAATTTATGATTTATATGACAAGGTTGGATATTCAACTGCCTAAACGCTGACCAGTTTAATGAGGGAGAATATAGAATATATGGATTCTATATATTCTATGTATAACATTTGGAAATATCTTGGGTTGAAATATACAAGAACGATAATGGTCGAAAATTTCTGCTTGAAAAAAAAAACGATACTGATACTACAAGACCAACATTTAAGCGTAAAATGTACAACTTTAAATACAGTGAAATGGAAGGAGACGAAATTCGGGAGAGAAAGAACCTACCCATTATTCGGCTAGTGACCTGGGAAAACCTCGGAAAAAAGAAAAGAAAAAAAAACTTAAGGCTTAGAATCAAACCCACTGCTTGTCCCAATACGATCGCACTATGCCTACGTCACCTCTAATACAATGTGTAACTCTCCAAAATTCTTTGTACTTCATATTTTAGCACGTTCCACAATTCTTCGCATAGGACTGGGATGTGGTATAAAGGGATGCGGAAATAGGGAATGTAAATATGGAGAGACATTTCTATCTCCTAAATTCAGGCTTGGGAATTCTGAATCTGTTTTTAGCTAAATAACAGGAGTCCACACCCATACCATTGCTTGTCTCCTTATTTAATTTAATACATTTTGGCCCCATGTTCATGATATTTTGATGATTAGGAGGGCTCTCCAATCTGCCGTTGTTCTTACACAATTAGCTTCCAAGTAATATATTTTGTTACACAACTTTGTCGTTCAATCAAAGCCTCTATCTGAAGATTCTGCAGTGGATCTCAACTGCTTTAGCGTGGAAATGGTTATTTTAATTTAGGTAATAACTGCAGTCTTACCTTAAAGTAGTGAAACTGTGGTAAACGTTGAATTGAAGGTAATCCAGAAATCTCTACAGGTTACACTGAAGATAGCAAGATGATTTCGCAGCTAACATGCAGCTCTGTGAAACAAAGGCTAATGTACTTGTCATACGCTTGAATAATTGATGGATGTGGTCATTTCAAAGTGTTTATAATTGGTGGATTACCGTAATGGCTGGAGTGGGATGTACACTACACAAACTGACCACTTAATGTGGAAATTATTTAGCATGCCCTTTCCGCAATGGCTAAAATGTTGAATATGAGACATGCGGTTGTGTTTTATCCTTCTTTACACACCTGTACACATGCACAAAAAAATCAAGAGTTGTTTCCGAATTTCTCTTTACGCATCTAAAGATGCGGGGACTTTTTCAAATATTATATCCTTTTTAATGTTCCATTTATACTCCGTCTTTAACTCCAGTGGTCACATCGGCCGTTCTCCTTTGGAACATAACGAAGGCGTTAACTGGTATTCGTTGGGTTTTACTCATTAGATCACGCACACATTCACACTGTCATTTATACTTTCAGTCTCTGGGGAAGATGAGGAATTATCTTGTTCGGAAAAAATCCCCATCTCCACCGCCGGGAATCGAACGCTGTACTCCTATCACGGCAGGCAGGTGCTCTACCGACTGAGCTACTGGACCAGCAAACCAATAAGATATTGTCCTACTGGAAACACTGATATAATATAGTTTCCCTGGTTTCGAGAGTGAATTGACCTTTCCAGCCAATTCACACTGTTTTGACAACAATATAGGTTCAGATGGAGGACACTTCGTGCAGTGCGGCCTACAAAGAACTGCTCTGTTATTATCCATAAGAGTAAGAAATGAAGTGAAGCCACCACAGGAGGGTATAGACAGCAGTCACATGCTAGCCCGCCTCGGTAGCGTCTCCAGGACACCCTCCACGTTATGCACGCCGTAGGTGTAAGCGCGGTGTGGGCATGGGTTCCTGGCCACGTTGGTCTACCAGGGAATGAACGAGCGGATTCGGCGGCTAAGCTTGCGACAATTCAGCTGGAGATTACCCTACGGATCGTTACCTCGGAGGACTTCCGTGATATATTACGGAGCACTGTAGTGTCCTCCTGGCGCGCGGAGTGGTCCGCTCTGCGCAGGAAGAAACTACGCTTTGTGAAGGACGATCCTGTTCGTTGGGTAACACAGAATATAGAGGACTACGGTCTATCTATTTTGTGAGTCGCTACTTTCCCACCAGGTTGCTCCATGAAGCTTCGGCTCTTCCATACGTGGAGGATGAAATCAAGCGCCGGGCATCAAAATTATATGCCAGTTTACCTAATCATAAAAGCGGCCTTGTCAGATCATTGGGAGATTATGACCCCACTAGACACTGCTCTAGTTTACATCGGGTGCCCCGCATGGCTTGCGGGCATCCAAGATATCCCAGGAGCTAATCCTAACAGAGCTAAAGCTGAGCTCCACATAATTCTCCTAAGCTGTTTGGCATCAAAAGTTTTCCAATCTTAACTGAAACAAAAACATCAGGGTGCTAGGCATTGCATCCTGTCCTTTCAATCCGAAGGTACAACACTGTGACCTTATAAAATTATACTAACCTAAAAACCTACATCTCACCCTACAATATCCCAAATCAATACCTTACCTGCGGTAAAACCCAAAACGGGTGGGCACGCAGCAAAAACCTTCTGGCTAAATACAGCCAGCCAGCACGGCGAGCGAGCGAGCGAGCGTTGGGTAACCTTCTGCCGCCCGTCCCGTCGTGAGGAAGTGCAATTTGCTCGGTTGCATTTTTACACATAGCCATTTTATTACAAGGGACCCAGCCCCAGTTTGTCCACATTGCGGCGATGCCCTCTCGGTCAGGCATGTTTTAGTAGTGTCCTAACCTGGCTCGTCTTCGCCGGTCTCTTCAGCTGCCAGCAAGCATGGCAGAGGTGCTGGCGGATGACCATGAAGTGGTGCCCAAGTTTTTAGATTATTTTTAACTCTGAATTTTAGAATTTAGCCATGTAAGTTTTATCCGTTTTACCCTTTTATGGTTTTAACGTACTTTTAGACTTTGACGTACACGGATATATTAGTTTTATTTCAGATGGACCTATTTAGTTTTGTTTTATCCAGTTTTTTTAGCATGATTAGATCTTCAAAGGCGCTGATGACCGCGCTGTTGTGCGCCCTCAAACCCCATCATCATCATCGGTACGTAGATGGTAGCATGTCTGCCTCACGTTCAAGAAGTCCCAAGTTCGAATCTCGGTCAGAGTGAGTTACCTACATAAGGTAAATTCCGGGTTTCCCCTTATCCTCAAAGACGAAAGTCGGGTAACTAAGCTCTATGGAGCCCGGGCTCATTTGAGCATCATTTCACGAACTCCATTCATCGTCCGATATAACTTAACATTAGAGGACGTAAGTTAAAAAAAATCCACAGGCTACAAAGAAGCGCGGAATCCTCTAGTCATTCCAATTTCGATGATACGTTTTTGCTGCTGGAGCTGCCTAGAGAGGGGTTAAATGATCCGTCATCCAAGCAGCCCTCTAGTATCTACGGGTAGTGGTTTTTTCCTTTGAGCAAGCATGTATGCGATCTGTCATGGCATACGCCAAGAAACCTAGATGTATATCAGTAATGAAGTGGCAGGAAATTGTGATAGAATAACAATCTTGCCAGTATTGCCTACCCACCGGAGAAAACCAGAAAATCAGAGTGGGTGATAAACAGAATTGAACCCGTGGTATTCCTGATGCGATGGTTTTGGCGACCTTGGTCATGATGCTCAACGTTAACCAGGGATCTGAGCGAACGTGTCTACTGACAAACGTTCACACATACGCCAGTAAAACACATTTTACGGGTTGTAAAAGTCTTCCTATTTTTGTCTCTTTCTTTTAGTTTCTCCCCATTACCTGCGTGGTATGTTTACTCTGTTGTTCACGGTCTTCCTTCCAAAAGGAAACAAGGACGAAAAAAGTAATAAAGGCAAGAAGTGATGCCGTGAGAGAATTAAATTAGCTTTACGACATAATTTCTCGCGCTCTTAGTCGCACCTGTCTGCGCCCCTTCCCATTATCACGAATGGCCTGCCTGCGACTAAAGGCTGTGCAATGTCAATGTTTTGTCTTTCCTTTTTTAACTCTGCGCAAGGTTTGTTATTCATCCTCTGCGTATCTCGCTCGTATCAGTTTAACTTTTTCCCGTTGGACTCGTAAACCTGCTGAGAGCGCGGGACTGATGAAGTATTCAGAAAGTTTCCGCCCGTGTTTAAGTGCCCAATTTAATTTACTTGCTTGATGAGACCTAAAGAGAATAATTACGCAATCATTAAAAATAAAGAAACGCAAATAGGGAATCTACTACCACAGCCTTGATTGGGTAACTCTCATTGACCTGCGGCATTTGCATGCTGTGTGCTCTTAATGGCCGCTTTGGGGTTTGCAGGGTAGTATTTTAGGTTTGATTGATCCCCTGACCCAATCTAATTCATAGGGTATCATTATGTGGGAACGCTATGCCAGTCAGCAGGAAAATAGTAATCTCAGCAATAATGGAATGAGATATTATGGGATACCACAACGCTATGTGTAAAATTTCGAACATTTCTTTAAAAAAACTGACCAGCTGGTTCTTAATATAACTTGAGATTTAATTCCGTTCTGCATTTAGCAGTTTCCTTTCTGTTCGGGTAAACCCTTTTAAATTTACTTAACTGCTATGATTTCATTCTACTTTGTGGAAGTCTTTAATAGGTGTAATCAGTAAAACATGCATACTTTGATGATTTATTTTAGAACCTACTTTTGAAGAGCGCTTTCCAAATTCGTGTTAACCTTCACACATTCCCTCTTTTTACTGCGTAAATCTACCCAATAGTATGTAATGTGTATACCACGAGTTGCAGCTTACCTGGCGGCGATATGAAAATATCTTCCCTCGGAGCATGAGACAGGTGAATTCTGGAAAGATTTCCTAGATTTCAAGAGCTGACATCACTCTCATCTTCATTCATCATTCATTTCCTTAAAATGAGAACGATGTTAGCTCCTGAAAGCTCGGAAATCATTCCAGAACTCTCCTGGCTGATAGCCCGAGAAAAGATCTTTTTTCATGTATGTGTATAGCTTGAATGCCTATGTCAGGAGAATTATGCTTCTGAAATAGTCAAATTCAAAACTATGAAAGTATTTTTAAAGAAATAAGTTTTAAAACTAAACAATAAATATTTTTAAAAGTTTCATTCCCTTTTAATAATGCACCAGTTGTCTTCCTGTAGGTCCACAGAGTGGTACATGCCATTAATTCTCTCTGCGGATCCGTTCTCTATTCCATAGGGTGTGTAGCCATTTGTTACTATATTATTTGTTAAATCAAATGCTACGAAATGAGTAGTAAACAAAAATTTAAACGTAACTCCTTGTAGCTACATCCTGGGACCAAGGTTCCCCATGTGTGCTGACATCGGGCCTCGTTAAGGCCTTTGTAGTCAAATGCCGGGGTATGAATAGAACACAACTAAGCACAGCAGTTTAAAGGGTTTAATTTTTCTGTGCCTCGAAAATGTAGACAACATTTCGTCTTCATTAAATATTGTCACCGATTGCATTATTTCGTGGAAGCCGCGTAAGCCGGAGCTACGCGTAGGCAGAGAGAGAGAGAGAGAGAGAGAGAGAGAGAGAGAGAGAGAGAGAGAGAGAGAGAGAGAGAGAGAGAGAGAGAGAGAGAGAGAGAGAGAGAGAGAGAGAGAGAGAGAGAGAGAGAGATAGTGACGCGCAGCGCTAAACGCTTACCGAGAGAGAGCAACCGAGGGAGAAAGAGACATAGAGATGTCTGGATAGTTCTCTCTTTCTCTCGCTGCGCCATGAAAGGCCTTGAAACGTCGACAAATTTCTGGAAACAATGGTAGAAGTATAAAAGCCGCGGTGTGAGAGTTGCCGGGCAGTTGTTAATGGAGTTGGTAGGGAGCAGTGAATTGTGAGTTGTAGTGTGTGAGTTGTGTGGACATTTGAACTGTACCGCAAGTGCATTCTTTCGTTTGTTTACGTATGGTGAAGCAACGAGAGACCCTCCAGGCTGAGTGTTGTGTATGACACATCATTTTTGGAGCCTGTAATGGGCTCCCACAGTCACAATATTGCGTTTATTCCACATAAGTTATAGTAAATAAAAACGGGATGAATGCTACAAGTCTGATGCAATGTTTCTATTACTACAGTGAGCATAACCAATAAGTAATACAGCTTTATGACCACGACCCACCCGCAGACAGGCAAGAATCCTCTTGAACATGGTCGCCATAGGTTTGAAAGTTACCGCTTCAACCCTATTGTGGTTGTACAAGTTGTGAAGTTGGCGAGGCGGTTTCTTGTCTCGTTAGCATACAACCTCCAACGTCATTAGAAGATATTTGCTACAAGATTTAGATCCAAGTTTCGTGTAGGGTTATGGGGTGAAGCAAGTTTTGTCCTAGGGCTTCCGTCTGAGGTTTGGAAACAAAGTAACACTTCTGCGCATTACGACTTCACAGGAGCGATAAAAGTTTTAATCGGCTATACTCGCAGAGGAAGGTAGTCCTCTTTATGTCCAGTATGTTACACATTCGCACGCATACACGCAAATCACGCAATCTGCATCGTGACGTATTGGTGCATTTTGCTCAACTGACGCGATCTTACCTGGCAAGGGTTGACTAGCCTGGAGCTTACTGACCTTTTTTTTCCCTTGTCTTACTATCCTATCTTACTGTCTCAAATAGGACAACAAAAATGTTTGCAAATTAGAATTTTACAGTAATAATATCCAATTCTTTGTATATATTGACGTTTAAAAACATTAAACAAGAGAACATGAAAATATGCACCTTTTGCTCTTCTTGAAGGCACCGATCACTGGAAAATAAAAGTGAAACTTAATTGTAGTCGATTTTCTCTTCGCTACTTGCAATCTTAGTTGAAAGTTCTCTTCAGTGGGGGCTTGTGAATAAAGGTAGACTCGGTGCGAGACGAAGTTTATTATACTCTCCCACGCAGCTGGCGTTACAAATTAAAACCTTAGAATTTTTTCTTGGCAAATAAAACCGCTATGGAAGAGAAAGCCGAGGCGTGGATATTTTTGAAATCCGTGTATCTTAATCATATAAACTCATACTTTACCTGAGACTTCGTTGTGACAATGATCCTTGTCGGACCTCAGCCTGGCTCGCTCAATGGAATTTGAGACGGTATTTCTTTTATAATTTGGCCATAAGTACGCTAGTTCTTGTCACAACAAAGAAAATACAGGGTAATGAGGCACAGGGAGGAAATTGCTGATTAGACACGGTTGCTCTACCCTGCCTGGTAATTTGTTATCACACTCGTGTCAGTTCAGTTACAGCCCATTCAAAAACATTCTGATGCATTCTGCTTTTGTAAATAATACCTTCTTGGTTTCAGTATGCTGAGTGAATTCGTTTTGACAGCAATGGGTTGGGCATGTTCTCCGTGCAGAAGATCGGGCAGCTAAGAACATTTTAACGCAACCCCGGATGACACAAGAAAAGCAGGCAGACCGAAGCTGAGATGGGAGGAGGATGTGAGAAGGGATAGGTATAAAAATCCTGGAAATAATGAATTGGAGAAGCATGGCTTTGGTGAGGGAAGAATGGCGAAAACTTCTACAGAAGGCTAGGGCCCACACAGGGCTGTGATGCCAGTGATGATGATGATGACGATGATGATGAGTGAATTCGTTTGCGTCCGGCTTTTAACTTTTTTGTGTAGCATGCTTTCTCTGTCACACACATTCACTGTCCTTGTCGCACTGTTTTGAAACAGGTAAGGGTAGCACATTCCTGTCAGGGACTTTCTTCCCGTTGGCGAAAAGCGCTTCTGTTATATCTATTTTAAATATAGAGGGACCAAACGGACATGCATTTGGGGAAACAATTTTCCATGTAACAGTATTTCGTAGATGAATGAGTATAGAAAATAGCAGTTTTAGCACTGAGACAAGACCATAACGCTTCTGCTAACATTTTCGTCGACCAGAAGCCCTTCCTGTTGATTATTTTCTTGCATTCCGTTTAAGCTGACGTTGACGGTTAAAAACAAATACTGTGAATATGCAGACGACAGTTTATCTTGCTGAAGACTGTACGTGGAAGGAAAGCATTAAACGAGATGAAAGGGAACGTGGTTTGTGGTCGCAGATGGAAGTTTTTACTACCAAGTGTGGTGGGGTTGTGTCATCATCGTAAACTAATATGGAACGTAATGTCGCCGCTACTTACAGCCCTTCATTAAGTTACGGTGATGGACCTAACCAGTCTTTACAACCACAGCCACTGCTGCTGCTGCTGCTGCTGCTGCTGCTGCTGCTGCTGCTGCTGCTGCTGCTGCTGCTGCTGCTGCTGCTGCTGAAGGAACGACCTACCACCATAAACCATGCTGCACGATTTATTTACTCTTTTCTTCCCCACGCTAGCTCTAAAGTGTCATCAAGAGCGTATCTACTGGCAATACTATGGCGCCATCGAGATACTCAGCAGTAAAATCTTTAGCGATTGAAGAAAGGGGCCAGAAAGTAAGAAACCTGGCGTAGAAGAGGTTGCCTCGTACTTTTTAGTGCTCAATCAATAAATCTGAAGTCCCCTTCTGTAGCGTAGGTGGTAATGTGTGTATTGCACGTTCAAGAGTTCCAATCTCGGTCAGGCTGAGTTATCTGGATAAGGCTTTTTCCGGTTTTCCCTTATCCTGAAAGACGAATGTCTAGGAACTATACATCTATGGACCCTGGCTCATTTGAGCGTCATTTTATCCAATTCACTCACTGTCCGATATTACTTAGTATCGGAGAACGTTAATTAAACATAAATAAACAAATTTGAGATGAAAATGCTCATAAACGCAATGTATTTTTACTTTTGGTTTGCTGAACTACGTTTTCTACTGTTGGGGTATGCGGTATGATAAGGTTTGGGAGATAGAATCTCGATCTATTGAACATATTTTGTACCTATGCTCTCGGGAGGGAGGATTGAGGCAAGGGGTACAGAGTACAGGAAGTCATATGAGAGCAGCACAGCATATATTGTACTATCGAATCCGTCGAATATTTATTTGTGCAACAAGTTTAGAAGAAGGTCCGCGTCGCTGCCGGGAGGTTAGACCGATTGGTTCTTGCCAAGTTGGCCCGGGTTCGGTCCCAGGTGAGAGCAAAATGAGATGAAGGCACTGGGGCGAGTTTTCTCCGGTTCATCCGATTTCCCCTGCCAACATTCCACTAATTGCTCCTCATATTTCCTATCATTTCATCTCGCCTTCATTCTGTCAACTACTTCCCTCAGTGATCACCCACCCTGGGCTATCAGCAACAAGAATACCCTGACAGCACGTAATGATATAAGAGGGCAGTTAAAGAAACTGTAGAAAGTGACACTTTTCCAAAACACGAGGAATTTAAAAAAAGGAGAGACTTTCTGCAAAGTTGTATATATCATTTTTTGCACTACCTGATTCAAAGAATTATCATTGTGTGGTTTGTTAGTCTAGAATAATAAAGATTGAATATCCAATAAAGAGCTAAAGTTTCCTGATCACTAGCGGTCTAGTTGCTAAGAGCAGATTCGGTTAAATCTGCGTTATTAGAGCCCGATATGGCGGGGGAACAAAAACTTATATAAACAAAGTTCTGTGTGGTCGCCACTTTAGTGCTATTGTTAGTACATACTGGTTTCTGAAATTAATATTCAAATAATGAGAGCTAGGAAAGCAGAAGTGTTATTCCACATACATATAGGAATCAAAAAATGATTTGATGTCGGAGCTTCTGCCTGAAAAGTCCAAGTTCAATACGTTAAAATAACGTCATGAATTTGTAAAATAAGAGCTAGGAAAGAACGCGAAGAACAAAATATTTGTAGAATTCTTCTGTCTTATGTAGGTGAAAAATTCAATGTTTCCAATATGTCAATAAAATTTTGCAAACAGAAGGAACATTTGTAACTCAAATCAGCTCAAGAGTAGGATAATTTGAGGTAGGTAGCGGAAAAACCAAATTTTATAATGGTTTGTTAATATAGCTAGTGGTAGACCTCGCATTATTGCGTTAATTGGGTAAATGTCCTCTCCGTCTTCCACTTTCCTCTCTAATCAGCTTTCCTCCCCTTCTTTCGCACTTTCTACCTACATCCCTCCCTCTCTATCTCTCTTGCTTTCTCTTCTTGTTATACTATTTGCCATTCTTTTACGCCATACATGCACGTTTAGGAGTGTTAATAGCAAAACTTAAGTATCAGCTAAACTCATGCCTCTTTCTTTTTCGTCTGTGATCCTTTCTCTCTCTCTCTCTCTCTCTCTCTCTCTCTCTCTCTCTCTCTCTCTCTCTCTCTCTCTCTCTCTCTCTCTCTCTCTTTCTTTCTTCATATCATTCAGTGACCAATTTGCTATAAAAAGTTTCAGGATGGCTGCTGGACAAAATCCAGAACGCACTATCAGTTCTAAAGATTCTACAATCAGCACTATCTTATGACACTGAAAGGGACCACACAGTTACCCTCTCTAAATAAAAACAATTTGTGTTATTGTTGAACAAGCTGAGTAAACGCTGAAGATTTACTCTTTCTATCACTGATTTCTGATCTGTAACATTTATATTTTTATTGTCTCTGATTTACTTCCTTCTCTAGGAACCGTTTTACACATGGTATCTTTATTTCGGAATACTTTTAAATAAATCAAATCCTATTTTAGATTTAGCACGAATCTTCAAAGAGCCATCCACACCGTCGCGATATCAATTTTCTCGGGATTCACTTTAAGGGTATATTCTTTTCTGGCTTTCATCCAAAGCTGCTTCCCTTCAACCTATAAATAACATTTCTTCATCATTCCTTATGTACGTTTCATGCCATAACATTATATTACCTTAGATAAAATTATCCTCATAAAATTCAATGAAGGGTGCATCTAGAGGAATGGCCTTTTCAGCTATGTTTGAGGGTTTATGTGCATGGAAAGTATTGTGATCTGCATTGTCTCCCAAAGATGATTTTAAGTCACTTTTGATGGAAACTGTAAAGGGTGGATGCTCCAAAAATCTGAATTTATTGTTACATTATCCGTGTTCCTCTTATTGATTAATAGTTTTAAAACTAACCTGCACAAAGTAGCGTGTTTTGGTTTTTAAACTCAATGTCAAATTAATTTAACTTATCCCTTCCCATATTTATACAATCGTACAGTGCTCTAAAAGTTTGTATAGCGAACATTTCTTACAATTTTAACTCTATACAGATGTAGTTTCTAATAACGGAAGTCCCATAATATGCAAGCAAAAGATGTGAAATCTAAGCCGAAAATTTGACTTCCTTAACCTCTCCACGGGAGTCTTCCAAGTTCCGGAATTGTTACTATCCTAAATGACGATTGAAGTCATATTCAGAATGGTCGAGTAGGTAACGTTTGTTAAATTGTTAATGTTTAAGACATACACACATATACATATAATATTTATATTTATAATATATTCATCCACAATTACTTACTGACATAATGTGATATGATTAGGGCAGTTAACATTAATATGAATATATGACTTATTGCACAGTGAATACAACCTGTTTTGTTGCTGTAATTTGTCGTAGTCAAAAATAGCCCGCCTCGGTAGCGTAGATGGTAGCATGTCTACCTTACGTTCAAGAGGCCCCGAGTTCGAATCTCGGTCAGGGTGAGTTTCCAGGATAAGGTTTCTTTCCGGGGATTTCCCTTATCCTTCAAGACGAATGTCAGGGACCCTGGAGTCATTTGAGCATCATTCGCCCAGTTCATTCCCGTCCGATATGACTTAACGTTGGAGGACGTAAATTACAAAAAAAAAAAAAAAAAGAAAAAGAAAAAAAATTATATATGACATTTTATAATATTCATATTATAATATAATATTTCATAATATTCAACTTTACATTTTATACGAATCTAACCAAAGACAATAACTTAAATTGCTCGTATCACAAAACATGTATTTTTGCCACCACTTCCAGCAGGTTCGGTGGTGCTAATCCATTTTGTCTTTTAGTAAGTTTTACTCCCTTATTTTACAGAGTGTTCTACTATCGTTTATGTGTCGGTTGTATGTGTTTAGGTTTTAGTTAGTGTGGTCTATATGATACTCTGCATACTTACCTTTTTTAAGTATCCATGTTTTGGACCATACTGTTCGTTTTTATTGATTTTCATATTTTCTTTGGGCAACACATTGCGGAGTGTAGAAAATTATCCTAACTAGAAAAAAAAAATAAAATAAAATAAAAAAGGTAAATATTCCCAAGCCTAGTGGAAACCCAACCATACTCATTAGTCCATAACTTTATAATTTCAAAACTTGCATGTCATCTTTTGTAGCCATAAATTCTTTCCAAGAATCGCATTTTTGTTTCGTGTGTTCTTCGCTGTGTTTCCTTAATCACTCAACTTCTAGGCAATGACGTTATTATACGAGTCACTTGGAAGGTCATAACTCTTTTTCATTCTGTGATTTGCTATCGCTGTTTCCTCAGTTCTTTCACAGCACTCATTTCAAAACCTGGTCTTCCGATTCATATTACTAGGGTCCCGAAGTTGCTGACCTAAAAATTATCTAAAAATGAGCTATAAAATATCCTTAAAAATAAAAAATACACATTATGTCTAAAAAATTGACGCAACAAAAATTAACAGTTTCTTTCATAATAATAAATTAAAAGCTGTCATAGACAAGTAATAAATATATGGTTGGAATAACCACATTTTAAAATTAACTTTCTTAGAAAATAAGGCATTTATTGCTACTAAATAATAAATACAGGTCGTTTTCAAGTTTAAAAAATATGAAGAAATAAGTTACTGGACCCATTAGCCAAACCATACCTTACTTAGCGTCGCAGTACACAACCATGGTCATCTTGAAGTTATCAAAAGTAAAGGAACGGCGATTCTCAAATAAAAATGTTGTATACTTTGAGAAACTTATCTCTACTTCCACAGATGTTATAGGTGCATATTTGGAAAAAAAAAAAAAAAAAAAAAAAAAAAAAAAAAAAAAAAAAAAAAACACTATGTCACTGCGTGTTAAATCCTGTTCAAAAATATCAGTTCTGAAGTTCTATCCTGACAAGGTATCGGCAATCGGACAAACTGTTTGGTATCCTTTATATTTGTCCAACGCAAATTTTAGTTCTGTCGAATTTTGTCCCCAATCTCACCTTTTACATTTTGTATCCTCTCTTCCGCAATCCTCACTAACTCAATCGACTTATCCAATGTCATGCCACTTTCTTCAAGGCGGGTTCTGGTATCCGTCAAAAATGTAAAACTTTATTTAATGAAAGCTAATTACCTAATTAGCTAATTAGCTTAGATTTCATTATTAGAAAACAGATCCTGTGCGCTCTCAATTGCCTTAGAATCTACCCTATAAAAGCTATTCACCACTTCTCTCACTATTTGAAAATTGTCACAGTGGTTTATACATGCAGTTACATACATACATACATACATACATACATACATACATACATACATACATACATACATACATACATACATATACATATACATATACATATATATGTATATATAAAGCCCATGGGTCAGGGTCAGGTCGGCCACGGGAATCGAATTCGGGCCTACCGAATGCGGGCTATAGGTGAAACTGTCCAATAAATTCGTGAAAAAGAAAGACAATTTCCTTAAGATGCATATAAATGAATTTATTATAAAAATGTAGAAAAAATTCATTTTGATAACCTATAAAAACCAAATGTATTTGTTCCAGAATGCACTTAATTTCCAATAAGCATCGTCTGTGACTACTCAGGAAAAAAGATGACTTTTCATAATTTTTTTCCGAAGCATATGTGAGGTTAATGTCAAATCTCCGCTCTTTAGTGTTTCATTTTAGCATTCTGCATGAGTGAAAGAGGAATTGAGTGTCCTGAGTTCATGTTTAGTGACTAACACTCTCAGCATCAGACTGTTTTCTTTTTATATGAATTATTTTAATCTTACCACATTTTCCATTCAAACTTTTTCTACTCATGCATTGAAATCCCCTATACGAATGTCATGTTTGTTTTTATTTATATTTGCTAGCATGTTCGGAAAGGTTTCCACATTCTGTATTTTAATTTATCTTAAGGGTAGAAAGTAATGTACTCCACCTAAAAATTCGAGGTTGATATTTCACAAGAAATACAGGTTCTGATATTTCATAAATAAAGAGAAGAGGCATTTTGATAAAAAAATATATCTTTGTAAATATGTGTATGAGTCTAAACAACAAAATCAGAAACGAAATGTCAATTTAATACCTAACTTTAGATTTCGAAAAACAAATTATACATATCTTAAACTAACCTTTGCATGGAAAATGTTCAGAAATTTTTATCTTCTCAAAAATTACTTACAGAATGTTGATTAAGTTAAGGTAAGTTTTAAGATATTTTCATGAAAAATGAAAAGCATCTAATTTTCTTGGAGCCCTCTTTATCCTGAATTACTTTGTAAAACTAATATACATAAGAAACAGACAAAATCTTACTATACAGGAAATGTAAATCTCGTTAGGGAAACATTTATGTCATAATTTTTGGAGTAAGGGCGGGGAGCTAAGCTGGTTATTGGTCTGAATGTTCACATGCTTATACTTTTTTCACATACAAGATCATTCATTTTTTGCTTTCTCTGTTCATATACTGTACCAGTAATTATTCTATTCCACCAAAAAATCCGATACCAAAACTTCACCAGAGATACATGTTTAAAAACCCCTGAACACCAAAAACGAATTTAAAGAAAAATATGTGTATATGTGTATGTGCGCATGCGCGGGCGCACCTATCTATGAACAGCATAACTAATAAAAATGGAGCAGGTAGTTGGATACTTAACTCAATGCTTAACCTTAGCGGCTTCCAGTGCTGCGGAAGGAAGATAATTCCCCACCCCCATAACCCTTTACATTGAACAATGTTCGTTATTTTTTACTATCTCAAAATTGCTGTTTCATGGCAAATAAAGTATACCACCTATATATTGACTTTTGTGGGAATTGATCTTCGTTCAAACTGAATTGTTTTATAACTTGTACATTGTAATATTTAGATAAGAATTTACCTCACAGAAATGTAGACATCTTTAAATCCCACAATTCGTGTTCAAATAAATTTTTTCTGGTGTTTATCATTTCCAACATATCATTTATTATGAGTTTGGATTTGGAAATACTTTGTACTTTTTTATATTGTCATCCATCGCATTGTTTCATTGGAGCAGCGGCAAGCCAATGCTGGTCACGCATGGGCAGGAAAGAAAGAGACACATAGTGGCGCGCAACGCTGAACGTTTGCCGAGAGGAAGAAACAAAGAGAGAAAGAGACAGAGTGATGTTTGGATAGTTCCGTCTTTCTCTCGCCGCCGTGGTCTTCCTTGGGTGCTCTACTGCATTCTAGAACAATGACTGGAGGTATAAAAATCCCGCAAAGTGTTAGAGCGGTGTCAGTTGCTAGTTGTTAGTTGAATTGCGCAGTGGAGTTGAGTTCTGTGATGTACTGTAGTGAATTCTTTTAGTTGTTTACGTGTGACGGGCGAACGAGACGACCTTGAAGACTGTTGTCAATGTTACACCATTTTGCTGCTACAAGGTTTGTACAAAGCTTTGGTTTACTGCAATAGAAGCGTTTTAAATTCCTGCAAAGAAGACTTTTGGTTCTACTAACCCACTAAGTTACAATATTGTGGTCATATAAAGAGAACGAAATTTCAAAGTCATGACAGAGCGACTCGTTCTTAATATGTTTGAGTTGTTCAGGCAAACCGTATACGCTTATTTCCTTGTACCCACGTAAGGAAATTATTTCTGTAGCATTAGTTTTACTGCATGTAAGACAAAGGCATATAAAGGTATAAGGTTTTGAAGTAATGATTTATGGAAGAAATTATAGAGAGACATGTGAATTTAACACATCAGATTTTTCTTAATAAACTTGAAGCCCATGTTGTCACAGGACATTCTAGATTCATGAAATTACAATTGGAAATGGAAATGGGAAGGAAACATTTCAGAGCTAAGCTTAAGGTATGTCTTCAGCATTTGTCATTTATAGACTTGAAAAAACCCTGAAAAAAATGAAAAAAAAAAAAAAACGGTAAAGGAGGAAACTCATTTACGGAGAGAACTGCCATTCACAAGTCCATCCCTTACCGACCTCGCCTGAGCAGTTTATTCGGTGTCTTGCTATAGGACTCACAGCAGAAGAAGCACAAGGACCAAGGACGGATTAATCGGATTTTTTTTTTTTTCGTAAATTAGCTAATGTTTTAAATTTTCACAACCTAGAACTCCCTTCTTGTAAAACTTAAATAGCTAGCTCTACTAAATTTCTTTAAAAGAAGAACAAGAAGCTACTGTTAATAACTTCTAATCGTAATTCAATGTCGACATTATTTGTATCCATATAACTGAGCTTAATTTTATTAAGTTCATAATTTTATTACTTATGCTAGTGTAGTTGCTATTTTATATTTCCTTACGATCGTTTTATACCCTCCAATACTTCTTTTTAAGTATTTAATACAGCAATTTTTATCGCCAAATTACTTAAACAGAAAAATGTTCAGAAGATTCGTAGATAAAAAAATGATGTAAATGTTGGGCGTTACGGAGTTATGAACCCGAAAAAAAAAATGCTGCTGCATCAAGAAGTAAAAAAGTCATTTGTGTCATTACACAGTCATGCGTAATGCATCCGTGTCGGTGTGTGAACTCTGGCGTAATTTCCCCCGAGGTCCGTGTGTACCGCCCCAGGCCGGTCACTCGGGCTCGATCGATCACGTGCAACACGCAAAAATCCAGTGACCACCGCAACTTTTGCTCCCGCGCGAGTGTAGTATGCCCCTTCTTTTAATGGATTGCTTAGCCACTTGCCCCGCCAAGACAGATGTGGCGATATCGAGTTAATCCGACAACGGTGACTCAGTTCGAAAATTAATTACACTAGATCCACAGATCCAGCGAGTGCGACAGTCATATTTCTTCTCTATGGATTCATTTATCTTAGCTATAGGGTAGACAACCTGGTATGAAAATCTACCATCCATGTACGCTGTGGACAATGGTTTTAAACCAAGATTAACTCTTACTGCTGCCACGTCCTCCCAACCGAATTCAAACAGTTTTATACCTCAAGGGAATCATACCGCTTGCCCTCACGAACAAATTTGACATCTTTACACTCGACATTTGTTTTGTTTTCTTTGGAGAAATGTTAACCTGGTGAACTACCATTAGCTATAATCACGAGCGTTATGATAAATTTACCACATGGGAGTGTATCAAGTTTTCTTAAGGAGCTTTAAAGCATGTGCACGGTAACTACAATTAAAAAAAAAAAACATTGGCTTTCAGTTATATACGTATATTTTAACATTTAAT
The DNA here is from genome assembly GCA_030765055.1 of Mantis religiosa. Taxonomy (NCBI): domain Eukaryota; kingdom Metazoa; phylum Arthropoda; class Insecta; order Mantodea; family Mantidae; genus Mantis; species Mantis religiosa. The sequence continues at coordinate 90,135,938 of CM060954.1, read as the reverse complement.
TTTCCTCTAAAACTTCTTCTTTATAAAAAAGGCCGATGTCTCATTATTAAAGTTTCTGCCTTTCAAAGCCTTTGAATATAGGGTAAATAGTTTTGCATTTCAGCAACAGATACTATGTACCAATCTAGCTGAGGATACCAATAAGCCTATGGCAAAAGACCAGGTGCATTCAAATAACATAAACAGTGATACATAGAATGTTAGGATGTGATGCTACTTTGTTATTTTGATGAAACACTTGTCTTGTTATTAAGCCTAAAAAGGCATCGTCTAAATTTAACATTTTAGTTTTGTCCGTATTGGTATTATACGAGCTGCTAGTTCTCGGAGTATGCATCAAAATAACATAGCTGCTGTGGATATTTTTCAATATTATAATAATAACGGGTAAACGACACAGAAAACCGAAAATCAACCTGTCATTGCTAAAACGCTCTATTGCAGAAGATGATGCATAGATGCATAGATATACAGATATGGGTAATATGGTATAGGTTAAGATTCCGCCGAGCTACATGCACAACGTTGTACTTACACTACTAGTCTAAAGTGTTCGATCACCTATCACAACTATGGATTTCTGGATAAAACAAGGGTTTCGTTTTGAATATTCTATCACAGCTCCGTTATGATAAGAATATATGTACAAACATGAAATATGTTCTTCTGTTGTGTATTTGACTGGTTGTCCGCGTAGAGCAGTGCTGATGAGTTCCCAGAACTGCACTGACGTGCCTTTGCCTATGACGTTTCCATTCCAATAGACCTCATTCCTTTAGCAGTCTGTGTAGCAAGCAGTTCACATTGATTTGCAGTACATTGTGAGCATCTAGATGTTTATGCCTTTATGTACCAGATCATGTTCATACCATATTACCTCCTAATGGGAAAAGAAGGAGATTGGAATTGAAAAGAGTGCTTTAATTGTAGGTCTGCAACATGAAAGCTATTTTAGTAGGACAATAGCAAGAAAAGTTGGCATAGCCCATTCTACAGCGGAGTTTACATTACAGCGGTTGAAACAAGTGAACAAGTATACAAGTGTTTCTCGACTCCGATTAACATCATGTAGGGCAGATCAGTTCATATGTGTACAGTGTAAACGCCAGAGAACTCGTTATCGCATTGGTCTCCCTTATTATCTGATACAAATCATAGCAAGTTTTCTCACCAATAGAACCTTTGTGGTGCGCATTGCTGGTTTCACATCCACCCGACGGCCTATTTTAGCAGGTGTACCTCAAGGTTCAGTACTTGCACCACTCCTCTTTAATATATTCACTTATGATCTTCCTGATATAGCTCCAGTTTGTACGGCGTTATACGCAGATGATACTGCTCTCTATTATTCTCACGCCAATATTCTTCATGCCATTCAGAAACTGCAAATTGCCCTAGATCAATTAGCTCATTGGTTCTCTCACTGGCGCATTTCCCTCAATACTAACAAGACAGAGGTCAAGATCTTCTCTTTACGACCTTATAGGGATCCTCCTTCACTACGGCTGCTGGGGGAACCGCTCTCATGGTTACCAAGCAATGTGCCAGTGAAATACCTTGGGGTGTTACTGGACACCCGACTTACTTGGAACGCCCACATCTGTCGGTCTGTTACGCTTGCGTTTGCCCGGCTATCAAAACTGTACCCTCTACTCAACAGGCGCACTTCACTTGGTTATGAATCCTCCCTGCTTCTTTACACATCTCTAGTCCGTCCTATTTTTACCTATGCAGCTCCAGTCTGGGGTGGCACCTGTAAGACTAATCTCCGCCGACTGCAGGTACTACAAAACAGGGTGCTTCGTACAGTTACAAACGCTCCATGGTTCATCCGAAACCAGCAGCTTCATCATGAGTTTGGTCTTTTACCCGTTCACCAATACATCCGACGCCTGGCACGTCCATTCTTTTACCATCTCCAGGAGGTCCCTGGAGCTGTTACGTACCGTCTCGGCTGTCGCACTCGCCAGCCAACTCGCCTGAAGCGCAGACTGCCCCAAGATCTTCTCCTGAGTGACGTCTCCAGCACAGACTCAGACACGTGATTACTACCATAAGACTTTAAGTTCTCAATTTGTGTTACAGTTATCCTCCATATTTAGTTAGAGGAGTCGTTCATGGCTACCTCCATTGTTATGTGTCCTGTTCCTATGTATCTTATAACAAACATCTGTAAAGCATAATTGCTGATCGATGGATAAAATAAAATAAAATAAAAAAAAACAGAGAACTCGTACAGCACCCAAAATTCACGATAATGGTATGCGAACAGCTCCAATCTCGGTTTCAACCTTGCAACGTGAATAGCGGCCAGTAAACCTTTATTACTTAAGTAAAATAAGGTGAAACGATAACAGTGGGCAGAGGAACATAAAAACTGGAGCGTGCAGCAATGGTACAAGGTGTTATTCACGGACGATCCTCAGTTTAAAGAGTTCAGAACGTTTTTTCGTCGACTTCGTGGAGAACATAAGAAAAGTCAATATATGATGCCAACGGTGAAGCACGGTGCAGAATCGGTTATGGTGTGGGGATAGTTTGCAGGTGATAAAGTTGGTGATTTAGTGAAAAGTAATGAAATATTAAATAAGGAAGAATATCAAAAATGCTCTTGCTGGTCGTGGGTTTATTCTGCAGAAGGACAATGATTTAAAACATGCCTCTACGTTGTGCAGATGGTATGTCAAATAGAAAAGAGCAATATGGGAAATTGGAGAATACGAGGGCTGTTCAATAAAGAATGACCATAATCTTTTTCGGATATAATTTTTCGCTCTAAAATTAAATCTTATTATATTCTGTTAGCTTAATGTGAAACAAACACGCCGTAGTAGTTTCATTGTTGTACTCCTGGTTCCCGCCTGTGAGAACCAGGCAAGTTCAGATCTACCGCTGCAATGGAGGTAACATGCAGTTAAAGTTGATGTTAGAGAAAGATCCGGAGTTTCTTTCAAACGTAATCACTGCTGATGAAGCTTGGCTACATCATTTTGATCCTGAGAGCAAACAGCAAAGCTCAGTGTGGAAATCTCCTTCATCACCAACCCTCAAAAAAGCAAAAGTGGTTGCTTCTGCTGGGAAACTTATGGTCATCTCATTCTTTGATATTCATGGAATGGTTTATCAGCATGTTGTACCTGCACACACATCAGTAACTGGACAGGGATGTCCTGAAAACATTGCAAGTCCACATCAGGCGCAAAAGACCACATTTCCGTGAAGCAGGCTGGATGCTGCACCATGATAATGCGCGGCCGCAATTTGCCAATGTTGTTGCTGAATATGTTGCAAAACTCAGCGTGAAGCGCATACCTCACCCTCCCTATAGTCGGGATTTAGTCCCATGTGATATTTTTCTATTCCCTAACTTGAAGAAACGCCTTTGTGGGAGGCATTATCCATCATCAGAAGTAGAGGTGAAGGCTGCGGAGGCGATTTTGAAGGATCTCTCAAAAAACTGGTTTTCAGTATGTCTTTGAAGACTGGCAGAAACACTAGGACAAGTGTATCGTATTCAGGGGAGACTATTTTGAGAAGGGCCATCAAAATTATGAGGATGAGTAAAGGTACGTTGTCAAAAAAAAGTGATCATTTATTGAACAGCCTTCGTATGAAGTGGCCAAGTCAATCACCGGATTTAAATCCCATTGAACTCTCATGGGACGAACTTCACAGGGAAGTGAGAAAGCTGAGTTCATCTAACGTTGAATATCTGTAGAATAATTTACACACGTGCTGGAGTGCAATATCTGCATAAACACTACACAATATTATCTCCAGATTACCAAGAGTTTCTTGACAGTTTGAAGAGGCAAAATCTAAATATACTTAATACTAGAGAGAGAAAATATTAATTTTTACGATGCGTTTGTACATTAAAATAAAATTTTTACCTAATGTTTCCATAAGTGATTACCTTTTGACTCGTAGTATGTTAAAAAGTATGATAGCATTCAGTTTTAGTAGCAGAATCTTACTCCTTTTCTAGGCACATTCACTTTAAAAGAGGTGATGGTCGTGTTTTCACTTATACGAGAGTATTAAATATGTTAACTGCAGGGAATTATCATTCAGCACTAACTCACGTGTTTTCTCATGCGCATCCTTTGCCCTCTTCCGTTCTCGCAAGTTTCAGTAGTAAAACATTTTTAGAATTCTGTTTATCTGAAAATCAAATCAACGGCCATCAATTATGCTGCACCCTAGATCTCCATTACTAGAAGGTTTACATATTTATGTAAGATACAACGAGCTATAAGCAAGACTTGGTGTGTATACTGTTGTTTTTCCATGCCATGCAGTGACCCTTTCCGTAACAAAGTTGAGATGATGATCCTTTTGGAGTTTCGTGGCTGGCTGACTCCATCTCCGGCAACGGGAGGAGGAAGTGAGACGGAGAATGAAAAGAGAGGTTGCGAATTAGGCCTGTGAAGAGGTTCCTTATTTCTCGCGTAGTCTGAAAAGAACTTTTAATTTAAGAGTTAGTGACTGTGAACTTGAATGGCCTTTCTTGCATCGTTTCCTCGGCGCATTTGTATGATTTACCAACAGAGGGCTTGCCATTGGCATTATGATCTCAAAATAGTTTCTTATCTAAGTACAGGAAAGGAAAAGGGCGTAACAAGATACATCCCCATTATCATATGTGAACTAATGTCCTTTTGAAATATTGTCACACATGCAAACCAGATTAATATATTTTATAGTTTTATTTCATAAGGTAATTTTTCTGTTGACAGTTACTTTTAAATAACATGGAGAACAATGGTTTTATGATTTCATTTATATCTATGTTCTGAAACATCTGAACTCGTTTCACCCGTTTCATCCATCGTCTGATATGATTTAACGTTGGAGGAAGTTAATCGCAAGGAGTATTTGTCATTTGGTTTTCTGAATGTAAATCCAACTAACTATACCTCGATATTTAAATCTCCTAAGTTTTTGAGGGGAATATAAAACAATTCCTGGCACTTTTATATTTACTGATAATAATTTACGGAACTTATCAAACATAAATTATTATAAAATATCCAATATTAAGTAGTGAAGGAGTTAATCGTAAAAAAGCCTGAATTCAGAGATGATTTCTATCAAAGCATACTTCCTAATCAGTCGTCTGTCATTCTGTGAAGGTACCTGAGGTTAGAATACAACTATATTTTCATTAAGGACAAATGCTTAAAGAGAAATTAAGAAAAATTAGGTGCACTGTGATGAAATTATATTTGTGATTTTGAGAGGCAAAAGTGACGTTATGTCAAGTTGCATTTCATCCTTCGTTTCAGTAGTGAAGGGCGTAACATCTATTCATTAAGGTGAAGGACAGAGGTACCGATCTTCTCTCATAGTCCGTTTTTAAGTTATGGATAGTTTGGATGCTAAGATTTTGGTCCCCTGTTCTATCGTTCAGCAATGCGGACGCCTGCCTCGGTAGCGTAGATGGTAGCATGTCTGCCTCATGTTCAAGAGGTACCGAGTTCGAATCTCGGTTAGGGTGAGTTACCTGGATAAGGTTTTTCCGGGGTTTTCCCTTATCCTCACAGACGAATGTCGGGTAGCTCTAAGCTCCGTGGACCCTGGACACATTTGAGCATCATTTCACCCCTTTCATTCACCGTCCTATATGACTTAACGTTGGAGGACGTAAAATTACAAAAAAATGCAATGCGGACATCCTAAGTGATTGGAGAATAACATAGAACTGTATAGCCTGTTATGGCACCATAACAAAACGTTAATACATTACTAATTTCCGAAGATTGGGATTGGGATTTCATTTCAGAGGGGATTCGGTACCTAGGCCACCAAGCTAGGCCCATTGTTCCTATGCCCCAAGCGGGGCACCCCCGGGATTGGGCGAAGGAGACAGAGGGCAGCCGACCCAAGGAGCCACGAGAGTATAGAGGGCAGAGTCCCTACAATTTACTCGGATAGAGACCTCCCTCGATAGGCCAGGACGGTAAGCAGCCCAGCAGCCGAGCCCTAAGGGTCTCAGGCAGGGGATCCGAGCCCGAAAGGTCCCTGTCTGGTGGTCCTGAAATGGTCCCAGCAGAGGAGCGGAGACCGGCAAACGACCTACCGGAGGAGGAAGTAGTTTTCCTCAGAGTATATCATCCTGACATGCATCGCCGAGACACCCGCCGACACTTCTACCCTGAGAGAGACCACCAGATGAGAGATGATATGAAATGATAATGGAGATGAAATGGAGGGACAGGAAATTCGGGGGATGTAATTAAGCTACCCAGCATTCGCCTAGCGACCCGGGAAAACCACCGAAAATCTCATGGGTCAGGTAGGTCGGCCACGGGAATCGAACCCAGGCCTTCCGAATGCGGGCCACAGACGAAACCGTCTGAGCCATCCCGCTCTGTTATTTCGGAAGATGTCCTTAGACACTTCTCATCATGCTCTTTCTAGGAGCAAGTCTAAGGCCTATTTCTTCTAAGGATTAGATGCTTAAGATTGACGTAATATTTTCTTGAAAAAAGCTCACGATCATTACTGCGAAAGGGTGGTTACAACCACTAAATTAAAACTTCTTTTTCATGCTGCTTGCGTCAAGGGATGTTGTGCTGTAATCTTGTGCTCCAAACGGAGCAAAGGATAAGAAAGAAGCCAACAACTCTCGGTTGATAAACTGTCTCAGGAGAAACTTCACATTTCAGAAACCTCAAAATGCGCTACTCAAAGAACAAGGTTTAATCTGACCTTCTCAAACAAAATTTGAAACGGTCGTTCTGCTCTTTGTGAAACTTGCTAGAGGGAGAGGGTGGCATGCCATAGACATATAGAAAGGCAAGCCCTTGTGTTCTGAGAGAAAATAGAAGCCGTTCTTTGCGGGAAACAGAGCAGTATTATGCCTTTGAGAAGCGAGAGGGTGAAGGTATGGGACAAGTACAGCAATATATCACATCAAAGAGCTGTAGAGACAGAAGATGGAGGAGGACTGGTTTAGAGTTTTCGGTGTCAGATGCGGGGACCGGCGTCGCGTCGCCCCGTTACACGAGTAATTGCAGGTGCAAATGGAGGTTAGAGACACCACTTCAGTCGTTTTGGGCTAATTATCTCGAGAATATCGCAAAAGCCTTTAAGCTGAGTGATACAAGGAGTGATTTTAGCATTAATAGGCTACTGCGACGTCACAATGCTATACTGAATGCTCAAAAACAGTATCACATAATAACTGATAAAAGCAATTAGAACAAGAAAGTGTAAATGAATGTAGAAAAATCTTAACGGTTCACCAATATGATCTACAGTAAAAAAGACTAAACAGATACATATTAAACTAATTTTAGTGCACTTTGATACAAAATTTACTATCTAAAGTGGGTTGACGGTGTTTTATTATAAACCTAAACTTTTAAAATACACATATTAAAGTAAATAGAATTGAAGACATTAATTCTTGTCAGTTATGAAATTTTTTATCACAACTCTTTCAAAAAGGGGGAAAAGAAAATGTAAGAAACGAAAAACTCTCACAAATTTAACTCTTGCGTATTTTTTTTTTTTTCCATCACTGTGTTTTTATGCTCTTCCCATTCATTATGTCATGGTGGAACGTTGAATTTTCTGCATTCAGTGCAAATACCTGTTTTGTATCTTTACATTTGAACTATGTGCATGAACTATATTAAATCCTCTGTCTTTTATAAGCATTTATATACCATTGCAGACATGGAATATAATGATATTTGATTGTAGAATTCATAATTTAAATCTTACTCGAGCTTTTCCTTTCGTATTATTAGATAATATTTCCTTACGACTTAATTACTAGAGCAGCTATGCATGAGTTGAGTTGCCGATGTTTTTAAAGGTAACAACCAGGCGTGGATAATGGATCGTTAGATAGAGTCAACATGAAAAATTCAATGCTATGTCTGGGATTTGAACCACGGATCTCCTGGTTTCCGTCCAGTCACTCTTACCCATTGAGCTACTGTCCAGCAACGCATAGAAGGTCCCTGAAAGTTATGTGCTGCCTTACATAGCGGGACAAGGACAGCGATTGTGCGTGGCAGGGAACGCCTGCTACACAAGGAGCAGACCGTTAAAGGAACATGCCCCCTATTCACTCTGTACACTGAAGCCGGGAAGATTCATTCACATAAGTAGAAGCCGTCAGAATGTTTTTGAATGGTCTATAACTGTACTGACATGGGGTGTCATAAACCTGTCGAGGGAGGGTGTGGGAACCTTCGCCAACCCCCCTGCGTCTCAGGCCTCGGAGACTATCTCTCCTGTGGAGGACAGTGCCTAGTTCAAATCTCGGCCATGGCATGGAATTTTTTTATGTCGACTCTTATCTCTCCAAAACCTTAGTCTATATACGGCTATTGTTAAGAAATGATTAATTTCCATCAATCAACTTAAATGGATCGTTAGTTCGTCAACATTTTTTAATTTGGTAACCTTGGCACTGGAATCACAATGTTCAGCAGTTGGTTTTAATTAATTTTACTTTCACGTAAGGTAATATTTTATTGGTCACCAACGCGAAAAATGTGAAGTTAAATGCACTAGAAAATCTCAGAAGAGAAGCTTCCTCATTCTGCAATGAAGCGTCAATATGCTGTTATTCTTCCAATGTAAGAGAAACAATGATAGATACGGAACTCGTGGCATTAACGTTGGAGACTGTACCAGAAAGCCAATGGTGCAGTGGAATTTCACTTTGCTCACGTTCGATTCCCATAAACTAGGAACATAAGCAAGAGCCCAGAAGAGGTTCGGTATATTAATGATGCCAGTGGCTTAGTAGCTGACCTCTCTATATGAGCTATTATATAAGTTATTCTAGTATTTAAATACACAAGGCAATTTACTATTCTAACTATGGTAAAACAGGAAAATTGTATGTGAAAGGAAATATCTTTCCAGCTTTGTTATATATTTACAGTCAAATATTTTCATAATTTCCTACATTTACGTGTTGTATATAAATGGCCCTATTTCTTTGAAGATTCCACATGGTTAACATATCCATATGAATAATAAAACATATAGCTTGAATTTTTTTTCGAAGAACATTTCATTCGAAATTAATTTCGGTAGTATTTTAAATCTTATAAACAACCAAAGAGGTACACTAAAGCAAATGATCACCATTTATTTGAAATAAACTTAAATGCCAGCCATTACCAAGATCGTTGTTGTTATTGTCTCTTATTTTTCAATAATTTGACATTTGTTGATATCCTGCCACCATACCACCTTTTAAACATTTCACTATTCTTCAACCATCTCTACTTCCCATGGAACCATGTAATGAAACTATATGTCAAATGATTATCCGATTAACATGCAGTAGATGGGGAGGCGAGAAACCTTGTGCAAAATCAGTTTGTGGAAGCTGCATAAAATTAGCTATAATTACTAGAGAGTCCTGTGAATGTCCTGTGAATCGTTTTTTTTTTCTTTATTTAGCAGAAATAAAGGATACAATAGCTGATGATTTTAAACCTCTTAATCGATATGTTAAAATTCGAATCATAGTTTTGCTGCTGTTTTGGAATTTCGCAGGATTAATTTACGTGCCAACAAATCCAGTGACATGAAACTTTCACTTTTTAGCACTTAAAGCTGTTGGCATGCTTCTTCTTTTTATGTATCTATTTAAATGAACATCCTCCAACATTAAATCACATTGAATGATATATGAAATGGGTGAAATGATGTTAAAATAAGCTCAGGGTACATAGAGCTGAGCATTACCAGATATTTATCTTTCGGGATAAGGTAAAAACTTGGAAAAAAACAAAAAAGCTTATCCATATAAATCACTCTGACCAAGATTTGAACGTGAGGTAGGCGCGATACCACCTAGGTTACAGAAGCGGGTCCTGCGACCGTTAGATCAGTATCTCATCTAACGAACTGAGCCAAACTGACATAGCGTAGACATATATTTAGTTTTAGGAGTTTTTTATAAAGCTTTCAAGAACTGAAATTCCAGCGTTTGCCACATCACTAAGAAACACAGGGATGAAACCTTAAAACAAATTATTTATGACTTTAGAAGTATTGTACAAGAGAAATTTTAACAAAGCGGTCATTTTGTTTTTATTTTATTTATCGGTGTGATAATACCGATCTGTTTAGCTGGGTAAAGCATCTAATTTACAGTACAAATGAGGTTATTTCAACAATGTCCATTATACTAGTAGGTTTAACTGTATAGCGAAGTTATAAAAATAAGTTTTGCAAACATTATTAGTCGCTATATCGAACAATTTTGAGTGCAAAAAGTGGATGTTGCTTTTCCTGTTTTCAGGAAAATCCTAGTACATTAATTTATTATCACCTACCTAATCTATTTTCGATGTAACCATTATATTCAATTTTCTTATGCCATTTAAGTTAAGCATTTTAATCTGTTACATACTTTATTTTATTTTAACGGCACGTGGAAGTCGTAAAGCAAATGTAGTGGACGCGAAATAAATGCTACATAACAAATATATGAGTTGAGTGATGTTGCTATTTGAGTTTGGAGTATTTCGAGGTCTGTACAATATTTTGCATGTAAAAATAAACGAAACAGGGAATAGCGAGCTTATTTATTTTGGGCAATACATGCGCCGGGTACGTAATGGCATTAAAAACAACACATGTCCACCATATTTATCGAAATGCGTTTCTGTTTACACATTTTGTTTGCATGTTCAAGCAACAGAAACACTCTTATTTACAGATTGATGCGACCCACCATCTTTGATTTCCATATCTGTCATCTGTTTGTTTTACCGGTTTCTTTAATTATGGCAACGCTTTCTATTTCTGTTTGCTTTTGAGTAATCGTGTGCTGTACATGCAAGAGTCAGCCTTGATGCGGAGAACATAAGTTACAGTAGAATTAGCTGATATTAAAAACACCTCCAAATGCACATGAATTGCCTATTAATGTTAACAGGCTGAAAGTCTGTGCTATCAACACCTAGTTTTTAAATCAGATATGCACAGCGATTAACACACTTAATATTTGGACATTTTTACCATAACTTTCAACTTCGGAGGAATAATTCATGGTAAAGTCCGTTTACTTAACGCATGTGCAGTTCCGAGTCAAAGGAACCTGAGCCGCCCGCCCACTAATGACCGTCATAAATCTATCTCCACACTTCAGAAATGGAACACTGTTGTTGAGGACCAATAGCAACCCTGATTTTCTCGAAGTGACAGATACATGTCTAGTCCACGTGGAGTCTTAGTTGCCAAAGTTCCAACTGCTAGTTGATCTGTTTCATTACGTGCAGAAATTCGTTGTGTGTCACAATGTGGAGACCATAGGAGGGAAATGCAGTGGTAAAAGCAAATGAAGTAGAGATAAATAATCAAAGTGAAGACATTGTGGATAACTGGGCCGAATTATATTACTGGAAAAGCCTAAAAAAATAACAAAGTTATAACGGGAACTGTTTCTAAGCAAATTCAAGCGATTGTTTTGAACACATATAAATATGTGCTGACAAATAATCTTGGTAAGGGGTCATGCAATGAAGCTGATAAATTCTGGATATTCACAGAAATACAGTGAGAAATATTGTGACGAAAGGAATACCAAAGACGCCGATTAAGTGTGAAAACAAAAGAAAACGTTTCTCTAAAGTAGATAATTTCACGTGCGATTTAATTCATCGAGAAATTTATAGATTCTAAGCAAAAGGGAGAGCGCCCACCTTAGACGAATTGGTTGCACATTTGCAAGAAATTTGTGATTTTCCTTATGGGCACTGCACTTTGCGCGGCCTCCTAAAGGAGCTGGGTTTCAAATAATGCACTTTGAATAAGATAAGGGTTATTATGGAATCCAGTAGACATGTAGCTTGGCGATATATATATATATATATATATATATATATATATATATATATATATATATATATATATATATATATATATATATATATGTGTGTGTGTGTGTGTGTGTGTGTGTGTGTGTCAAAACTAAGGAAGTTTTGCAGTAATGGATATAACATTATTTATTTAGACGAAACCTCGTACGATACCCATGACGTATCGAGAAAGGTGGCAACCTTGCAGAACGGTCTGGGAGAAGGAGGGTCGGGGGTTGTAAAACGATTATAAGGGTTCGTCAAAGACAGAAGCCGACGTGCACATGCTTTAACTAAACAGTCTTTAAGCTAATCCTTGTTTCACATAAGCTTGTCCCGTATCTCTTAACGGCCACGTGACGTAATCACCTCTCATTGGCTGCTATTGTAGTATAGACTGTTGTGCGGTAAAAATTAGTTCGTTATTTAACATGGTGATATATCTTTAATTGTTGGAAGAGAATTGTAAAATTTATATTTTTGTAACTGTGGTTGAGTTAATCTATTGCTTGTTTTGGTATCTATATTCCGTTACACACATTCCAACCACTGCTTTCTTTCCAATCCTTCGCTGTGTTAAAAATTCACGCTGGAATATTTCAAAGGCACTTAAATCGATCATACAGTTTTATATAGCTACTGTTGAAAACCAGGTTAAAATTAAATTCCCAGAACAATTTCACCCCACTGTTATCGTATTTTAACATATGAAAGGTCAACATTTTGAATCGAATACTCAACCTGTGTGGCCAAAAGAGCAGAGCTGGTCATTAGAACAATGGCTATTCCAACTGTATGGATTATACCTACCCTTTATTCATCATCAACAGAGGCGGCAAATCCCGTGTGCTATCTCAGTGAAATGTAATATCTGAGGGGGTTTCAGAGTTCACACTAGCACTACTATACGTAAGCGCTCTGGTTACAACAGCAGAGGAGAAAAATGAGCGCTGCCCCGACTGACCCACTTGGCAAAGGGAGGCTATAGCTTCTCTCAGTTTTCTACCCCATGCAAACCAGCTATTTTGTTGAATTGTACAAAGCTCTAAAACTGTTGATGTTATTGTATATATTTACCTGTTTGTTACAGAACAATTAATATAGATTCCGTGCAAAAACTGATTAAAGCCAAGGAATTATATTTTCTAAACAATTTTATGTACTACATTTTACAAAGTAATATAAGTACCTAAAATACTATATTGCAGCGAAGTATGGGTCATAAATGAAAAATATGAAAGAAAACTCCTGGCACATGGAATGAAATTTCTAAGACGCATTGCAGGATATAGACAAAATAGATCACAAACGAAATAAGATATACGTGAAGAACTAGAGATATTCGACCTGAATAACAGAGTACAAGTGATACCGAAATTAAGGGATGCGATGTATAAAGAATCGTAATGGATTTCAAAGGAATGTTGGTTCTTTGTTACAACGCGTGCAGTTGAGTCAAAGAGCAGTTGGGGTGAATAGTTGTTTTAACAAAAGAAACGTAAGAATCAGTGTCTTTAGCAGATTTCTAAAGGGTAGTACTTGACTCTGTTTGAATAGGCATTCTTCGGACCCTTAATAATGGCAGGAGCATAATCACAATGGACAAAATTGTCACAAAGGGAATCTATGTGTGAAAAGAGGGCCTTGAGGAAGTGAAAGTCACACATACACCCACGCGCAGCTGTGGTCATTCAGTTCGTGGCTGGGAGCCGATTAGGGCAGTCCATTGTTCTGTCTTGGTCGAGGGCAGACCAGAAGTGATGAGAGAAGATACTTGTCGGTTCATATGTACGTGAAGAACGAATTAATTTTATCGAGTAATAAGCATTCCACCTTCAGTCGCTCTGAACAGTGATATATTGGGAACCCTTGGTCGGCAACTTCAAGTTCGATGTTCTGATAAAGAGAAGCAGTCATTAAACCAGTTTGAAAAATGGCATTCCAGTGTCATTAAAACCATCCTTCTCATACATACTCACGCATACCCTGTGAGAAACCTCATTGCTTTGCCCTGAGATAAACATTATTGTATGAAACTGTAGCGGAAAGTGGAACTGTGCGCCACCCAGCTTTTTTGTATCACAAGAATATAGAAGTAAATGAACAAAAAATAGAGAAAGAAAGATTACCTCTCTATTTTATGAACTATAGACCAGTAGGAAGGAGGAGCATAGGAAGGCCAAGAAAACGGTGGAGCCAGTAAAATAAATTATATAAAGTTAATTGATGGAAATTAATCATTTCTTTACACTAGTGGTAAATAGGCTAAGGTTTTTTATAGTCAACATAAAAAATTCAGTGCCATGGCCGGGATTTGAGGCACGGATCTCGTGATTTTCGTCCAGTCGCTCTAAACCCTTGAGCTACCATGGCAAACGTGCCGTCCTGACATTAAATTCTCCAGTTGACTCATATATATTTCCCAGTATACCACTAGGGGCTCTTGTATTGGAGATACGCCGTTTGTGGCGACTTATTATCGTTAGTACTTAAATTCCAGGCTTCATTGTTAAACTCTTATTATTTTAAGTTAATTAATGGGAATTAATCAATTCTTCACACTAGCCGCATATAGCCTAAGGATTTTGATAGTCAACATAAAAAATTCAATGCTATGGCCGGGATTTCAACCATGGATCTCCTGGTTTCCGTCCAGTCGCTCTTACCCCTTGAGCTACCATGGCATCCTGACTGCAACAGGCAGTAATGCCTAAAGCATGAAGAAAGACGACGACGACGACGACGACGATGATGATGATGATGATATTAACTGAAGTACGTAGGCTTTCACGGCCGGTATCATTAGGTGGATAATGATTATCCTGGCTTGTGGACAGTGGTCTAGTGGAAAATCTTCCAGATGTTTCGTTCAAAGCTTCGTTGAACATCCTCAGTGGCGTGGCCGTAACATTCTGGTTGTATTCTTGACTGCTACTAAGTGTTATGGCTACGCCACTGAGGATGTTCGACACAGCTTCGAACGAAACGTCTGGAAGATTTTGCACTAGACCACGGTCCACAAGCCCGGATAATCATTATCTGTCTAATTATATCTACTGTTTAAAAATATGATGTGCCACATTTTCATGACTTCATCTAAGAGCCAGTATTTATTAATTTCTCTACCCATACCTACCATGTAGGTAGAAAATGTACTGAATTCCATCAAAATGTTCGATATTGAGAGTGACCAGCAATATATGTTTTTGAGGTATCCTGAATCTAAAGAAAACATTCTTAGAAAAAATATAGGCATAATTCAAGGGCCAGTTATATATCTTCCAAAGATGCAATAACAAGATACTGAAAAAAATTACCAGATCCAAACCATCATTGCATATTTCAATTTGCGAATTCTCTTTTCATTTGTCTCAGAAATGACAAATAGAAAATTAATTGCATATCAATAAATTGAAGGAATAGCCTGGGAGGTCCAATTTTCTCTCAATGCCTTTTGTATAACGTGTAATTGTTAAACATTAAGTGACAGACGAAGGTAAACTTCAACAATATTTAGTTGTTTTTGAAAAGTAATTTATTTCAAATTCTCTCTGCGGCAACAGACATTTCAAAGATATCAGTTATTAATAGTTCTGATTTTTCAATAACTTGTCATTATTTAAAATCCTGTTGATTCTCACGTGCTGTTCGTAATAACAAGGTATTTTAAGTTCAACATATACTCTCTAGTTTTTAAATAGCTCATTATCCTTAAGGACTTTGTATCTACTCCTAAGGCGACACGTACGTGTAATGCGAAAATTAAGCTTTTATAAGCAGGTTTTCATATTGATGAATAAAATATGAAGGGTAAAGGAATTCAAGTGGACATAACAATACTAGTTTTTAAATAAGGTTTACAAACCATTCTTTGTGACAATGTTTTTCTATATATTTCATGTTAATTGGGAGAGATGTGCTTATTTACACAGAATAGAGGACAGAGGATGAATAGAGGAAATCAAGTCCTATTCATATTTTTAGAAGAGTATCCCTTCCTCCTGGAAGTCTCCAAAAGTGTTGTGATATTGCGCTTAAATGTCAGTATGGGCCATCTGAATTATAATTATAACTTTTTTGTTGCTAGGGGCTGCGATATTATACTCGTACCAGAGCAAACTTTATAAAAGGATTCAGTATATGCAATCCGCATACCGCAAGTGTTCAGTGTGCTGCATACAAAGCGCGGGGTTAACATTATCCTGTTGTTCCAAGTTTGCTCAGGCCTCTAGTGCAAAACTTTGCGAAAATTACTATTAAATACAATAACTGTGGATAGTTTAAACCAGACATAGGTGTAGGTTACATGCGGAGGGGGACACCTCACACACTTAGATGGATTCTCATCTTCCACATGTTGTTTCCATCTACTTTCCTCGCATCTTTTAATTGGCTTCTAATATTCGTGGGGCATGGTAGTGCCGAACAGATGGTGCAGGAGCTTGCTCAAAGGGCATTAGAGGGCTACTTTGAACTGATCGTTTATTGCCTTTAGGCACTTCCTGAGGTGGGACGTGTGTTCGAGCCTGGAACTCTTAGGCTCTGGATTACGCTCCGGGTTCAGAGACCGGAGACCGTCTTACCGGAGAAGGAAGTTTTATCAAGAGCATATCATCCTGCCATGCAGCGCCGAGACACTCATCGAAACTTCTATCCCGAAGGAGACCACAGGAGGAGAGATGATGTGAAATGATAATGAAGATGAAATGGAGGGACAGGAAATTTGGGGAATATAATTAACCTACCCAGCATTCGCCTGGGACCTGGGACATCCTACGAAATGCTGAGGGAATCGAACCCGGACCTCCACAAAGCAGGCCGCAGTCGAACTCGCCTGAGTCATCCCGCTCGATGACTCTTAGGGACTTCCGCGCGTCTCCGTGGCTTGTAGCCACTTGTGGTTCTTTATTTGATCCCTTTTCCTTATAGGGAATTGCACAATAGATCCATGGAGATCTAAGTGTGAGAGTTGTCCCTCTCTTTTGTGTAAGCTATAACTACACATAATTCTGCATTTTATGGTAAAGAGAAAGGCTTTTACTTCTCCAAGTATGCAAAAGAATGTGTAGAGAAGATCAAAGCAATGTAACATATTAATATAATAATTATTTTTAAAGTTCTTCTTCTTCACTCCATGGTTTGGGCATATCGCCTTCATAGATCTCTCCAGCGTTTTCTGTCTCTTCTTCCTTTTGGATTATAGTTTAATACTGCATTTGGATGTCTCTCCATCATCCATTCTTAATATATGTTCATGCCATTGTTGCTTTCGTTCTGATATTTTGTCATGGATTTATTCGATTTCTAATTCCTTTCTAATATCCTCATTTCTTATTTTGTCCAATATTGTACAACCTTTAACACTTCTTAAAAATTTCATTTCTGCAGTCTGTATTTTATTTAAATCATTTTGTGTTGGCAGCGAGGTTTCGCTTCCATATAATAAAGTTGGAATAGCCATTACCTTATACATTTTCATGTTTGTATCCTTTCTCACTCTGGGTTTAAAAGTTCTTTGGATTTTCCCCCATATTGCTCGGAATTTGTTTACTTTTTCTTCTATATCAGCATTGTTTCTGAAACTTATGTTACATCCTAAATATCTAAAACTCGATATTTGTTCTAAAATATTATTTCCTAAAAGAGTTTTTGATCTTAAATTATAATTTCTTTTAAAAGCCATATTTTTTTCTTCTTATATTTTAAAACTATACTTTTATACTATATTATTTAGAATATACATTGATTTTTGCAGTTGATTTTCATTCCGATGAATCAATATTTGGTCATCCGCAAACAGCAGGGTATTAATATAAATATTTTCTTTTATTTTGACTCCTGGATCTACTAAAATCTTCAATTCATTTAGAGCATCATCCACTTACACACACAGATACATATATATTATATATACATATAAATACTAAAAAGAGTAGGGGATAAGCTATACCTTTGTCTTAGTCCAGTATTGGTAGAAATTTGTTCTGTTAACCTATCCCAGTTATAGTTGTATTTGTGTATATATCCTTTTTTGCATTAATATGTGGTGGGTAACCCTTACTTTCTAATATTTGCCACAGTTTTGATCTATTTATTCTATCAAAATGCTTTTCTAGGTCAATGAATGCGATATGTGTTTCCAAATTCTTTTCCCTTCGTTGTTCAATTATTTGATTAAGGAGAAATACGTTATCTGTACAGGATTGGCCTTTGCGGAATCCACTCTGCTCTTCTATAAGGCATTCTGTAATAGTATTTTGAAAGTTCAGTATGTGAATTCACACGAAGGCATAGCTCAACACTGTTAAACCTTAAAATAAAATTGCATCTTATATTTCGCGAGCTCTTTGGCCAACCGCCTCGAGCCGGAAAGCACACCTAAAAAGAAAAGGGAGTGGAATGAACGAAAATGGTTGTAAGGAAATCGTGGTGCGGTTCCCCAGTATTCGCCGAAATGATAAGGAGAAACCACGACAAATCCCGCGGTCTGGGATCGAACCTCCGTTGTCCACCCACGTCACTGATCCGACATCTCGCTCATTAAAAATTAATCTAAGTGGTTTTGTTGTTTATTTCTTTCTCCAATACTTATTTGTAGGGAGTAGGCACGTATCAGTATTCCATTCTTCGATACAATATTACAACGGAAATACACGATAAATAAAGAAACAAGTGTGGAAAAAGTGTCTGCAAGTGTGTGTCAATGAACAGTTTAACCAAAAATCGATAAATTAGTTAAACACCAAGGATTAGGATTATTACGGAGGGGATTTGGCACTAAAACCTGTGGTTTATTGTACCTAAGCCCCAAGGGAGGCATCCCCAGGATCAAAGATAAGGCGAGAGGAGACAGAGGGTGGCTACCCAAGTGCCGAGACACCCGCCAGCACTTCTACCCTGAAAGAGACCACCAGATGAGAGATAATGTGAAATGGTAATGGAGATAAAATGGAGGGACAGGAAATTTGGAGGATGTAATTATCGTACCCAGCATTCGCCTGGCGACTCGAGAAAACCCGCGGAAAAACCATGGGTCAGGTAGGTTGGCCATGAGAATCGAACCCGGCCCTCTGAATGCCGGCAACAGACGAAACCACTTGAGCCATCTCGCTCGATAGTTAAATACAAACTTGATTTCAGTTCAACATCTTCCAGAAAATCCCCTACTTCAAACGTTCCTTTGCATGGAAAATTACTTTTAGCGATTTCGATTCACATGTTTTAGATATTTCTTTGTCGAATGAAGTGTGTATCTTTAATTAATACAAATAACCTGTGGTGTGATCTTCATTCTGAATGGCATCTACGTAATTGGTTATTTACTAGAAATATTTAAGATAGATGTGAGAGGATTCGCTGTTACTATTTTCATTTTTTTACTATTGTTTTAAACTTAAGGTTTTCTTCTGAGGAAGACTACGAAGAAATTGAGTTTATGTTATGGTTTAAGAGATTTGAACTTGGGTTCAACCAAACACCGGCCAAAGAAGTAGTTTTATAACCCATTCCAATAAACAATTTGGATCATGGAAGGTTCATTGGGTTACAATACAAAATAAATATGTGATTGATATGGCACTTCGGAACAGTCCCTGCTTCAGTTGTTAAATTCCAATACAGCTCAGCTCTGGTGTTTCGCATCCGAAAGCAGTCAATCGTATTGGAAGTTCACTGATTACAGAAAACTTGAAATAGCTTGAATGAGAGAAAAACTGTATTGAGCCAGGCTATAATCCCGTGAGAGGTACATATATTACAAAGGGGTGGGTGATAGAGATTAAGAGCTCATTGCTAATGTTGGTCACAACTTTAACAAGCAGTGGGTGTGCCGCATTGCAGTTTCCGAACATGCGACAATATGGAATTAGCGAGGCTCACGAAAGTCGCTTACTTAACATTGACGTAGCATGACAAATGTAGGCTTTACGTTGTCGTGACAGCGTTAACCGTTATACGCAAGGCATTTATTCACCCTCAAATGATTACAGAAAGGGAATTTGAAAATATCATTGTAACAGTATTTGATGCAGCTACAAATCGTGTTATAACACATGGAAATAAAACAGTTACTTAGATGTACACCAATGCAAAAGAAGTGGAAATTATGAAACTATGCATGAGGCAGCAAAAAGATTAGAGTACTCAAATAGTTGGTGGCCAGATATAGGAGGAATTATGGAAAAAATAGGAATGGGAGATATATGGAGATTAGAGTAAAGGAATACATGCGATGTGGGTAAATTGGTAAAATGCAGAATAGAAGATACAGAAAGACAGCAAATATGGGGAAGTCTAGAAAATATGACATCATTAAAATTTTACAAGCAAATAAAAAGAAATTGTGGACGAGAAGCATATGTAGATTACCGCAATAGACAAGAGAGAGAAGGGTTAGCTTGGAGGAGAACAGGAACAATATTTCTAAAAGGGATAAGAGGTAGGGAAAAGGGAATTTGTGGAGGGAAAGAAAGCACAGAACACTATGTAACAGAATGCGAGGAGGTTGCAATATGGAGGAAAAAGGTTTGGAAAGAAAAATGGGAGAAAGTAGAGAAGAAGATACTACTTATAAAAATATTAACGGGCAGGGAGGAAAAGAAGGGAAGAAGTATTGGTGAGTGCTTGCAGAATGTAAAAGAAAAATGGGCAAGAAATGTAAAGAATATAAGAAAGGAAGATAAGGGAGAAGAATGGGACTAATTAAGTAACAAGGATGCATGGAGGTTAAGAGCTACCTGTCAGATCAGAAGACCAGGATGTCATGTAAGCCAAGGTAGCAACAAGGTAAAGACAAGTAAATGTAGTCAAAAATTGTAAACTGTAAAATTTTGGAATATGCGCAATAAGTAATCTAATCTAATGTACGCAAATAAATTGAATTTAAGTTACTCATTGTATCCTGTTATAGTTATATCAGGGAGAATCAATATTGCATTTTTCCAAAACATTTAATGTGATCGAATGCTTTGAGATACCCTGTTTTAGATGTTGGAAAACACAAAGGCATGACTCATTTCACTGCTCTAAAGGTGTAATGAGGTACCAGAGATAAATGTTAGCATACAGCATTTTTGTAACATTTGAGAATCGTTTTCTGAAACTTATATATTATACTTTTAGTAAACGTTTCCTGAGAAATTGTAAGATTATAAGGGAATTACATAACTTGGCACCAAGCGTACCTGAAAATCGGCGCTTGGCAGTCGGAAGAGTAAGCAGATAACAGCGCGCTTGCCTAGCGTTTACATGATTAGTAATATTATAATATATCTTGGAAGTCATGGAACATTGTGAAAACTTACCACACCTATGTACGCGAGCTTTCTCGCGAAGAGTTAATCAGGCAGTATTACAGAGTTAACGAATTTGTGTGCTAACAAGTGCAAATAAACGCTCTGGTTTCCATTTGAGTTTGTGATCTCCACTAACAGTAAATGCTATTATTGCAACAGATTAGAAACGTCCTGTGTTCAACTTCACAACGAATGAACTATACATTCTAATAACTTACATTGCAGAGATGGGAAATATCGGTGATCATTGGAACTACTTCACATAAGTGAAATGACTGATAATTAAGTCTAAATGAAAGCTAAGCTAGGTTATTTAGTGATAGTACAAACTGAGACAGGTGAAAGTTTCAAAAGTGAACAAAGTCCATAAATAAATAAATAATAAAGGTACGTTTACTTGGTTATCTCTATCACACACATTTGTGGTACTTGCCCTGGACAAAGTTATAATTATTTTTAAAAACATTACTAACCTTTATTATTTTAGACATAAGTAATAATTATTTTAAATATATGTTGGTACATATGTTTGGCGTTTGACCGCCTACTCTGTCGCATGGATTTTTGTTGGTTTTCCCGGATTAGTGGACGAAAGCTGGAGTGCTTCTTCTACCTTCCGGTGTCCTTTTCTCCTCGCTCCTAGGGGTGAAAGCTGCCCTTTGCATGCTGCGGCGGGTTCTCTTCTTTTGCTTTACCTTTGTTTCTTCCGCTTCCAGACCAACTGCGTGTTTCCTAGGTTGAATGATATGCAATACCATGGCGAAACCAAAGTAATGGGATACAGGCAAATACGCATATGCAGGTAGCTATACACATAAAATAAATTTTTCTTCTAGCTTTCACCCGTATTAGCAAATTACTAAAAAGGAAAATTGGTGAACAAGTAAGCAAATAATATGATTGTATAAAAACGTTACCGAACACCGTTAATTTTGAATAACCTACTTGCTTTGCTGCCGCGTTTATACATCTAAAGGAAACACCTATGCAACAAGAGATAGCATATTATAGTGTCTAAGAAATTTGTTTATAAGCGTCTTGTATTCATTATTTACGATGTAAAATCGTTCCAGTGTTTTTCTACATGAATATGACATCAATTTTGTTATATGTCTTCACTGCCTCCCCTCCCAAAAATTGGATAACATCATTTGTATACTGATTACTATCCCTTATTTACTTATATGATTTGCAAGCTATTCCTACCGAAGCTTGTTTTTCTCTCTACTTCATTCTAGTGATAAATATTTGCGGAAATAGTTTCATTACACTGTTTTTGAAGGTTAATTTGAGACAACGGAAACCAAATGGATAGAATCAGATGCTTAAAACGGGGTCAGTATATGCTGGCCTAGAAATGGCATTCTCCTTTCATGAAACTACGAAAACAGTTGAATAGCAACTGCAGGTAAACATGCCAACGTATTGTGCAATTCAAACCAGTGACAAACGATGGCTCGGAAGGGAGAGACGCCACAAATAAAATGTTTAATGGAAATTGTATATTTTAAAAGTATGTATAGATATTGTTGTATAGTAATTTTTGTTCATCCCTTAATGTTGTACAACACTGTATAGAAATGCTTCAGAACGAAGAGGACTTCACAGACTATTCCTAAAAATATTGGAATTCATTTACATCTTAAATAATGTATTTTAATGAAGATCCCTGTAAAGGGCAAATATGCGGTGTGTAGATTTTATTGAGCCTGTACGATATCAATAACCAAATAGTTCGACACATATAAATAAAAAAATTTAAGAAATATACTTCTATTTAGGGGGTCCAAATATGTATTTTAGTGAAACTCCGACTTCATATATAGTTGGAATACAATTCTTCGTCTTACCTTTACAGGTACGTAGTAGAGGAACTAAAAGCATTATTTAGGGGTTGGTCCAGTTAGGATAAGTGAAGCAAAGAGGTCACTTTGTTAGTGCGGGGTTACCATCTCAGTACAGCTAAAACATGCAGGAACAGTAATGCTTACCTGGGCCCGTAAACTTTAAAGGTAGGGAGTAAGCAGTGTACTCTACAGAAGGGTCTTTCACGTAATGGTGCAATCATGTTTATACGTAATGAGAAAAACTAAAGTATCTTCGTGCTCAGCGTACAGCATTCACAGCACCCAAGATCTAAGCTTTGGCAATCTGAGGTGTATTTTCTACTGTCATTTGTAAAACAAGAAAAGAGAAATCAATAGCGAATATAAGATAAAAGAAATGCCTTCTAGAAGCACGGAAAAGCAAACGTACGAATTTCAAAACAAGAAAGAAAGAAACACGCTGATCTTTGAGATGCAAGAAAAGGTGAAACTGAATGGCCAAGGGGAGAGTTCTCCCAGATGTTTCGAAAACTTGGTTTCACATGTCTGGAGGGCCAATTTCCGTAGGACACTCCCTTGGGGAAATCCAACTGGACCAAGGATCATACTTGAAATGAAAGAAGGATGAAACCGTAGGTCCTCTCTGTCCCGAGATATAAGGGAAATTTGTTCAGAATCTGTCGATAATTTTCTTTTTTCGTTGTTATCCGGTATTATTAGAAGTATATAATACAAGTATGGTAAGTGCATCATTGCAGAGCAAGGAAGACTTTGGCCCTGGAACCAGCATTTGCTAGTTGTGAGGTCTGGGAAAAAGTATCGTTCGGGGGAATGGTTTGGTGGACCTTCCGTTCACAGTTCCTGCCTAAACCATATATCGTTTATTTTTTTGTTTTATTAGGTGACTTTAATTTAGTACCAATACTTAAATTAAGCGAGGGAATATGAATAATAGTATATGTAATATTAGGTTTAATAATTTGTTTTTGGTGGAAGTATGTTAAATTTAATAATTTTTTCTCAACATGCCTTAACGCGTGTCGGTATCATAATTCATCTCTAAAATGAAGAAAAAATTATAAACGGGTACTATTGAGTTTACCTAAAATTGACCGTAAATATGTATTTCTAAGATACATTTTTTCTTAGTGAACATTCCTATATTTAATGCATGATCCATGAAAAGATTCTGTACTGCCCAACTTCACTTCTGATCTTTTTTAGCCATTACTCCAGTTATTGATCTTATATTCATTGTGCTTCCGATTATATGGTATTAAGGACAAGTTCTTCTGCATATAATCCAATGATAAAAAGCACTTGTAAGGTAAGTACTCACAGACATCGTTCTCATAGCAGCACATATAGGCGAATATCTCTCTCTCTCTCTCTCTCTCTCTCTCTCTCTCTCTCTCTCTCTCTCTCTCTCTCTCTCTCTCTCTCTCTCTCTCTCTCGCACACACATGCCACACATTTCTGCTAATATCTGAATATAATTCAACTAATATAAATGTCGATGATTACGCAAAAAAATGCAATACTCGTTAGAGATGCGCATCTTTTCAATCTCGGAGATTGAGAAAAGTCGGTGCAAGCGCATGGTTTCTCTTTTTCCTTCCCTCCCTTTTTTTCCTTGTCCCGAACTCTTTCGTCTTCGTCAGGCACTTACCAAACAAGTATCGCAGTATATAATTAAATTAGCTAGCCTCCAGTAATTTGCTGTATACCTCTTTTCCGGCAATAATTGTTTGCAAACTTTTACATCCCTAAATTTGTGTCACATTAGTTCATGTTATATATAGACACATTAGCAACCTTACCGAAGAAAAATCACTTTTATGATCTTGAACTTTGGCAAACATGTTTATAATTCTACGGTAGAGTGAGATAGACGCGGAGGAGTACATAGGAAGCCTATTGCACTTACTGCACCTCTGAGGGCAAGAAGATATGGACACAGAGGGCTGCCAGATTGAAAGTGGTAGGTTCGAATGTGGGGGGTCCCTAACGTCTGCAGTGTCATTTCCCAGTTAGGACTCTTCATAAGCCTCCCTGCCAAGAAGATTTTCATGAAGGTTTCGTTACACATGGAAAATAAGTACAGATATGAAATTCAAGTACCATACTTTTTGCAGAGTCACCCACTGCCTGATGCTCTGATCCTAAAATATGGCAAGGAAATTAAATGAAAGGAAATGGAGGCGGCATCAGGAAAATGTGTGCAATTACAGAAATCATTCCAGCGTTCGCTTATCGACTTGCAAGAACAGCAAAGAAGCAGAATGGCCGGTTTCGAGCAATCTGATACGGAGCCTTCAAAATGCGAGTCTAACACATTAAACGATCTCACTTGGTTTTATAATTCCGAACCTGCATTGACTGAAACAATGTTTAGTATATCAGAATAGCGTAGCAATATGCCCCTGAGCAAATCTGAAGCTCATGACTTGGTGACCAGAATGGAAAAATGTTAGCAGGAGTGAGGGAACAGGAATTTATTGGATCTTTGTGGTACTGCTGAGTTAAGCTAAACCAAAAAACTCCAAGGCATTTCCAATGTAAAGAGGTCGGAATGCCATTGTGTTCGTTTAATTGGAAACTGTCCAGTCTGGCTTTGTATCAGTTCGTTCAACTTACCCGGACGACATTTCTGCACAGAAGTTCAGTAGGTGGGTTATCGGTTTTCGCGACACAAATGATGTAGGGTAGCGTGTGCAGTCAAAATATTTCTTAAGTACGAATAGAATTTGGTGATGTAATATTAAAAGCACAATAAATGCGTGTACCTATCCTCTAGAAACATAGCACAATCCGCTTTTCTTCGTTGTCATATTCCTATTTGTGTACTTTTCTTTGCAAGGCGAAAAATTCACTAATGTGTTCGTAAAGTACAGTTGGTTATTGTTGATGTGGTTAACTGTTAGGAAATATAGTATTTCATTTGCTAAATTGAATTTTGTGTTAGAACGAAATTTGTCTGTGAAATACCGCCCAGCTCTATTAGGAACCTTGGTAAGCTAAAGTTCAAATTCAAGCATGCACTATGTGCGTTGTATTTACTTATTCTCTGTTTTCTTGTGGTGGGTAAATTTTAATGCGGCAGGAGCGCATAAATGGCAGAAGGATAGGATCAACAAAGTTAACTTCCTGTTTTAACGATGTAATTATTTACATATTTTAAGAAGCAGCGAATATAGTAATATGTTGAGTAAGTTAAATCACAAATTGTTCTTGATGCCTCTTGCTGTTCTCTGCGATACTGGAATGTTGCACTATAAGTGTTTCACAGAAAATTTACAGACACTAAAGTAAAGAGTAAAGGCGGTACAAAACAATTTATTTATATATACATAATTGCTACTGTATCAGCACATTTAGAATCCAGAACACTTCGTTTAAAAGGTTTGCCCGAATAATATTAAATCAGCACGAAATCAAATTCGCCATTTGCGTCTCACGAGACAGTTTAGAATGTCTTAGAAAAAGTGAAACGAACGAA
Organism: Mantis religiosa; assembly: GCA_030765055.1. NCBI lineage: Eukaryota > Metazoa > Arthropoda > Insecta > Mantodea > Mantidae > Mantis > Mantis religiosa. The sequence continues at coordinate 90,109,474 of CM060954.1, read as the reverse complement.
AAATTGAAATGCAGGCACTTCTAAGAACAATGACATATCTTTAGAAAAAGAAAAGAAAGAAAGCTACCTCACGAAAATTCTTTAGCAAGTTGGATCCATACAGGTGAAGGCCCGAGGAGCGAGTCTCAGAGCTAGCTGTTATACCTTGGCATAAGACAGAGACGTAACCTGGCAACCCGAAACAAATGAATACCAAAAAGCGTTTCTATCCCACACACTGCTTTCATCTAGTGTAATCAAGAAATATAAAATAAGCACAGGCGCGTACGTTAAGTCTGGGAGAATTAAACTTGCACTTGACGTTATAGCTGCTTGCCGGCCGCATTGTCGCAGCGTTACCGCCTTTTTCACTCGCTGTCCGTGATCAGTGGTTTCACGCCTAAGCTATCTTCTTTCTCTTCGCTATATAAACTATATAAAATATAAAAATTTAATCGCTCTAGATACACTGTTGTAATTCGTTCACACAATGTTTAACTCTGCATTTATTACAATATACTGTGGCTAGCGTGCTGATCACGTGATAGATATGTGATGTATTTGTAATGACTAGATGTGATAAGGCGAGCCTCTTCACTTGCCCCTAATGAGCTGCCTAAGTGATTTGGCTGTCAAGTGTCAGGTTAGTTCTCCCAGACTTCAGTGCTTTCTGTGAAGTATAGCTCACCACTTACAGTTGCATCGTCTGATAATGGTTAAATGAGGTAAAATAAAATTATGTGATGTAAAATAAAATTAATTCGATCCTTTATTCCGAAAACGATCTCCTTGTCCATTTATATGCACTTACAATGACAATGTCGGAAATTGTAGGTCCGTGAGGAAGCTATGTCGATATGTCCTGAAGGTAACCTAGATTTATTTTCATTTTAAGATAAATAATGAGTGTTTAATAAAATTCAATTATAATTATAGAGTCACAATCCTTATACAGATATCAGTGCCCTAGTAAAGCGCAGCTTACATTAAGAAGGAAAACCGAAACAGGATATCTCTGGTCAATAACTTCTCAATGAGCTACCCCATTAGCTCTACTTGTGTTTCTGAAATAATTACTTTAAGGCTGGGAATTCGAGAAATCGTCCCAAAATAGTGCTTCAGCAGATAATAACGATTTTTTTTAAAGAAGACATTGTCAAGTGTTAAAAGTGAGATATATTTTATATAGAATATGAGTAGTTGTCATGCAGTTTTTGAGATTACTCAGTAGTTGGTCAGCTCCCACTGAAGATGGTCTAAACTAGACCGAAAAGCGCTTATGGAGATGTGGAGAACATCTTATCTGAGTGAGTAATCTCAAAAACTGCATGACAACTACTCATATTCTATATAGATAATAACGAAATTACATTTTTGACTGTATTGTATACTGCAATTGGGTCCTCCCTTCGTACCTGTAAAAGAAGAAACAGTTGTTTTAATTTGACCCCAAAAATCAATGTTTATTCATTGTATAATGTTATTTAGGGTTTAGCAATTTTGAAGAATGTTTTGAAATATTATTTTTATGATAAGTATGTAAAAATGAAATTGTAAAAAGAATGGACAGCATGTATATGGAAGGCCACGATGTTTAAGAGTATAGGTGTGGTTGCTATGGAGAGAAGAAGCAATAATCTTTGAAGGGACGTACAATAACGAGAGTAATTTTAGAAAGTGAAGATATTAGGTGATTATAATTTAATTTGTGTTGCATAATCTCGTGTTACATGACCCATTATTATATTTACAATGAGGAAAAAGGAAACATATCATATTTTTATTTCAACCTGAGATCAAGAAAGACATTAATGCAAGACAACGCACCTGAAATGAGATGTTTCATGCACTGGGTAGGAAATTGAAAATAATACTTTCTAAGTTGATTACACGTTTGAAATTTTCAAGTTTTCTCATCAAGCCTTATTTAGTTTCTTTCAAATTAGGTCCCAACGTGGACTACAAAATTATAATATCTTCCAACTGGCTTTCGCATCTTGGCTCAGAACATAAAAATCTCTCTTCAAAGTATTTTTTTTTTAATTTACAGTTTTGTTTCAGATATTGGCGGCGAACTTAAGGTGATTCAACCCGTATATGACTTACCCGCATAGCGGCGGCAACCTTGACCTGCCCTATGTATTGAAAGATCAGACCGGGCAGCCGTTTACAGTTCCACCAACATTTTATGATTCACTATTTAGAATAATGTAAAATTTCGGATACAGGATAACTGTAACTTGGTTCAATAAAACAACCGTAGCATACTCATATCGCCGTATATTATTACTGGAGTTCACTACGTCTAGAATTTTGATCACATATTCGTGTTAGACATCAGGCCACAAGTTTCAGTATATCCCTAGTTGTACGCTAGAGCGCGTGTTCCTGAGCTCAAAAACAGCTTGTTTCATACTTCGTTCATCGCAGAGAGGATGCTTTGGCTTTCGACATTTGAAACTACCCTTGAGCGGTCATGTTTTCATGGTCCTGCTGGTATATTCCCTAACCAATCGTTTTCGTCGTAATTTGGAACATGGCGTCGGAGGAAGGGTGAGGTGGGTTTTTCACGGTGCGTTAAGCCGAACATGGGGGAGGGGGCTTGGCCCAAGCGGTCGCTGCGACTACTAGAACATGCACAAATGGAAAATTAATTTTCCGGAAACAGTTTTGATATCGGAATTGTCATTAGTGGCCGGTAAATTTATTGTCTTTGGCGATGAAAATCGAACGGGTTGTTATGCTGTAAAGTGTTATAGCTGCTCTGTTGTTTGGGAAGGGGCTGCAAACTTCACAGATAATTGAACAGCCAGAATGGCACACTGTGTAGGTTATTGTGATACTAGCATCATTACGTTCTCTATTTTTCATTCTGTTTAAAAACCGAGCACTGGGGGATGCATATAGGAAACGCTGTTAAGGTCCGTGCTGTTCTCTACGAGACTCAAAAACACGAGATAGAAATGATGTGATATGCAATACACAAGCCAGCAAGCGAAACATGCTGACTGAAAATATCTTTCGTGCACAGGAATCATAAGTCATACAGAATCGTGGCCATATTTTAAGTCGCGTGCATTTGTTTTTGAACACGGCAAATGTGCTAAACGCTGATTGTGAAATTACCTATGTCGTGAGCAGTAAGGTGTTTATTTTTCTGGTATTTATTGTTTTGTTTGTGCTAAGCATTCAGTACCAATTAACGTATTCCTACAACAAATTTCCTTACTATTTAGACATAACTACACCTTTTTCTACCCTTAAAGTGTTGGCCCAAACTAAAATTTCTAAAATCTAACATTTCCAAAGGCAAGAATTAGTAAATGAGATTTTATAACCTTTTAGTTCTTTTTCACCAATGATTCTCGACAAATAGCAATACAAACAATTACTGAAATGATGATTAATTTCGGAAAGTTATCCAGAAAGAACAGTATCATTAATTAGTTTGTTACATTGCTTTATCCATTTACTTTTTTCAGCTATTGGAATGAAAAATTCAGTTCTAAATATAGTGTGAACCATTTCAATTGGCCATAACCTTTGAATCAATATTAGGACACACGTGAAACTTTGGGAGAATATAATACACTATTGAGAGAAAATGTTTGTACTCGTCTCACCATATTCTCCCAAGATTTACGGAGAGTATCGTCGCCTATGTCACTTATTTCGGTTCGAATGGATTCCTTGAGAACTTCAATTGTCCGTGGCCTATTCTTGTACACTCTATTTTTTAGATATCCCCACAAGAAAAAATCCGGTGAGGTTAGATCAGGGGATCTGGTGTTCACAGACCTTTTGAGATTATTCGACTATCAAAGAAACTGGTTACAAGTTCCATGGTGTCATTAGATGTATGGAACATTGCTCCATCTTGTGAAAATAACCTTCTCTCAATTTGATATCATCCAGTTGCTCTAACAAATGTCTTGAAGATACCCATACAAACTTCAGTGTCTACAGTCGTATCAAAGAAAATGGGACCAACCGGTGTTGCCAATTGTTGACAAGTATTGACCAACCAGTGTCGACAATTCTCCCAGAGCCACCGAGATCATTAAAACAAATTTCTAAATTCTACGAGCTTTCAAAGGGAAATTATGGCGTATTAAAATGCTTCAGTTTATATGGGTCACACTATACAATGTGCAGCTCATACAGTCAGTGTAATAAATAAAGAAATATATGAACGTCGAATGTACACTATACATATTTGATTGTCCAAAAGTGTTTATTATTATAATACATATGTAGCTCTGATCTTAGTTTAATCTATTTCTTTTCTGTTTGCAGGTAAGAATCCATTCCATTCCATTTTGGCAACACTGTCGCCGATAACCTGTGGCTAAGGTAACATAATTTAATTTCTTTAGGCCTTAGTATAAAACCATAATGAAGAAATACTGAATGAAAGTATGGGGGATATAATATAAAATAGTTTGATGCTTGTAAGTAGTGCTGAATAATGGGATGGTGTATAAAATAGATAAAGTACTTTACAATTTTTACTTGATTTGATAGTAACCCACCAGTCTAAAGTAGTTCATAAGTATCGATATAACAATTATTTTGATAATATCATAATAAATTAAAATAATCTGGATTCTCTAGAATGAACCATGTATAAATATATAAATTACAATACGCCAGGGATCAAAATAGGTGTTATTTATTCTGAGAGAGGCAAATCAACGGGTCTGTTCGCAATGTCAACTATAGCGTTAAGTGTGAATGAATGAATCCTGGCTTAGTTGTCGAAAGGAGCAAAAAACGTGTGTAACCCGTCACCGAAGAGGTCAAATACACACAAAACTATAATTGTATTCTTGTAGCATTGGTTTTTCTCGCTTCATTCACTCAGTATATGTTTTGATTTATATTTGACGATTTGTATCTCAAGCTAATGATTTCTGAAGCGTTCATCAATTATCTGAGAACTAACACAATAATTATGAAATGTTGCACTAATATTAGGCTTCCTATTGTCTTATTTGTACTAGAACATAGAGCAACCGTTAAACTTAATATTGTAGAATTTCTATGAAAGTATAGTACTGAAAATAGTATTATCATAGTAATTATTTTAAGAGCCTGTTCTTTGATTGGTGTCAACTCTTACCCTGTGATTAATGTTCCATGAATAACAGTTGCTTTGTTATCGCAAAAAATAACAATGCCATCATATTAAGTATTACAATTCTGCTATACAGTTCTTTGCTTCTTTAAGTAACAGAAGTCTCTCTTTTAGGAAAAGGAGAGCTGTCTATTTCTCAAAGGCTCAGTTTACACGACGGTACACATCACTATTTTAAGACAGAGTGTTTATATTTCATGTATAAGTGCAGTTCATCCTCGAATATGATGCCTATATAAGTTTTCCATTATACATACGCTGTAAAATATTATTTTCTTCAAACGTATTTCTTGGTTTCGTTTTATAAGTCGCAAATATATTTTATGTCTTTCGATTTCTCTTACTTTTCTCCAAGGTGTTCCCAAATCTCCGTTTCGACTACATACGCCATTTTCTCATTTACTCATTAGAAAAATAATATATACAGCAATTTCTACTCCTATTATAATTAGTATTCAAATTAGAAGTACTGAATAATTTAAACGCGTTGAGTATATTCAGCTTGCTTTATATAAATCACATTTCCTCGAAATGGCTCTTAAGAATCTTTTCAGAGTTCAGATTACCGATCCACGCTTTAATTTCGACATTACTGAATATTTAAAAATATTAATGTAATGTTTCTTTCCCTTGACTTTTATTCTAAGCGTTGTACATGCGTGCCTCATATGTAGTGAAAAATTTGGTTAAGAAATATACTCAGTTTTTACACTTGATTTGCAGGAACTACTCGGATTTTTCTGGTACTTTATGTATGTCTCTGAAGTAATACTTTGCCCGTATTTAAAAGCAGGTATTTGTGTCATGTACAGTGTGAGAATATCTTCTCAACATTCATTTAACTATAATTTTTATGGCACATATAGTAGTAAAATAATATATCATTAACTAGTTTGCTATATAAATTTACTACAGCCATAGAAGTAGGAATGCCTACTCCTGTACATCTCCATCGTGGTTCACTTGGAAATACTAATTCAATTTGGCGCCTTGAATATGACTGAAATACTACCCGCTTTACACACCTGCTTTAGAAATTGCCTAACAAGAAGGGGCATTTAATGGAAATTTAACAGCAAATTATTGATCGTCGGAGTAGGATAATGACACCAGGCTGAATTAATGTATTCTTGAAAGGCCTCTCCTTCGATTACCTTGTTGAAAATATCATTTTCTTGTCTTTTTGTCCTCCCTGAATACATCATAGCGTAAAATGCGGAACCCAGTGTTATATTAATTTGGCATTCAGATAATACTGAGTTCGTGTGTGTGTGTGTGTGTGTGTGTGTGTGTGTGTGTGTGTGTGTGTGTGTGTGTGTGTGTGTGTGTCTCTGTGTGTGTGTGTGGGTGGGTGGGTGTGGTTTGCGCATGTTTTGTAACTTTTGTCTTGATATATATATATATATATATATGCAACATATATATATATATATATGTTGCATATTTTAGATAGTTGTATAATAATGTAAATTTGTAGAGTAAATTCTTTGTTTTTACAGCGTTTTGAAAATATTTTTATAAAAACGAACAATTTCTTAGGGGTTTAATTGAACTAGGCATAACTACATTTATTTATATTGTTAAAAGAGTACTCTCTTTGTGCAGTTATAGTCAGCGAACTGGATTATGTCGTGTTTAAGAATGTTATCTTTTCAAAATATAGGATGTTTGATCTTAAAACCTTATCGCATCCGTTCCTCGATAAAATTCAAATCCCGAATCCATTTTATATCTTAAATAACACGACTGTAGTTCAGTTAATATCATTTTAATTATGAGATGGAGGATAGTTGACAGTGCATCACTCTTTAATATTTAAACGTAAAATATACAATCTCCATGTTGCATTATCCTATTCGCAGCACTTTTGCTTTGTTGAGGAGTCGTGGGGAAAATTCTGCTGAAACTCACATAATGGTGAATTTGCTTTCATAAACGCTCTTCTCTGTTTATTTTGTGTTGAAGTAGTAAAAACCTGGTGGTGTTCTCATCTTCGCTTGACTACCTGTGTTATTCTGTACGGAAATTCTCTCTCACTCAGCGCTACGCAAATAGCCTTGTTTAACAAAACGTGTTGTGCTTTATTGTCTTCATTGACGTTGATATCGCAAATGAATTTTGAGCGCGGCTCTGGCGCCATTTGATGAGATCAGGTTGTCGAGAAGAGATATCTGGGACTGTAAAGAGAATTACTGCGATCTGTACCCGTTGGGGATGTTTTCATTATCTCAATTAACAATGGCTTCACACCGCACCGAACGAGAGGGAGTGAGTGACTTTGACGTGTGCTCGTGCCCTTCGGCCACTTGTGTTCTCTCGGTCATATGCACCAGTTCCCTTTTACACTAGTTTCTCTCTATGGCAGTTCCCATCTGATAGCATCACTGCATCATGTTATTGAGAATTACATATACACACCTTACAGTGTAGCCTATCCTTCATCCAGGGATAACCCACGTGAGAAGAACGACAATTTTGTGTACAGTGTTTGAAAGTATAGTAAAACGAACAGTGTGAGTCACGGCTCAGGTGATGGAGCAGCTAGCTCTGTCTTTTGTTCCAGGGTTCACTCATGGCTGGGCTCTGCAAGCATATGTTGACTTTCCTTGACATTTTCAAAAAACTTTAAAAGGTAGTTTTTATGTCCAATAAATAATTTGAATCTTCAACTTAAATTACGTACTAAGGCATTTCCTCTCATATTTAAAGTTTCAATGCATCATCGATTAACTGCCTAAGATACGCGACGTCATCTTTTGTTTCATTTCCAATACCTTTTACTCAACTTTGCTTTTGCGTACACCTTTCTGCATTTAAAAGTTATACGATGTAGCTGTCAACCAGTATTGTTCAAAATTTCAGCAAAAGCTAAGAATAAATAAGCTTACATAAATGCTAAGTCTTTCACGCCATCGTTGCTAACTCCATTATTCCTATGGAAGTCAAATCCGTGGATACAAGGCTCCAAAGTTCAGCAAGTCCGGATGCATCTCTTCAAGGAAGTCAAAGCCGTGGATACAAGGCTACAAAGTCCAACAAGACCTGATGCTTATCATCAAGGAAGTCAAAGCCGTGGATACAAGGCTACAAAGTCCAACAAGACCTGATGCTTATCATCAAGGAAGTCCAAGCCGTGGATTCAAGGCTCCAAAGTCCAGTAAGTCTGGATGCTTATCATCAGGGAAGTCAAAGCCGTGGATTCAAGGCTCCAAAGTCCAGTAAGTCTGGATGCTTATCATCAGGGAAGTCAAAGCCGTGGATTCAAGGCTCCAAAGTCCAGTAAGTCTGGATGCTTATCATCAAGGAAGTCAAAGCCTTGAATACAAGGCCAACGAAGTCCAGTAAGTCCGGATGCTTATCATCAGGGAAGTCAAAGCCGTAGATATAAGGCTCCAAAGTCCAGCAAGTTCGGATGCTTATCCTCAGGTTAGTCAAAGCCGTAGATATAAGGCTCCAAAGTCCAGCAAGTTCGGATGCTTATCCTCAGGAAAGTCAAAGCCGTAGATATAAGGCTCCAATGTCCAGCTAGTCCGGATGCTTATCCTCAGGGTAGTCAAAGCCGTAGATATAAGGCTCCAAAGTCCAGCAAGTTCGGATGCTTATCCTCAGGAAAGTCAAAGCCATGGATACAATGCTACGAAGTCCAACAAGTCCGGATGCTTATCAGTCAAAGCCGTTGATACAAGGTTCCAAAGTCCAGCAGGTCCGGATGTTTGTATCCTCGACTCCACTTCCCTGAGGATGCCGGATGCAGTTTTCGTCCAACTTTGGATGACAGAATTACTTTTTTACGGCGTACAAGAATAAGTGGAAAGAATGAATAGTGAATGAAATTAAATTCCTCATCATATGACACAATTAGTGCTACTGCTGAGGACCAGAATTATGAACAAATACATCCTTCGTGATGCATCCTTAAAAGATGCTCAGCTCGATAACTTTCATTTGTGAGTTTTGCTTTTTAAAGACATATATATATGGGTCATTTTTTAAAAAGCATGAATTCAGAGAGTTTTAAAATATTTACTTCGAATGAAATCTCTGTATCCAATTTTTGGTGCAATACAACGCTTCCTCTGCTTATTATAGGTAAGTTGTAGAGAAGGTAAACATCTAATGTGGTACAAGACTCTTACTTCCCCACCATCCTATATATTTTTTCATAGTTTTTCTACAAACTATTGGAACCAATTTTTATTTTCCTATACATATACTTGATATTAATGTTCATAAATGGTTTCATTACGCACTAGGTTATATAGGTACAAGTGAAATATAAGAGACAGACCCAAGACCTCTGTATATACAGAATTAGGAGTTGGAGGCATCTCTGGAACTTTGTTTCGGTCGGAATGGTTCAGTTATTTGGGCAATGACTGGCTAATCCCAAGGTCGCAGGTTCAAATCCAGCCCAGACCGACAGGGTGCTTAAAATCCACAGCTCCATGTTTACGAGCAAGTAAAAGATCTCTGGGACGCTGATATGAGAGGTCGTTAACAAACAAAATATCTGCTTTATTTGTTTTTACAAGATTTTTTGTGATTAGGTGTTCTGAATGTTTATGACTGGGACAAGAGTGCAAACAATAAAATTTTACACTGGTTCAGTAGTTCAGAGAACTATGGAGATTAAGGAGATTAAAGATTAAAATTCAATTGTTAGTACTTCTCTTTCGGCATGGCTTTTTGCAGTTACATAATAATTTATACAACCTAGAGCAAATTTCTCTTACTGCGCCGTACATAGATCTGTTCTGGAAAACGGAGTAATATGAAGTATCCACAGTGTCTACATGCAGACATGCCACAGGGAAGCGTGCTAAGTCCCTAACATTTCCAGGTTCCAACGGTCATCCTACACTGCTTCCGGAGGGTTATGACCGATCAGATAGGTCTCTAGTGTACACACTCCCCCATTTGAGGAAGTATCTATGTTATCTGTATGGCGCCACCTTACGCCACGAAACCTAGAAGCTCAACTGGAAGTTGAGAAGAAAGCGGAAGCAAAGGGAAATGTAAAGGGAATCGTTGAAACCATACTAGAATTTGCCTGTAGATCTTCAAACACCATGAAAACCCCAACGTCAGAGTGGGCGGTTAAAACGAAGAGTATCCGGCAGCTTCCGAACGTTCTGCAAAATTATTAAAATCATGTAAATTTGACGTAAAGTACCTCGCTTTTAGAACTTCTTTTAGAGAAATGTACCTACGTTTTCTTTATGTCCTTTGAAATGTCTAGAGCGTAGCTGGTAGCGCATCTGCCTCACGTTCAAGTCCCAATTTCAAATCTCAGTCAGGTTGAGTTATTTGAATAAGGTTTATGCTAAGAAATTCCCTTATTCTGAAAGATGAATGTTGGGTCTAGCTGGACTCATTAGAGCATCGTTTCACTCATTTCATTCATCGTCCCATATGACTTAACCTTGGAGGACGTTAATTAAAAAGAAAGATTCGATACCGTCTAAGAGTAAGTTTCTATGTCACTGAACTTATTAATACAGTTAAAAATTATTATTAATTATTATGGATTGCATTTGGACTTAATACTTGCAACAAGGAAAATTGTTTTTATTATTTACGCATTAAAGAAAATCTTTAACAATGCGCGCAATGAAATGCAATCTTTTAAATTAGCAAATAACCTAGTGATCTTTATTACTTAAAGACTGTGCTTCCTTCAATAACATTTCACACAGGTCTAAAGTGAAACAAACATTGTTTGTATTTTTAAATTGTTTAGTTAATCAAGCCCTGTATTTGAGTGTAAACAGTATAAGATGAACCATTTCACTATACTTTTCCACTTTTGTAACATTGGATTTCTTTGGTCTTTTTTATTTTAATTTCACTATCCTCTTTGTTCACTTTCCCGCACTTCATCAAACTATCTCCGAAGCCGATATATATTTAAGTTTGCTTCAACACAGAAAAGCTTTCCCTTTACTCGTATATCATGATTCTCCTCCACGTCAGTCAATTGTCCAAGTTTTGACATGTTTCAGAAATATTATTTGCTCGCTTTTTATTTTGTTTGCTTGTCCCCTGGTATCTGTCGCGCGGCTGTTACCCTTTATTGATCCACCATCAGTGTTTTGTAGTTTTAAAAAATGAGACATTTGCCTCAGAGTTAAACTGAAATTCTTTCTGAATTTACTGCCATTCTGAGCATGCATAAAAGTACTCAGAATAAATTACTAATTAACAATTTAGATATTTATAGTTATGGCATACAAGTCCAACCAAGTTTTAAATTTGCAATGGTCGCTATATTACTTCATCGTTCCCTTAATTTTATTAAAATGCTTTGGATAATCAAATTATGTTGTTAAAATAGCAGTGCAAAGTTGACATAGAATAAACCCCTAAACTTCGAATGTTTCTTTACTTTAATAATCATAACAAAGTTAACAACAAAAATCATTGTTTTTTATTGGTGCCTTTGAACTATTTGTATTCTCTGAACATAGTGATTGTACTTCATGCATATTTAACTTCTTTATATGCCCAAGATTTTACTTTAATTACTACGTTTTTGAGAGTAAGCAGAGAGGTATAATATTTCATCCAAAAATTTGATGACACGTTTTGCTGGAAGTGCGTATTGAATTCACGCATTGAATTTATATAAAAAGTGTCTTAGAAAAGTTCCATGTGAACGTCTGTCTGTATTTCTGACACAATACAAAGTTTCTAAAGAGTCTCGCCCCTCAAACAAATTTTGACACGGAAAATATCCTCTTATTTTCTATTTCCAAAAATGGTTCTAAACTTTTAAATTAGAATGCTACATTTATATTAAATCCATTGTATGCATTAACATAAAGCAATTTGAACGTTAAAGACTAACGGAATAGTGCCGATAAAAAATTAGGCTCATCTGTCCAAACTGTATTTCGTGGAAAATATCTATACAGTACAAATGAGAATAAGCGAAAACGTTTGTAGTGTTCTGAAAGCCACACATGAAAAATCCAAGAGCCAATAGAAAGTTAGACCTGCAGAACATGCAAATGGTCTCGAATATGGAAGAGAGGACACACATTACGTAAGCTAGGAATTCCTTGACAAACATTAAATTTTTTAAGGTGGAGAATTTTTATCTCTAAAACCACTATACTTAAGAATTTTTATTGTTTCGTAGGATTAGAAATAGCATTAGAGCTGTGCTATTAGAACAGCCGGTATCCCACCCTCGTGGTCCTGAAACAGTCCACTATGCCGTCCCGGAGACCTTCATAGTAGCTGTGTAGATGTTTACATGGCATCGCCGAGACTCCCTCCGACACGTACTGCCCTGAAACAGACCATCAGATGAGAGATCATGTGAAGTGATAATGGAAATGAAAAGCAGGTACAGGAAATTCGAAATTTCTTGGACCCGTGAAAATCCCTTACAAAAAAAAAAAAAAAAAAAAAAAAAAAAAAACCATGGGTCAGGTAGGCCGACCAAGGGAATGGAACCTGGACCGGTAATTGATGGAAACATTTCAGAGGAATCAAAAAGACATTCACTTGTACATAAATGATTGCAATACGCTTTTCTCTGATGGTTTTTACTAAGGAAGCACTATGTGTGAAAAAATCAATTCCTCTAAATGAAATCTTTTGCGATTGTGCACCTAAATATCTTTGTTAAATTTGTATGGTGGTATCAAGTTACCCCAAATAAAATCGCTCACTATTCATAGCTTGTGCTCAAGGACAGAAATGCACCAAAATTGCAGCACACATTCAAACTCACAATTTCTCATACTTTATATGAAATTGAAGAAATAAATAAACATAGCATTGCTTATTATACTCGTTGCAAAATGAGCATGCACTACTCGATAGTTTATAGAACATTTGCACAACACATATTTTTGTACTTAGTATATTTTAGTATTTAGTATATATTTTATTTGGGTCAAAGAAACCTAAGTACTTAGCTTGACGATCAAGCTGTATAGAACTGTGCTTCTTAAGCCGACGGATTTCCATTCTTAAGGCCGGTTTCCAAGAGGAGCTGAACTGAAATTCAGCAAACAAACCAGAAGGACCATCGCCACCAGAATAATCGAACATGAACGGAGCATTCGCTTAATGCAACCTGAGAAGTCCGGGCTGGCAGAGCATTGTTTTCATAACGACCATAGAGCCAACTTTCGGGAGAGGAACATCTTGGCAAAATGCAACAGTTACTAGGAGCGGAGAGTTACGGAGGCTTTGGCCATTTCTTGCGAGAGGAGCACGCTTAATCGTGATGCTGGATTTCAGTTCAGCTTCTCTTGGTAACCGACCTTAAAAATGGAAATCCGTCTGCTTAAGCAGCACGTGTCTATACAGCTTGATCATCAAGTTATGTACTTAGCCTTTTTTTACCCTCACGTCATCTCCTGACCTAGCATGTAATGTTATATCCAGTGATACATTTGTGGTTATAATATTTAATAAATATGCTGATGATTGGAGAGATGCACACTCCCGATACGTCGATTTCTAATCATCTTTTCACCTGACTTGCTGCCAAAGAAGATCTCGAAATATTCGTTACCAGGAAAGTTTCAGGTCTTGTTGAAGTGCTCATTCTTCTCTATAGTCCGATCAACTGTTGTGTATTACGGCAGTACTCCATCACTGGGTTAGAAGACTATTTCGGTATTGTAAACAGCAAACAAGATAGGAAGCATTGGAGATAGTTGACACTTAGTGACACGTTCATATCCGCTCTAGACAACTTTGTTGTTTCTTATGTTTATTCTTCTACTCATTCTTCTTCTACCATTTCTCTAAACCCCTTATTTAGTTTACGCATTGTATATTTCTTCAAATCCACATTCCAAACATTGCCAAGATTTTTATTTCCGACAAAACATCCAATTTTGCATGCTATATAAACTCACGGTCTATATAAAGTAGGCATTTTAATTACTTCCTTAAAGGTTCACAGAAATATTATAATTTTCTACTAAAATGTCTATTGTTATCCTCTGCTTGAGCGTGACAGCTCCAGCGACTCTGTTGTTCCAGCACGTTTATATCAACACTGTTGAAATAGTTTGATACGATGTGTTTATTTACACAGATATCGTGTTTTGTGTTTTATTAATACTTCGGATATTATCTCGTCGGATGTGTTTTCGAAGTTAATAAAAGAATTCTCTGCCACATATTGTTTTCCTGGCTCTGGTTACAAAGCATGTTGTTTATTTTTGTTGATGAGCGCCCAATGCCAGTAGACATCTCATCACGTGCATGTTACTGGACTGAAGGCTGCGAAAACATGACTTAATGAAGAAACCGCAGCCATAATAATATCTGTTGCTGGCTTCCCCAAGTCACCCGCATTTCAGAGATCCTGACTGCCTTGATTTGAAGGCTCAGTAATCAAGAGCAACTGGGTGTCTCGAAAATGGAGAAAATTCTGTTTGTGACTTGAAAGCCAAATACTCGAACGTGGTAGGAATCTCTTTACCTCTAGCATGTGATGGTGGGCTTCTCCAAATGGATTAAGACCATTCTAAATGGAGAACAACTGCCAATACGTTTAGCTTTTCGTTACACAGTCTTATAAACTCGAATTTTCCGTGTAATTAATACATATTTTGTTATAGAACACACAACATTTATATCATAAATTTATTCCTAAAATGATTTAGCAATTGTCACATTGAACTGTGAATTCTACATTAGTTCAACCCCCCAAAATATGAAGATTTTAACTCATTGTTTAGGGAAAGTTTTGTACTACAAAATAATAATACTTTTAAATATAGCAGCATCTATATATTAGGTAAGTTTTTGTTTTTTGATAAGTATATATGAATTTTTGCATTCACTATCACGTAAATGGAAGTTAGAGAGGCTATTGTACACCACCCATAAATTGGATACCGAGATTTCACGGAAAACACACATTTTGAGAGTGTTTGAATAAAGAAAAAATAGAAAAAGGTCTGGTGGGCACATTGTACTTTAAATCAGTATCTTCCATATATGCAAAACAAAAATTTTTAAACATATTTTGCACTCCCAACTACCGTTTACGTTGGACATTTTCTACTCCATTTTTATTATATCACAAATATTTTATTAAAATAATGTACGTTAAACTATTTACATAGCGAATTATAAATATAAAATCTGAAATTTTCTGAAAAAATACTTATGAAGTTGTATTCATGCGGGAGGATTCTTGTACAAAGCAGAATCCTGTGAAGGATTAACTCTAGGATGTAATAATAGCTGTGATATAAAAAAAGTTTAGTGTACATAAACAAAGTTAATAATCTCATAAGAGCGAATGCCGAGTAAAGATTTGTCATTAATTGACAATCACTGGCTTTAGCTTTAACTTTCTGGCGTCGCAGATATTCTTGGAAGATTGTCAAAGTTGTTTATATAAAGCAGAGTTTCACAGGTTCCTCATAGAACGTGTTTGGGTTTCTCCCCTAACTCAACATTCGGGGACTTTAAACATAAAATACTAGCTGACAGATAGCTGGTTGAAGCCTTGGCCATGAAACGATTTAAGTAATTAATATAACACATGTCTCACTTTAAATACTTTGACAGTTCTTTATAAAATAATTATTATTTAACTGCTAAAATTAGGTTAAGAAAAATTTATTTAAAAAGAATGACGCTATATGTAGAGAAGTTGAAGGATGTTAAGTTGTCGTTATGGCAACGGCAAAATTATAAAAGCTGAGGCACTTGATGTCATTTTGTTCTTCCGCAAATGAACATGATAGTGTGAGGGTGTGTTTTGCGTGTGTTTGTGCTTCCTTTCAAAAGTATAATAAATGGTTTGAAAAGTTTCCTTTTAATTGAAATACAAATTTTATAGAGAAAAGGAGGAATTGCCATTTTATTTTAATTGATAGCTGAATTATCACTTCCCTTCTGAGACCGCCCCTGAAAGTAAGATCTTGCGTGAATGCTGGAGCGGCCGTGGAGCTTCTGGAGTCAAACAACTAGGTTTTCAGCGAGGTTCGCCATCATCTTTTCCTCCACAAATCACTTTCAGCGACACCAAGTCGTTACAAATGGCGCCGTAACGTGAAGCAGAAGTTCCATAATATCATCACAACTAGTACACAATTCCCACCACATACGCATTAGTAACCAACCAGCACATGTCAGCTAAGCCGATCCACGTGTATGGCAATGATTCCCGAGGAATCACACAATCTGTTCCTGTAACATGAGCTTTCAGGGAATGACTTCACCTATACTATTAGGAATTCGCATGTCTGGACTTCAATGCATTATTTTCCAAATGTCTACATTCTATAAACGTGTATAAATGCGTACTTATCATCAAACTACAAAAGTATTATCGCCAAAAGTGTTTATATACCCACTAATTCACGATGTGAATGTACTACGAGTACTGTCCACCAACGCAAAGTAAGTCCCTGAAAGGAATGCGCCCCTTTACACAGTGGGACAAGGACAGCGAATATGACAGAGAACAAATGCTACGCAAGGAGTAGAGCCGATAAAAAAACACGCGCCCTATTCACTCTGTACACTAAAACCGAGAAGATTTATTCACAAAAGTAGAAGCCGTCAAAATGTTTTTGAATGGGCTGTAACTAAACTGACATGGGGTGTCAAACTACCCAGGCGAGGGTGTAGGAACCTTTTCCAACCGCCTTGTTTCATCCCCCAGACACTCTCTTTCCTGTGGTATACTGTATATATGTTTTTCTTTACGTTTAGTTTGAATAGTTCTTTTTTACATAATTGTCCCACTTTTAAGAACTTCAATAAATAGCAAAATTGAAGCTAGACATGATAAAAACAACTTTCCACTCCTATTATTGAACCTTGAACACTTTGGAATTTAGTTAGTTATATTTATAAACAAAGTTTATGATTAAAGGAAAAGCCTATATTTTGCAATGAACCGCATTATGGTATATTTTCAGTCTGATATCTTGAACATTTTCTGATCCAACGGGTCGTGGATTTAGTGAATAGCGCTTTTAATCTCTTCTTAAGCGCTTGTTACCGGCTTAGTTCTGTTATCTGGTTAGATAAGGGATTACAGAGAGGCTGTCCATGGCCATGGGCGCAGAGGGAAGACACAAATGTGCTACACTGGAATATAAAGCTTCTAACAGCTGTCTGTTGACATGGTTCCTTCTGGCTTTCTGTGATTACAGATGAGATAATTTACTCCAACAATATTATAGGCATTACCAAACATTTGTTACCGCATTCAGAGCAAAAGTGATATAAAATGTTAGGTCATGACATTCCCAGCAAAGGAAGAGTGTAACAGCGCTAGTTAACTAGAATGTAACATTTGCATAAGAAGTATTCCTTTTAATGCCATGTGTATTAGAGTTAAAGCTATCTAAAATATTACTTCGCGAATAATTATAAGCAAAGCAAAATTCGGGAAAAGATGAAATAAAACTGTATAAGCCACTAGTGAAGAAAATTTCAATAGCTGCTAAAAATATACAAGGACTGTTTAATAAAAAATGATCACAATTTTCTTTTGACAACGTACCTTTACACATCCTCATAATTTTGATGGTCCTTCTCAAAATAGTCTCCTCTGAATGCGATGCATTGGTCCCAGCGTTTCTGCCAGTCTTCAAAGACATGCTGGAAACCATTTATTGAGATATCCTTCAAAATCGCCTCCGCAGCCTTCACCACTGCTTCTGATGATGGATAGTGCCTCCCACGAAGGCGTTTCTTCAAGTTACAGAATAGAAAAGTGTCACATGGGGCTAAATCCGGACTATAGGGAGGGTGAGGGATGCACTTCATGTTGAGTTTTGCAAGATATTCAGCAACAACATTGGCAATATGCGGCCACGCATTATCGTGGTGCAGCATACAGCCTGCTTCACGAAAATGTGGTCCTTTGCGCCTGATATGAACTTGTAATGTTTTCAGGACATCCCTGTAGGATTGTTCAGTTACTGATGTGTGTGCAGGTACAACATGCTGATAAACCATTCCATTAATATAAAAGAATGAGATGACCATAACTTTCGCAGCAGGAGCAACCACTTTTGCTTTTTTAGGGGTTGGTGATAAAGGAGATTTTCACACTGAGTTTTGCTGTTTGCTCTCAGGATCAAAATGATGTAGCCAAGTTTCATCAGCAGCGATTACGTTTGAAAGAAACTCCGGATCTTCCTCTGACATCAACTTTAACTGCATTTTTTTTTTTTTTTTTTTTTTTTTTTTTGTAATTTTACGTCCTCCAACGTTAAGTCATATCGGACGATGAATGGAATGGGTGAAATGACACTCAAATGAGCCCAGGGTCCATAGAGCTTAGAGTTATCCGACATTTGTCTTTCAGTATAAGGGAAAACCCTGGAAAAAACCTTACCCAGGTAACTCACCCTGACAGAGAATCGAATTCGGGACCTCTTGATCGTGAGGCAGACTCGCTACCACCACGCTACCGAGGCGGGCTAACTTTAAGCATGCATACCTGCATGCGAATGTCCTTTTGTTCGGGAATCAACAGACCTAAAACCCATCGCGCACAAACACGTCTCATGTGTAATGTTTCTGTTACCAACGTGTGGGTGGCACCCAATGAAATGTTCAATATTTCAGAAAGTGACCTTAAGGTAATTCTTCGATCCTCTCTCACAAAGGCAGTTTTCTTCCGTATGAGCAGTAACTGGAGCACCGGGCCCACCTTCCTTTGAAATTGATTGTGTCCCCTGTTTAAACATTTTAAACCACCTTAGAGCTGTACTGTAGGGAAGAACAGACTCTCCATAGGCCTCCTGTGACATTGTATAGGCCTCAACTGAAGATTTGTTGAGAAGAAAGCAGAATTTCAAAGCCGCATATTGTTCCTCGCGTGTTACCTCCATTGCAGCGGTAGGCGATACTGAACATATCAGAACTTGCCTGGTTCTCACAGGTGGGAACCAGGAGTACCAACAATGAAACTACTACAGCGTGTTTATTTCACATTATGCTAACAGAATATAATAAGACTGATTTTTGTGCGAAAAATTATGATCATTCTTTATTGAACAGCCCTCGTAGAAAAAAAAAGTCTAAAGAATATTAATAATAGTAGAGTATATTTTAAATGACTATTCTTAATATCAGTCCTGAAATTCACTTGTTTTCTGTCAAATATTAGCAAATATTTAAAACTCGATAACTGAAATTTCCGCCGATCATTGAATACTTCCTCATCTGTCATGAACTGTCTTGTGGCTGTTGTAGTACGGGTGCGATGAAAAGACCATTGGCGAAAGAACGATTCCGAGAATCTCGGGCCCCCTTGAACGTTTTGTCTTAGCGCGATTTCTCTTCAATTTCTGCTTGCGTGTTACGACACACAATTTACGTATTCTTGGAATTCGGAGAAGGAAGTCTTTCAGTCTCGACCCACGCTGTAATGGATAAAGCAGTAAAGGACATTGTTTATTTCATATGGTTCATAATGAGATCACTGCGTTTTACGAATTTCGAACAAAGAAACGAACTATGTGCATTTACTAGTATTCCCTGGCTGAGGGTTCACATTCATAGCATTCTTACACGTCGTATTGTTTAAGAGCTTTAGGGCCTATGAATGAAAATAATGTATGACATTTTTTATTTTTATTTTTAATTTTGACTTGATTTCTACTTAGTTTTGCGGTCAAAATTTATTTTACTACATTGTTACATAAATACCATTTTGTTACAACTAAGTTAAACCTATATTGAAATATAACCAAAAATAAATGTCATACTGATTCATTTAGAATTTCTGTCAAAGAAACAAAAAGAACCGTGGCCGTCTATATAAAAATATACTTCAATACACATTATAAGTTACGTATATATAGTGAATAAGATTAATGATCCCGGGTTCGATTCCCGGCGGTGGGGGTGGGGATTTTTCTCCGACCAAGATAATTCCCCATCTTCCCCAGAGTCTGGAAGTATGAATGAGAGTGTGAATGTGTGCGTGATGTAATGATAAAAAACCCAAAGATAACGAGTTAACACCTTCAGTATGTTCCAAAGGAGAACGGCCGGCGATATGACCATAGCAGTTAAAGGCGGGGTATAAACGGAACAAGCAAAAAAAAAAAAAAAGAGAGAGAGAGAGAGAGAGAGAGAGAGAGAGAGAGAGAGAGAGAGAGAGATTAATGATTATTCTTAAAATTGCAGAAATTGCAGAATTGTTACTAAAATAATTTATGCTCCTACAAACCTGTCGTACTCTATAGTCTAGGGAGTGTAGGCGTTAGCCTCTGGTTCACGAAGTCCCTGGTTCAAATCCTACGGAGTACGCTGTACCATTTTTCGGGCGAAGAAATTTCCTAGCATGATTTCCTTTGGAAGAAAAGTGAAGGCAGTGGTCTCATTCTGGATTTATAGCACGTAAAGGAGCCTCAGACTGATAAACAGACATCTGAGACAAATTAAACCTGACATAATGTGTTAAAAGACGTCCAAAAATAAAAACTTAAAATCCCTTCCAAACCTTAATATCAATTGACTTTACATAACTTAAAAGTTATTGTTTTGCTTTTTAACACTATGATGGCTCTACCAATATTTGCAATGTGTTTTAACTAATATATACTAACAGACCGTAAAATAAACCAGGTAATGAAGAAAAATAGCTAACGGAAAGCAAACGATATATGAAGGCTTCTTTAGGTTATGAATACGCAGTAAGACGTTTCAAATAGTTAAACAAAATAGTTAAAGATAGTTTGCTGAATGTTAATTTATGAAAACGTATGCGCTTGAGTCCATGTAGGAGTCCATCTGTCCACGTTGTTCCAGTACTTTTCTTTGGCTGGTCTTCTTGATCAGTTTGCCACTTATGCTATGCACCTTCATTCTTAAGACGTCCCGTCTAGGGTATATATCTTTTGAGTGATCCTCGACAATTTTAAATCACTTTTTATTTCACGAATTCATTTCAAAATGTGTACTTTTGCTTTACTTCTATTTTCGTAAAATTCTATAATTTATTTTGTGGTCCTATCTGAACTTAATCGTGTAATATGTCCATAACATTATAACATTTGTTTCCTAATAACCACTATGGATATCTGTATATTTTTTATTTACTTTTTACTTGTAAGTCTGTATTCTTCACCTACAATTTTTGGACCTAAAATTTTTCTTATAACTTTACGTTTTTCTTTTTCTATATTTTCTACATCGGATTTTTTTTTCTTTTGAACATTAATGTTTCACCTTCATAGGGGCACTGTGGTTTAATTACATTATTATTATTACTATTATTATTATTACTATTATTATTATTACTATTATTATTACTATTATTATTTTAATGAATAAGTCTCAGAATATATGTCCGATACAATCTGTAGTGTATTTCTAATATACTTTGGGGTAAAATAAAAATGATAGAATTGGATAGTAAATAAATAAATGTGCCGAGAACTGAAATTGATTAAATGTATGTAAAACATTGATGTATTTTTCCAGACACTTGAGGCTGTGGTTTACCTTAACAGCTGGCAATAATTAAAAGTATTTAATTCCCACTTAATTTATCAATTAGTTTTTTCCACAATGTGTGTGGAGGGATCTCTAAATGCACAATGTTTCAAACTGTAACCCAGATCAGGTATCTGCAAAACCGAGACCAGGTGCAGCATGGCGGCCTTTGTGTTTAATTTGAAAGAGATTGCCCCGTATTGAGTTACGCCGCATCTTCGTAATACAGGAAACGAGAATACTGTTATATGCCGGCCAGACCCTACTCATTTGTTGCTGACAGACGGGCCACCCCGACATGCAAATGATTCAGTAACTTGAGCACACCCAGTCGCTGTTGATGAGGGCTGTTATATCCGCCTCTCGACAACAGGGTGAGTGCCATCATTTGCACCCTAAGCCAATTTATTGCTTACAAATCTTCTAGCTGTCATTATTATTTATGAACCATGTCAGTCTCTTCACTTCGAAAATCGTTACCGTTGTGTATTTCTCAATGCCGTGTATGCTAAAGTTTTAAATTGTATAGAATTTACTCTGGCGAGCTTTGTATTAATCTACAAGCGACAAAACTTTGACAATTGGGAATTATCGGTTACAAAATTACAAAAATATTGATAGCGTGTTTCTCAATTCATAACTCGACAACATTTGTACATATCGACAATGACGCTTAATATCATTATCATTTTTAGTTTCTCTCTCTCTCTCTCTCTCTCTCTCTCTCTCTCTCTCTCTCTCTCTCTCTCTCTCTCTCTCTCTCTCTCTCTCTCTCTCTCTCTCTCTCTCCTTTTGTAATTGTATATCCTCCAACTTTAAGTCATATCGGTGATGAATTAAATGGGTGAAATGATGCTAAAATTAGTCCGCGGTCCATGGAGCTTAGAGTTACCGAACATTCGTCTTTGAGAATAAGGGAAATCCCGGAAAAAACCTTATCCAGGTAACTCGCCCTGACCGAGATTCGAACTCGCGACCTCTTGAACGTGAGGCAGGCACGCTACCATCTACGCTACCGAGGTGGGCGAGAATACAACAACCTAAGGAATTGGCATATTTACTATATATTAGTATTTTGAACATATATTTTAAAACTCTCTTAAAAATAAATACGTGTAATGCTTTTGAGATACCACGATTTGGTGGTTACGAATTTGAAGAAAATAGCTATAGATGAAAATTAGCTTCCATACATTGTTAAAACACGTGTACAATTGAACAAAACAGAATATTTTAAAAGTCCTGTTATTTTTATTTAAAAAGTTAGACCTCTATTAACAGTGTTCCCATTAAACTAACTGCATACAAATCGTAAGCTAAAAACTTCAGAAAGAAGCTACTGGGACCTGAACCCAGTTGTCAACTCCGATGTGTTTGTGTTGATTTAGGCAATCCCTTCAGGGAAGAGCGTTCTTTTAGCTCATTTAAACCCCTGTAATTTTGGGAGAGTATTTGATGATTGATTTGCAGTAGTATCGCTTAGGCAAAGGGCTCTTTGTGAAGAAACGGTTAGTGCCAATTAAGAGAAAATCAACACGCGGTGACTGAGTCCCTTGATACTGGGTTTTCAGCTAAACAGTAGTCACTAATTCTATTAGTACAATGAAGTTCCAACAGGTGGCATGATGTTGCACATTGTGGTAACCCACTGTAACCTGTTTTCTCTGCACAAGTCGGAAGTCCATCAAAAGCGCACTTTGTTTTGGCTCCACGCACAATGCAGCGGAGCAGGTTTTTAGAGAAGCGGCAATATACAATATTACGAGGGATTTCAACATAAATACATTTACAACATTAAGATAAGATAGTCTGAAGTTATCTACTTCTAATAATATATACGGCGTTCATTTTATCTGTAATTTTACTGCGCAAAATTTGACGTCATCAGTAGCATCGCTGATGGAGTGAGTTTATATACGATTCCCCTAGCGGCTTGCGATTGTAATTGATGTGATGACAGCAGCTTTGAGGCCTCCCTCTACCGGCAGGCGAATGTACTATTTGAGAGGTCGGTCCTGCCCGCGTAATATAAAGGTGCGTAATTTCGCCTGGTGCGTAGATACGATGAGTTGTAGTTTGTTTTAATGAATGTGAACACCATAAATGACGGATAAATACAAACTATCTTGCAATTTGATGTTTATCTGTGAAGATATATAACTTAATATAATTTAATAAAGGAATGCCAAATTAATAACAGCATTAGTTTCAAAACATTGCAGTAAGGAAACAGACATTTTTGTCCTTTCAACAGTGCACGTCATATCAAACGATGAAGAAATAAATGAACGAATGAATAAGTTAATGAATGAAATAGATGATATGATGCTCAAATGATTCCAGGGTCCATAGATCTAAGAGTTACCCGACATTCGCCTTTGTGGGATATGGGAAAACCGTGGATAAAGCCGAGTCCAGGTAACGCATCTTTAGCGAGATTCGGACGCGCAACCCGTTGAGTGTGAGGCACACACGCCACCTCACATCACGGAGGCGTTAAGAAACATTATTTATTACTTCTAGATTGGGACCAATCACTTTATAGCGTCCAGTTTCTCTCTTTTGCCAGTAACTGATTCTGTATCTTGGACATTTTTGATGCACCTATTGGTTTTAAAAAGACATAAGGATACCTGCATTAATAGAAATTGTAATCAAGCGTGAGAATGACAAAACATTTATATCATATACTGATAAAACGTAATACGTTTATGTTGCAAACAAAAGTATGTCAATTTGACGGTAGGTACCTGTACACTTTTAACAACATTAGGGTCCGAGGGACTTGTCTGAATGCCAGATAGCTTTACGTGAACTCCTCTATGCGGTGGTTTAAATTATTTATATATCTCACAAATTTTAATGCCAGTACGAAAGTAGCATTCAGCCATGAAGATGTGGTGCTCTGTGTTCATATTCATGATGGTAAACTTAAATAAACGTGCTACTTATACATATGTATGTACTAGAATGGTAATTATGATTATTGTCAGAGGGGTGAAAGGGGAAGCTAGTTGTATTAGTTACTAGCACAACCACACTAATAGCGCTGTAATTTACTCACTTCCGCAAAAATTACCACTTCTCCGTAGAGAGCACTATGAAATCAAGATAGTCATTCTTGCTCAATTGGAGGGTGGGAAATAACGAGTAAAATGAACACAATGTATAATAATTTAAAGCCCTAAGTATGAACATTTATATGTTAATGCGTTTAATAGAAGATGCTGAACAACGAAGCATGTTTTTAGTGGTATTTAACTGCCAATCAGTGTAAACCATACGAAGGAATGATAGGGTAATTGAAAGTGATGGAAGTTTAAAACAGATCGCTGTGGACCACCTTTGTAATTTATTTCCTGTGCATATTCACGAGAAAGAAAAATGTAGCAACATTTCATTGCAAAATCCAATAAGAAAGAATATACTCAAATTGGTTAATGCCACCACAAATTTTCTTTGATATAAATTGTTGGGAGTAAGAGAGATTTTGGAGGACTTTGTTCTAATGTACTTACATTAGGTGCACAAAATTCATTTATTCAGACCACTTCAGCATTTATTCACAGAAAATTTAAGATATTCATTTTGTCATTCAAGTATCTGATGCATATCGTATGTTTGGGGGAGGGGCACTCAGATTTTTTAATGTGAAGGATAGTTTAGGCTTGGATAATTTTCCTCAAAGTATTTGCTGAACTAAAATGATACCAAATTTGGAACTTAAATTACCTATACAAATTTTATTCTAAAATGCCTTTACGGATTTAAGGAGGCACAAATTTTGCCTTTCGGGAGAAATATTGATATCCAACTTTTGGGAAGAAGCAGCATTAGTTAAGAGGGCTGGAATCGAAAACCAGGCCATTTAAAGGACAATTGGTGTTATATATGTCGGTAAGAGGGAAAGAAACCAACCCGGGTCATAGGTAACTACGTTAGAAAAAGGAACGTCCCAACGGACATACACAGTCTTCAGGGAAGTTGTATATATAGTGAAACAATGCATTTTGCGTTTCAGGTGTAAATGTCATATAAATGTTTCAGTGCTTTATCGATTTTATTTCCATACTCTGTGACCAAATCCTTTGAGAGAAGCCCTTCGGGATGTGGGGAATAAGGAAAAACGGCAACCAACTGGAAAGTAAAAATCAATGATCCATAAACTGTTTTCTACAAAGCTGGTTTATTTTATTAAAAATTAGAATGAAAAAAAAATATTTGTTCTCACACAACACAGAATGTATGCTCATAAAATATAACCCTAAGAATGTAGTTTTTCCTCTTGATGCTACTTTTTAGTAAACCCAAAGCAAAGATTAGTAAAACGCGTGGGCGTATGTGAATAGCACTACAAAACATTAAAATTTGAATAAAGATTACATTTCATAGAGTCAACGCGAGTGCAGTTACATCACAAAGGAAACGGATCCTACTGCCCACTAATGACCATCATAAATCTATCTCCACACTTCAGAAATGGAACACCGTCATTGAGGACTAAAAGCAACCCTGATTTTCCGGAAATGACAGTTGCATGTTTACTCCACGTAGAGTCTCAGTTGCCAAAGTTCCAACTTCCAGTTGATGTATTTCATTACGCGCAGAAATTCGTTGTGTGTCACGATGTGGAGACCGTGGGAGGGAAATGCAGTGGTAAATGCAAATGAAGTAGTAGATAACTTTCAGTCAAGTGAAAATAATCAAAGTGATGACAATAACATAACTGGGCCGAGTTATATTACTGGAAAAGCCTCAAAAAACAAAGTTATAACGGGAACGGTTTCTAAGCAAATTCAAGCGCTTGTTTTGAACACATATAAATAAGTGCTGAAAAATAATCTTGGTAAGGGTTCGTGAAATGAACCTGATGATAAATTCTGGATATTCACAGAAATACAGTAAGAGAAATTGTGACGAAAGGAATACCAAAGATGCCGATCAAGTGTGAAAACGTTTCTCTATCGTTTCGATAATTTCACATGCGATTTGATTCCCCGAGAAATTTATAGATTCTATGCAAAAGGGAGAGCATTCTTGCACATTTGCAAGAAATTTCTGATGTTCCTTACGGGCACTGCACTTTGCGCGGCCTCCTAAAGGAGCTGGATTTCAAGTACCGCACTTTGAATAAGATAAGGGTTATTATAGAATCCAGTAGAATTGTAGCTTGGCTATTGAATTTTATTTCAAGAGTGTGTGAAGTCTCATATTGACTAATACGTATAGAAATATGCATTTAAATAATTCTCTTATATATTTGCCGTCTCTCTGCATGTACATGTACATCTGCAAGTTTTAGAAACAAAACTAATAAATGTTATTTATTTTATTAGTTCGTCTCATGTAGCTTGTATGCTTTGACCGTTATTTTGACAACTTTCTTCTGAAATAATTCATATATATATATATATATATATATATATATATATATAGTCAAAACTAAGGAAGTTTCGCAATAATGGGTATAAGATAATTTATTTAGACGAAACCTCGTACGATACCCATGACGTATCGAGAAAGGTGGCAACCTAGCAGACAGGACTAGGAGCGGGTCTGTGTTGTAAAACGATTATAAGGGTTCGTCAAAGGAGCCGGCCAAACTGAATTCGCGTTGACTAGACAGACTTTGCTTGATTAAGCATGTCAGGCGAAACTTTCCAGAAAAAGTTCCTTATTATAAACAACACTTTCCATAGAAAAGATCATTATTCTTCATTATAAACAACAGATTTAATATATGAATGTACAAATTTAATGTAGATATTGAATTATCTTTGAAGAGTGTGTAATGTCCCATATTGACTAATACGTATAGAAATATGCATCTAAGTACTTCTCTTATATATTTTGTCGTCTCTCTGCATGTACATCTTAGAATTTTAGAAACAAAACTATTTGTATTTGTATTTATTTCTCTAATCTTTCTTCTACACACAATTTCATTGATACATTGACATTTGTAGCATTTCTTTCACGCCACAAAATGACTTATTCACATCTAACACACCATTCCTACCTGCTTGCATCAAGTCTCGGTCTCAGTACACATAACCCCTGGTTTTCCGTGTATTGATGACCCTCTTCTCCCTTGTATCCCTCGTTCTAGTTTTCCAGCCTTTAATTGTTAGTTATTCTTCATCAATCTTAACCATTTCTCTCTAACTTTCCCCAGATATTCACCTATATTTCTTATATTCTTGTCTTCTTTTACAAGTAACATGTTCTTTATTATTAATATCTTCCCCTTTCCTAAAATTATCCCGCCTTTGTTGTCAAATTTGTTCCCTTCATATCCTTGTTTGTTTGCTATAATGTATACTATGCCAATCTGTATCCTCTTCTCCACACATTGGGCATTTCCCTGTATCCTTTTCATATTTCTAACTCCTGTCCTTGCCCAGGCAAATCCTTCTCGCTCTGAATTATTACACACATCTATGTCCTTCTCCCTCCCCCACACTATATTTATTTCCCTATTTGTCCTCTATGATCTGGCAAATATAACTTGGCTATCTAAATCTTCCAGCCTTAATTCTACCTCTTTCCAAAAGCCCCTATAATAATACTCCTCGTTTCTCCAAATATGTCCCATACCTATCTGTTCCATCAGTTCCCTTACTTTTTGCACCCAAGACTCTCCCCATTTGCTTCTCATCTGCAAAAGAAAACATTCCTTAATAATATTGCTTTCCTCCAAATTGGCAACTCTGTACAAATATTTCAATGCCCTTGAGACAATTTTAACCCTTGCTGAATGTCTTCCCAACTCTAATTGTGCTGCCCCATTTGGGTATGCCCAAAATATATTTACAGAAGGATCTGTTAATAACATCCACCTCTTCCCATGCCTCATCCACTCTCCATATCTCTGCCCCATGCAATATCTTATTTTCTACTATGGCAGTATAGATCCTTTCCAGCCATTTGACATTAATGTCAGGTAATTTCCTTAAACATGCTCTTACAATACTCATGGTCATTTTACCTTTTGCTAGAGCCAATTTTTTTCTGTTCAGTCCATTTATCATCACAGCTCAGTCTTATCACCAAATAATCAAATCTCTTTACGAACTCTATTTCTCTTCCATTTATCTCCCATTTCTCATCTTTACGTAATCTATAACCTTTCTTAGAAACCAGATCTTCGTTTTCTTTTCGTTAACTCTCAACCCCCATTTTTGGCAATAACTACTTATTGC
Organism: Mantis religiosa; assembly: GCA_030765055.1. Taxonomy (NCBI): domain Eukaryota; kingdom Metazoa; phylum Arthropoda; class Insecta; order Mantodea; family Mantidae; genus Mantis; species Mantis religiosa. Next base: position 90,080,698 of record CM060954.1, on the reverse strand, counting down.
TTCAATTGCCCTTCTCCGCCCTCCAACAGATATAGAACCAACTACTAAGTCATCTGCAAATAACAACCCTGGGATTTCTTTGTTATAAATAACTGATGAGTGAGCCCTATTTTTAGCAATCTCCTATAGAATATCATCTATAAAAAGGTTAAATAGCACCGGACTGAGCTTACATCCCTGTCTTACACTCACTTTGCTCTCTATACAATTAGTTACTTTGTTTCCCTGCAGCTTGGTGCAGAACTCATTATCGTGATATAGAAACAAAACTAATAAATGTTATATATTTTATTAGTTCATCTCTTGTATGCTTGTATGATTTGATAGTTATTCTGACAACTTTCTTCTGAAATAATATTTGCTCGAGGATTTAGTAGGGCATTCAATAAGAGCTGTTTTCCTCCATTTTCAAAATAGAAGGCCGTTATGCTAAAAGAAACGTTTCAACTTAATATAGAGGAGTGAAAAAAGAAGCAGGGAAGAAAAATGCATAAAATGCAGGCGCAATAAGTGGCACATAACCTCAAGAAAAAGCAACAAGAAGGGAAGAAGGGGATGTTAAAGTAAGTTTATGTGTACCGTTGTAGTAAGCCTGGCTCCAAACACACAGACATAAACTTACCCCCTCCCTTAAAGAGGCTCTTGGGTTCTCTTTTAAAGTTTTCTAAACAAAGCCCGAACGTAGGTGGGAGCAACACACACACACACACACAATAAAGAAGAAGAAATGGAGACCATTGTGGAATCTCATCTAGAAAGAATCTAGTCCTCCAAGTTTTGTAATTGAATTTATTGAAAAGTGAATGTTTTCTCTTCTATTTGTGTTGGTATTTGTGAATAGGTATAATACTAACGGAAAACGCTCATTTCGAGGTATACCTATCATTAATAATACATTTTAAAGCTAATTCTCTATTTTAAAATTCTGCGTTCATTTCTTTGTCAACAAAGCGAAGTACTGGAATAAATGAATTTCTTCTTTTAGGATCTTAAAATTAATTCATAGTGTAATCTGAGTTCTTGCAGCAGCAAGACATTTCATTGCAGTTCTGAATTTTCCCATGCGTCGATGGGGAATGAATGTGATATAACTGTATGGATCAGGAGATGGTGGAAACGATTTCCCCTCAAGTTGATAATCAGAATTCACCACAACATTGCAAGTACATAAATATGGCAGCAAGAGTCTCGGATGTCGTGTGAATAAGATCTAGTGTAAGTGTATTTTTCCTGTAAACGTTTTCTTTAGGGTTACTCCGCTGGCAAAATCAAGGGGGTCAAATCGGTGACTTTGGGGGACCAACTTTTTTAAAATTACCCTGTCCAGAAATAAGTATTTCCACCTTAAAGATGCTCACTCTAGAATTCTGCATGTTGTGCTGTCAGCCGAGTAACATTTTCTGGTTGGCAACGGTTCCATAACAACTTCACTTGCAAAGCAAGAGTAGTGCCAGAATATGCTTAGTCTTTGCAAATGAAGGACTCCCTTGACCACTGCATGCAGGTGTTTCACACTCTTTGACGCCATAGTAATAGCCCGCCTCGGTAGCGTGGTGGTAGCATGTTTGCTTCACGTTCAAGGTGAGTTACCTGGATAAGGTTTTTCCGGGGTTTTCCCTTATCCTGAAAGACGAATGCCGCGCAACTCTAATCTCTATGGACCCTGGTCTCATTTGAGCATCATTTCACCTATTTCATTCATCGTCCAACATGACTTAACATTGGAGGAAGTAAAATACAAAGGAAACAGAACAATAGTGATGTCACAGCCACTAGTAACCAGGTACGTCACATCCACTTCCATACACTTGCGCCAAACACAATTCACTGGTCTTGTCTGCCGATACATCTTCTGAGTGTTTACGCAGCAGTGTTGTTATAATATATTTCAAGCTAGAACATCCTAGTGTAAGCATATGGAAGGCGAGAAGGATAGAGATGCAGCTATCTTAACGGAACGCACCTTAGATTACTGATTTGTGGACGGAAATTCATGGATGTTTATAGAGTAGGTTCCAGAGCCGCGTACACACACACACACACACACACACACACACACACACACACACACACACACACACACACACACACACATACAAACACGCACGCACACATTTACATTGTCGTTCATACTTCCAAACTCTGGAAAGGATAAGAAATAGTAATGCTGGTTAGAGAAAAGTATTACTTATAAATCCTCGCAATCAGGCAGATGCTCGTTGAATCATCTGCGTGTCCAGTGTTTACGATTTATTTTTCTTTACAAAGAAGTAGTTTTTCTTTTTTGACATTCAACTACAATAACAATTTTAATAAAAGCGTTGTACGCATCTCTTCTTCTTCTTTCTTAAAAGGTTTAGGCCTTCAGACCTGTCCAAAGCTAACAAAGCTAGCCGCTCCTCGGGTTTTGTCTTCCAACTCGTCGTCTTCCTGAAGGTTGATAAAATAAGGCTTGACGTGGATATCTTGAAGAGGGCATTCGTAGAACATGTTCTGTCCATCGTTTTTCATATCTCTGAATGTCTTCAGTAATAATTTCTTGCATTAACTGTTCTCGTGATGGCACATTAGTGACTCGTAAATTATAAGTAGCTGTTTTGAAACTTGTGGTGTATTTGACGTCAGCGCCACTCCTGCAAACGTCTTTGTTACGAAGTCTGTTGTGAACTTCTTTTTCTTCTGGACTAAGCATTCATTAGCGACGGGCGTATTGTCCCTCCTCTCTTATTGGTCTGTGGGAATCTTGTATTAATCTTATTATACGAGGATCCTTCAATAAATAACCGAACTAATTTTTAATTAACACATAATGGCTTTATTTCACTAACATTTACCTGCACACTTTCAAAGTATTCTCCCTCTGATGAAATACAATTATTCCAACGATTTATCCATTGTTCGAAACACTCATTGAACTCATTTTTGGTTAGTCTGTTCAGGATACCCATGACAACACTGTTCAACTCCTTATCACTTTGAAAATGGCGACCACGAAGCTCCTGTCTCACTTTAGGGAAGAGGTGCGAGATCCGGAGAGTAAGGTAGATGAGGCAAGATCTCAGTGCCCATTTCTGCGATGACGTCTTCAGTTGCAAGAGCTCGATGAGCAGGGGCATTATCCTGCTGCAAATCTATCCTCTCCTTGCGAGAACTGGTCACTTTTCGGCGATTTGTTTGTTCAGTGGCCACTTCAGTACGTCACAATAGTAAGCTGTTGATTAGTTACAGCATGATCATACAGAATGCCCTGTTTGTCAAAGAATATGAGATGCATGACCTTTCCTGCACTTTCTGAACTTTATTTCTTAGGCCTAGGGCTCGATGAATGTTTGCACTGCGAACTCTACTGGTGGAGACAAGTCTCGTCACTAGTGATGACCTTAATCAGAAAGTCTGGCTCCCGTCGTAACCTTCCGAGCCATTCTTGACATGTCATGACTCGGTGAGCCTTCTGTTCATCCCTCAGCAAGTGCGGTACCCATTTCGCTGCAACTTTTCGATAGCCAAGATCATTGCGAATTATGCCGTCTACAGTTCCAACAGACAAATGAATTATGTCTGCAACTTTCGAAATTGTTATGCGACGATCTTCTCGCACAATTGGGTCAATTGTGTTAATGTTGACTCCCGTTTTTGCTGTTACGGGTCTTCCAGGGCGCGGAGAATCTTGAAGGTCTTCATGACTCCCTTTGAAATGTTTATACCACTCAAAGACTTATGTTTTGCCCAAATCTTGACTTGTATGCTTGCTGCACCATTTCAGAAGATTCCGTAGGAGTTTTGTCTAACAGAACACAAAACTTTACAGATACACGTTGCTGCAATTTCAGTTCCATGGTGGGTGCAGTAAACACGACCTTACGTATCAGGCTCTATCTCCCAACTGATTGACTCTGCATGACTGGCACTCACAGCACTGCTAGAGGAAGGGTTCACCTTTCCACCACTAGCAGCCATGACGCTCCAGGACGGTTTATTTAAATACAATTAAATTAGTTCGGTTATTTATCGAAGGACCCTCGTAGTAAGCTTTTGTTGCTAAAACTGTAGTTTCCGTACTTTATTGTTACCTACCTTTATATAAAATGTATTAGTAAAATTCCCTCTTAAAGCATGAGTTCCGTGTGAATTATTCCCCCGTGCACAATCTGGCCGCGTGTTAATACACCCTAATCCTCTACCATCCCTGGCCAGGTCGTGGCAGTGTTAAAGTGTTTCTAATCCTATCTCTTCTAGTAATTTCCAACAATAGTCATTTGAGCTGCTTCCAATCTTGACTTTTCTCCTGTTCTTAATGTCCACGATTCACAAGAGTACATCAGCTCTGGTTTATATATTATACTGTGGAGTTTTATATTTATTTCTGTCCACATGTTTGTACCAAAATGTCGCTTTATGCATTTAATCTATTGTATGTTTCAATAGTTTCTTCAACATTTACTTTGGTGTTCAAAATTGATATTTTTGACACTGGCTACTTAAATATTGAAACTTGTATAATTTTACCAAACTATTTTGGCCCTTTTTTGTTTCAAAGTTTCTTTGCAGTTCCACTTCATTTTTTGCTAACGATATGGGTCATGTGCAAAAAGTTCTCTGTCCATATTCACATTGTTTACAGTTATCCCTTTTGGTTTAAATGCTTATCTCCGTTCTTATGTAACTATTCATATATATTGGAAACAATGTGGGTGATAGTGCACTTCCCTGATCCCTGCATAAATCTTCTATTACTCGTAGCTTCTGCACTTTTACCCTTAAAACTTACAACTGTGGTAGAATATAAAGTCTTAATGGCATTAATTAAGTTATATGCTACTTTATACTGTTCCACCATTATCTCCCACAACGTTCCAACGTGCCTTAATAAAGGGGCGTCCAGAAAATAAGTTCTGTTTGAATTTATCTCCGCTGCAGCGCTGCCATCGCAGTTCCGCACATGCACGGTAGACGCTCTGTATGAAGAAAAAACGTGAGCCATTATGAGGTCGCTGTCAGCCACGTACGCTTTGTTGTGCTTATTTACAATGTCGGTGTTGATTAAAAATCCCGCCACTTGTGAAATCAGATATGTGAATCGCTTTCTGAATGCTAGGATTGCGCTGCGCAATACAGAATAAGCGCCGAGGAATGCTGTCAAAAGGTATTTTGTTTCTTCACGACAACGCACGACCACACACTGCAAATGCGACGAAAAACATCCTACACGGATTTGGCTGGGACGTGTTTGACCACCCCCCGTACAGCCGAGACCTCGCTCCTAGCGACTTTCATCTGTTTTCGCATCTCAAATCTTTCCTTGGCGGTCAACACTTCAACGATGATGAAGGGCCGAAAGAAAATGTTTCCAACTGGTAGAAGACACAGGCGGCAAACTTCTATGAAGAAGGTATTAAAAAACTTGTGCCTCGCTATAACAAATGTCTGCAAAATTTTGGCAGTTATGTGGAAAAGTAGTTTAAGAGTTGTAGAATTTTCTGCAATAAATAATTGTTCTGTATATGTACACGATTTAATTTTATTACTAAACAGAACTTACTTTCTGGACATACCTCGTATAATCTAAAAACGGGAGACAACTTTCTAAATTATATTCCCTACTGCTCTCTACAATTCGTTTAGTGGTAAAAAAGGCATTGTAAGCATGTTTCACACTCAAATGCTCAACTAGACACTTACAATGTTCTATAAATATCATTTTAGCACCTGAGCACCAGCGTTGTAGAAAACCTCACGACATTCAGCAGTATTCCATTTTCATGCAAATTCTATTTCGAACTACTCATAGTTTCTGATTTTTATTGGGCTGTTTGAAAGGCCGGTACAGCACGATAAAGGTTTAAAGCTAGTGGGTATGGTGTACAGTGTTATCTGCTTGTTAAATTAATGAACAAAAGCATATATCACTAGCGGCTGGAGCCCGAATACTATTTTGTAAATACAGGTACATTAACCACAGAACCGGAACAACGTGAGCGGTCGAAACCAGGCAAGGGTTAAAACCAGCACAACATTGGCGAATCCTTGATTTTCTGTGTGCACTGTTACAGTAGATGGCTCATTAGTGTTAATTTGCTTTTCGCGTGCATTTAATGTTAATGGAAGCTGGTGTTTAATTCATGACTCAACGTATTAAAATGTAGTAATGTTATAATTGTAACATTCCGTGATCATTAAAGTTTATAGTAGAATTTTCAAGCGAACATTATGTAACTGATGCACAGGGAGTGAAAATGATGTGGTTTATGACGTAATTGCAATCTGAAACAATAATATGAGAGTCAGGTTTAATTAATGGTGACGGAACAGAGCATGAATAAGGTTCAAGTGTTGATGATAATGACATGACGAACTATATTGGACAAACTTATAGTAAGTTGTTTCTTGTCCTGTTTTGACATTTGACATATAAAATGTACATCGCCACCTCTTATTTTCTTTCTTTCATTTATATGCCGCGTTTTTGGATACTTATATGGGTATTTCTAATCTTTATATCTAAACTTTTATCTAAATGTTTTCAAAATTGGATCACCTGCTACTCTGTCATAATTATGTTTCTTTTAATTCTACTATTAAACGATCGGCGTGTTTCACACGGTGAAGAAATCGCAATTTTTAAATCATAAAAGTAAGGCCATATTACTTAAATACTAATATAACAAACATATATACATTTTAAACACTCCTCTGGTTTAAGTTAATTGATGGAAATTAATAATTTATTCACAATAGCCATATATAGGCTAAGGTTTATGATGAATAGAGTCAATCTGAAAAATTTAATGCCATAGCCGGGATTTGAACCACGGATCTCCTACTTTCCGTTCAGTCGGTCTTACCCATTGAGCTACCATGGCCAACGTACTGTCCTGACATTAAATTCTCCAATTGACTCATATACATTTCCCCGGTAAACCACTAGGAGCTCTCGTATCCGAGATACACCGTTTGTGGCGATTTACTATCGTAAGTACTTGAATCCCAGGCTTTATCATTAAACTCTTATTGTTATTATGGCTTGTGAGATTAATGTCTGAAAGATGAATGTCGGGCCACTCTAAGCTCTATGGACCCTTCTTTATCTGAGCTTTGTTTCACAATTTTATTTCTCGTTAGGTATGGCTTAGAGGAAGTTAATTGAAAAAAGAAATAACGCCATGTTAGTGCATTGCCTTTATTGTAAATACTCTTGGGACTGTTAGCTGGTTAGTTATTTCTATTAATGTTTTGGGTGATGATTAAAATCAGGAATATTTACACTCTCTTTCATACTTCCATACTCCGTAGAGAATAAGGAATAATCCTGACTAAACTGAAATTCCCTTCCTTCAGCCGGAAATGGAACACGGAATCTGGTGTTGAAAGCCTTCATGTAGACCGCAAAGGAATACTCTGCTATTTATTATATCTCTAGAAGTGAATAAATGTATTTTTAATTTCCAAGCTCTGATGAGCATAGACTACGTATGACCGTCGCCATGATCAGGATATCAAGAGCAGTCCTTCCCGAAGCGTCGGTATCTTCGATGTCTTCTGGACCTGGTCTACAAACCGAGGAAATAAAAACACACTTATTCATCTTGAATAACATCCATGAAAATTATCAATTAATATCTTAGTAATAGTGTTTAATTACCGCTCGTAGGCGGAAATGGAAATGGAAATTAGGGAAGCAGATGTTCTAGGCCTAAGGCAAAACTTCCTACACGGGATTTCCACAGCTCTGAGGAAAACCTCGGTCAAGACAAACTTGCTGGTGTGATTTGAATGCAGTCCTCGGAATGACGATTGCGTGTTTCAACGCCTTAACTGAGCATGCCAGTGCTATTTGCTTAAGTACCTGCACTCAACCAAATAGACAAAACTAAAGATCCATTATTGTATAAAATGTCCTTAATATTCCCACCCAATAAGGCTATTAATTTCATTGCATCATCATTTTCCACGGTCCTTGTGTCCACGAACAAATGCAAACGCACGCACACGCACACACACCATGGAGCTTTTTCACACGCACACACACCACGGACCTTTTCCTGAAAATACTTTCTTTTTGGATTCAGAATCCCTAAACTTTAAATAGCGATACCAAATTCCTCTCTACCTAGTAGGGAAATTTCCCCTAGTGGAGAAATTAATTAATCTGAGATGAATTCATTAGGAATAAGCTCGACAGAGTTTAAATACTTGTGCCCATGTTACAAATAATCTGTAGTAGTTTTTAGCGGGATATATGAGAAAAGTAATTTATTTATTTTTGGTTGCGTGCTAAGTAAATATTAAGAGACATGCATTTTGAGAATTCAAACCACATGATAGGTCAATAAAACGGAATTTGCTGAATTTAGATCATAAATTACCATAAAACACAACTTAAATCCAAATTCTTTTTCTTTTCTGCGTTGCATGTTTCCAAAGGCCCATAATCTCGGGGTTATATCTTATTACCATTATATTTTGTTCCAGCAATCAAAGTGATATACGATGCGAAAGCATATGAAAGTATATGAGCCACTATCATATATGACGTTAAAATAGAAGTCATAAAAATTTGAATGTTGGATTGCATGAAATGAAAGGCTAATTTTCCCATCTTTCTGTCCAAATAAAAGTGATTCATTTCAGTACAAGAATACTAAAGGGGGCAAAACAATCGGAGATACTGGTATAATCGGAAAGGAAATAAATACTGTTATTTTGCTTTTTGCATAAAGCATATTTTATTCCAGAAGCCTTTCCAGACATTTCTATTGCTGTATTGAAGCAGAAAAGTTAAAACTGGGAAGATTTGGTTTGGCGTAAACCATAAACCAGCAAAGGTGCCTTTGTATCGTATTCTTATTGCGTTAAAATTAATTTAAAAGGGAAGAACAATTAAATTTCGTTTTGAGTCCCAAAAATAAATATCAATACTGGCACAGCGGAGCATCCTCCATTACAATCTCTAGGTTTACATACAGTAAATAACCTCCTAATTTCTATAACCATTCCTAGATCATAAGAGGTCTCGATTTTGAATCTCGGTATGGGTGAGTTACCTGGATAAAGTTTTTTCCGGGGTTTTTCCTTATCCTTCAAGAAGAATTTCGGGTAACTCTAAGCTCCATGGACCCCGGACGCATTGAGCATCATTTCTCCTATTCCATTCATCGTCCGATATGACTAAATGTTGGAGGACGTAAATTAAAAAATTAAAAAAAATAAAAAAAATTCCAGATTATATTCATTTGACTGGGTATTATAGGTGTGCAATGACGTACTGTATGATGTTACTTGTCTTGCCATTGAGTTTGGAACTCAATCCACCAAATACTTCTGCAGTGACTTTGTCGGAGAAGTTGTCAAACACGACCTTTTGTTCGAACATGAGAACTTAGTGCGTCCTAAAAAATCGAGATGATTTTATTGGTGCGTCCTACTAAAAGATCTTTGACACAGTGTTCTGTTTGGTGGATTTCAAATATCCGTCACAGTTGTGAGCGAGATACAGTTAGCATAAGGGATGGGAAAAGAGGTAAAGGGCGGATAACGATCTGGGGCACATCGTGTACTGCGACCTCTACGCAAACGCTAATGCGATGAAATGAAGGGCCGCAGGCAGATAGGCCATCAAGACACTTTGCATAGTTTGTCCACCTGGAAAAATTAAATGTGACATTATTTATAAAAGATAAATAGTTATATTAAAATTAAATATGTATACGTCTATTTTTAAATTAAAACATTTACACGCTAGGAGAGAGATTTACGACTCATTTATTTCTGTAATATTAATGACAGAAAAACCATTAAAATACACTGATTTCAGTTTTTTATGTTTTTCATGACACACCTTCATAGTTGTTATTAGTATTACAATGCACCACAATATATTGTCCAGAAGTCACAAAATTATATCTCCTGAGCTTTTTACTTAAACACTGTATTGCGAAGAAGTGCACTCGAGGTCACATATGTTGGAAGCAGTACGTAAGTACTTGTGCAAATTCATGTACTATTTTATTTACGGGTGTACTGTTTCCCTCCCACATATAATTAATTGCAAACAATTTGGAATATCTACGATTTTACGTGCAGTTACAACGAAGGAGGATATGTTCAACACTACGTTCTCTAGAACACGGTTAATCATGAGTCTCTCTCCCAATCATGTGTCCAAGTTTTGCTGAATGTTCATTACGTTTAAATCATAAACCTCAGCAGTATACTCTCGAAGGCATATGTTATATTGGATATTGAAATGTTCAATATTTGCAGTTTGAATTTAGAAATTTGTAATGAAAGATATACAGTGTCATACACAAGTATATAAAAACTTAAGTAAGGAAGAGAAACAAAATTAATTATAAAACCATTCAACATAAACATATAGCAAACATTATCAGATGGATAAATTAATTTTATATAAAGCACCAGTAAAGTAATTGAAATGAGAAACAATAAATGTTAAATTTATAATACCGATATCCATGTATACTTTTATTTACATATATTGCAAAATTAATTGCCACATCAACTGTTTTAATATAAAAAGTGGTCTTTTGTTTAGATTCCATTCTTAACAAATGCCTAATTTAATTTAAAGTTTCATAAAACCTGTACTAATAGCTTGATAAAGTTTCTCTAACTGCAGAATGAATTCAATAGCTTAGTTTGAAGTTACAGCATACAAATATTATTAACAATTCGTGAATATTGTGACGATCTAACTATGGATTGTGAAACCTAAAGAGCACATTGTCAGATCGTACACGGGGAATTACTCAGGGTAGGAAATGCACGCTTTACGAGAGCTTGAGATTTTCTATTAGGTTACAAGAGAACTAATAATGTGTGGTAATGCTGCTTAAATGTATAATTCACTTAATAAGAATATTTACTACAAATAAGCAGATTACAAAGGTGGCTATAGTGGCCAGTTACCTACCCTCAAGAGGTTGCGTACAGATGCGTCTACCCGAGCCAAAAGCTAGTCAAAGAGAGGGCGAGCAACTCGCTTATACAAACTTTTAACTAACAAGTCATCGAGTGTGGGGAGTGACGTCACCGTACTACTGAAGTTACATCAGCTATTATTAGTATTAATTAATACAACCACTTGTGACAATATTGCTATATCATAATTCATTTTTGTTGTAATTTACGTCCACCAACGTCAAGTCATATCGGACGATGAATGAAATGATGCTCAAATTAGCCCGAAGTCCATAGAGCTTAGAGTTACGTGACATTCGTCTTTAAGGATAAGGGAAAGCCCCGGTAAAATCCTTATCCAGGTAAGTCACCCTGACCGAGATTCGAACTCGGGATCTCTTGAACGTGAGGCAGACACGCTTAGAGGTTGGCATTGACTATTTGTACGCTGTAAAATATGAGCATGGTGTATTTGGAAATAATAATGTCTATAGGTACTCGAAATCTTGCTAGTTATATATCGCCACAGGTCTGAGAGTTTTACATTATTTGGTATAAGAAAATATGAATTGCATAACCTGGTGCTTTTAACGGGGAGTTATTTAATTGTTTGATAATTTAGTATCACGGCCGCTACCCCCCCCCCCCCCCTTAACCTTTAGTTGGAGCTGTTAAGGTCCTTTCAGTAGCAGTTTAAGGCATATTGAAGCTCAGTTGCAAAATTTAGATAGGAACACAGCCTTCTTACTGTCTGCAGAGGTTGCTGATTTGATTACATTTCTAACGAGGTGCAAGGTGGAAAGAGGAGTCACAAATTAGCGAAAGAAATGCAAATTGGCTTGGAACCAGTAAGGAACTCCAAAATGTTAAGAACAAGGATGGTGAAATCCCATAAGGACCAAGAGAGAACGGCAGCAGCTCTGAAAAGATAATGAAGACTCGCCGTGATGTGCGGCAGCTCTTACCTCTCCGGTGTAGTGCGGGTTGTATGCGTACAAGTTTGCAGACGATTACGCATGATAAATGAGCTAGTACTACTCCTGCGAAAATTAACAGCACCTTGGAATGCTCGATTCTTTAAAGTGTAGCTATCATAAGTAACATACGAATTAACCTAGGGTGTATTTATGTGTTATAAATTTAAGGACATAGAGCAGCAAATAGACTGCTTTCAGTTTCGGATCACATTTTGTATATTTATGCGCCTTTATTGTACCATTTGTTCCATGTTACTCTCATTATTTAATAAGATTTTAGTTTCTATCAGCTATTATTATTAATTTTCAATTAATTTGACTTACTGTCACATAGTAGATTTCAGCTCCTCTGAAATTTATTTTAAAATGCACATATCTCATTCTAATGTAGGCATGTATTCATATATGTACACATATGTATATGTGTATATAATGTAAGTATATATGCACGAGGGTGGGTCAAAAAGTAATGCCCCCTATTTTTTTCTCTCTTAATTGCCAAGAAAACTGAATCCAATTTACAGAGCTTGAGAACTACAACATTGACGATTAATTTTGTAACTATTCAATATAATCTCCGTCCTTTTCCACAGTTTTGCTCCACCTTTTAACTAGGGCATGTATTCCAGTGTGGTAAAACACGCGGTCTTGCCTCCTAAGCCATTGACGCACTGACGTTTTCACAGCCTCCTTATCTTCCAAATGAATGCCACGATGAGCTTCCTTTAGTGGCCCGAACAGATGGAAGTCTGATGGTGCCAGGTCAGGGCTGTATGGAGGGTGAGGTAAGACTTGCCGTCCCAATTTCTCAATTTCTGCAGTGGTGTAACGGCTGGTGTGTGACCTTGCATTGTCATGCAAAAGAAGAACACCCGCCATAGTTTTTGTTGGGCTAATTCGGCGAAAACGTGCTTTCAGCTTTTTGAGAGTTCTGACGTATTGGACAGAATTTATTGTGCATCCCTGCACCAAAAAATCAATCATAAGCACACCCTCTGCATCCCAAAATACTGTCACCATAACTTTCCCTGCCGACCGCTGAGTTTTGAATTTTTGTTTCTTCGGTGACGTTGTGTGATGCCATTCCATTGACTGCCTCTTTGATTCAGTTTCAAAAAATGAACCCACATTTCATCTCCGATAACAATTTTTTCCAGAAACCCCTCTCCCTCCAAGTTGAAGCGCTGAAAGTGTTCTCAGGCTATTGTTTTCCTTGGTTCTTTGTTTTGAGCGGTTAACATTCTTAGTACCCAACGTAAACAAACTTTTGAGTAACCCAGTTGTTGAATAATCGTCATCACACTGCCTTTAAAGCGGGAGGTAATGTGACACAATTCACCTGTTATTACTCGGCGATCACCACGAATGATGTCATCGACTCGCTGAATGTTGCATGGAGTTACTGCAGTCACTTGCCCTCCGCTTCGCTTTTCATCTACCAATGGTGTTTACCCTTTAGCTTCGTTACAGCGACGAACCCATCGTCTAACAGTGCTGACATACACCGTTACATCACCATACACATTTTTTAGCCTTTCGTGAAAGCGAATTGGCGTTCCACCTTCCGCAGTCAAAAATTCAATCACAGAACGCTGTCTAATACTTATGTCGATGCCAGCCATTTTGCAAGAGGATGCAGTGCTGCCACCTGTTGACTTAGGAAGTTACTACTGCAAGAGATAGGAGAAGGTTTGAGGAATTGCGCCAAATTCAAAGTTTTCACATAACTTACTTATTTAAGGAAAAAATAGTAGACATTTCTTTTTGACCCACCCTGGTATATGTGTATAGAGTAATCTCAGAAACCAATTTCGATATTAGTGATATTAGTGTCATTACGGAAAAGCTCTGCTCTTTCTGATGACTATGGGGTTATACAAGCTACAACCTACAGCTCTGTAGCTTTATGTTAAATAACATAAAAATGTTTTAAATTGCACCTATTTCAGTTATCTAATAAATTAAAATACCACTATTTCGTATTTGGAAATCCTATCACACTTTTAAGAGACATCCTCACTGAATTTATTTCTATGGGTAATTACATTCATACAAGGTTTCAATTGTCAACTAGATCACACTTGTTGAACAACGTTAAAATTGTGCTGTAAAATCGTTTATTACTTTTTCCGTTTAAGTTCACTAAGACACTTTTACAAAAATACACGGAAGTAGCCAACTTTATCCTATGTAGAGGGTATGCAGCATTTCCAGAACATGGAAGACTGTCGAGGAGCGGTTGAAGAAGTCGGAAGTTCCGCTGGTTTCATACCCTCTTGTGTGTATGTCAAGTGATTTTCACCTTTCGTTATTAGAATTAGGCGGGACTGAAAAATACCAACTTATTAGAAATAAATGGGCGGAATCACAATAATATTGTACAATAATTTCATTTAAAAAATAAGGGAAGTTAAATGAAATTAGTGATTTGAATTTAAAAGGCTAACCGTGCAAACTAACTTTTTGGTTGTATACCTACACAAGAATTCATAAAATAAGACCTGAAGCTTTCCTGGCGACGAATATGCTCAATTTGTTCTCTGGCAGCAAGCCAAGTGATAAGACGATTAGAATCGACATTTCGGGAGTGAGCATCTAGCCCATCATCAGCATATTTATTAAACGTTATAACCACAAATGAAATACTGGATATAACACAAATATAAAAAAAGACAAAACACTATCAAAATTCGAATTACTGAAAACAGTCTTTTGTTCAGTAATGCGAATTTTGATAGTGTTTTGGCTTTGTTTATAGTTGTGTTACATCCAGTGTTTCGTTTGTGGTTATAATATTTAATAAATATGCTGATGATGAGAGAGATGCTCACTCCCGAAATGACGATTTCTAATCGTCTTATCACTTGGCTTGCTGCCCGAGAAGAAATTGAACAAGTATTCATGCTTTAAAACTTATAAAAGTTAACAAATACTATTTAATTTTATCCAGGCGTACATCTGAAGTTTGAAAACAATGATTATCTTCCAATTAGCGTCCTATAAGGCAACTTGCTTCCATAAGACTATTTTCCTTAATATATGAGATGTATTAGAGAAATCATTTTCTTAAAAAGTACATATTTCTCGAGTTCTTGTAGATGTAAACAATTCATATTTTACAAATAAATAATAAGGAAAATGTTATAAGCACGCTATATTCCATATTTAAAATCTCAATATATGTATTTTAGTGCTACTTTTTCCAAATAGATGTACAATATTGAATAAGCATAATAAGAAGCTAGTTAAAATAACCTACCTAGACAATTCAATTCAGTTTAATTAATGTAAAAGAGGCCAACTGTACATTACTAAATAGATGTTTAAGTAGAAGGTGACCTACTGTATTTAGCAGTTGATACTGATCCTGTCGCAAATGGCTCTGTCGCACATCCGCATCGCATTAAATTGATAAACGGTGCGAAGTTATATCCGTGAAATATTAGTGTTTGCACAGCTATTAAACGCTTTTCGTGATGGAGTTCGTTACACGCATGAGCTCAAATTACGTTCTTTCGAAGTCGCTGAACCGTTGGAACGTAACCAAGTAATGGAGTTTGACAGGAGGTGTGAAAACCCTACAACATCATCTGTCACAGTGAATCATGTCAGCCATAATGTAGTAACTCGCGGGAATAAATGCCTGCACTCGCTTAACCAAAAATATTGCCTGTCATCGTGTTTTTGATTTGTTCCGGCTTTGCAGTAAAACTACTGCAACTTACGTAGTTCTACTCTCTGTTCTTTTTAAGTGGGGGAAGTGTTACGTTGTACCAGTAAATCAGGAGTGGAGGAAGTGTTTGAAGACAGCTTATATCCCAAAAAGATAACGAAGCACACAAACCCAAACGCTTCCTTATTTAGCCAGGACTCTGAAGATGCACAACAAAATCTGTCTGAAACTGGTTTCCCATAAATTTTTTCTCTGAGTTCACAACTATACTCAATAAGTTGAGGATTTATTGATACATTTCAAGTTTGGTGTAAGTGTCTGCAAGATAAAGCATAACTTCACGAAGAGCTTTCTAAAAATTTAAATTGGTCGTGTCGCTAAATATAAGGAATTGGATATGTTCACGAAAGCTTTAAAAGAATTTTTCCATGTAATGAGGCATAAATGTCATGGTTACGGCATTTACCTATATATAAACTACTTCTTCAATGAACAGCTTCTTCCAGGAAACATATATATTTGATGGGAATATTGAGAAACCCCACATGTCCATTTTTGTACTATGACATTGTAGTTTAAATGTACAGGCCGATCATAATGTAGAGAAACCCATGATGTTCTGACATTTTCTGTTCTGTTATGCAGCCATTGTATCACCGAAACTCAAGAGAAACCCCACATGTACAACGGATTGGGACTTTCTCAGAATTTTAATTTACCAACCCTTTCAAACAGAGAGAATAATAATTGGCCTCCTATTCTTTGATATTTTATCAACAATAACAATCGATTAAATCATACACGGGTGATGTTAGTGCAGAATATGAGGAAGACCACCAATTGCAACTGGCTGAACCATTTGTTAATGCACCAAACCCTATGAGTCAGGCCTATCAAGATAATGTGCTTATAAATGAACAGAAAATGCAGGATCTAAGATGATCTGTGCCAATCTTAAGAAAAGATGAAATCATTCAGAGCTTCTAAGACGGCATAAATTAACCAAGAAGGAACCTTATGGAACGAAAATATTAATTTGAAAATTCTCTTCCAACATATAAAGATATATCACCATGTTAAATAACGAACTAACTTTTACCGCACAACAGTCTATACTACAACAGCAGCCAATGAGAGGTGATAAGGTCACGTGACCGTTTAGAGATACGGGGCAAGCTTATGTGAAACAAGGATTAGCCCCATCAGCGATGCGGTTGATGACGTCAAATTTTGCGCGGTAAAATTACAGATAAAAATGAGCACGGTGTACAGATAAGGTAATACAAAATAATTTAAATTTCAGAGTTTTGATATCGCTCTGTATTACAATTCCTCCAAAAGTTTAAAATGGAATCGCAGAAAATATTTGAATGGTTTGAAGGCTATTAAACACACAGATGGATACCCAAATGCCTTTTCTTTGGTATATATGTAAATATATTTGTTATTGTTTAGCAATGCATGTTTTAAGATTCACATTCTTTGACTTAAGCTATAAATAAATGGAAACAATAATGATTTTAATGAATACATGAAGTATTGAGAGTAATTCTATTCTAGTGTGTTATTCTTTGATTGGCATTGTAATTCTGTTAACTTTTTTTCTGGCTTCCTGATGAAAGTTTCATAGTACACATGTTGTTGCGGTATTTAATATATTTACGAACTGCTTCTGCCAATAGCGATTTGTTTATCACGCCATCAGTGAAACCGCATCATTATACAATTAATTTAATTATTTATAGTACATGTTTACATAGAGCCATTAGCTAATTAATTGTCGGTTTTCTGTATGGTTTCCCTGGTAAACTCAGATCCCACTATAGTACATTGTTTTATTTTCATTCACTTTTGGTTTCCTATCAATTGTGGCAATTTAGGAGTAGCTGACTGGGTACTCTATACAGTATGACAAGCAAGGTGCTGTTTAAATATTAATTACTTTGATGGTTTCATTAACCCCATTGTTTATAAAATATAAATACCATGTAGCCTTTTTATCTTGTTTTAAAATAGGAATTTTACAAACCCCCATGATGTTTGCAAGGGACCAAATGCCCCAGACATACAATTCTCTTCTCTCTAATGTCTTACATAGTGGGATTCAATGCAGACCACCAGTTTGTCTTAAGCTCAATTAAGGAGGCACCTTTTGTACCAGAAACGCACTAACTTGGACACCCGAAAGTACGCTTGGTTATGGAGACTATGGGATTTTTTCAGAGCTATATAATGTTCGAAATAGGAAAGAAGGAATTTCCAGAATACTCTGGTTATCTCTTAATAGCGTCACTGGCTTTTAGGCTGGGAGGCAATAGGTATACTTACCTCTGCCTGTTACTAGCTGTGCAGTAACAAAATTACAAATGTTCTTGAGTTTTTATTTACGGAACGTCTTCAGCTATGGGGGGGGGGACCCAAAAGAAACCGGATTGTTGTCATAAAAACTTTATTGCTGAACCTTTTTTACAAAATTACTTCAGTCACCTTCAAAATACTCTCCATTACATGCGATGCACTTATCAAGTCTCTTTTCCCACTGTTGGAAGCATGTTTGGAACTCTTCAAGTTCGATATTGTCCAGTGCCCTTTGCGAAGCTACTTTTACCGCCTCCACATCGTCATAACGCTCCCCTTTTAGCGTTTATTTTTTCATTCGTGGAAATAGGTAAAAGTCGCACGGGGCTAGGTCCGGCGAATACGGAGCGTGGGGAACGACAGACCACCTCTGATGCCAAATAGTGGGTCACTCGTAAGGCCGTGTGTGCTGGAGCGTTGTCGTGATGCCGAAACCAGACACCTCATCGCCAAAGTTCCGGGCGTTTCCTCCTCACATCCTCTCGCAGACGCCTTAAAACATCCAAGTAAAATTGCTGGTCAACAGTCTGGCCAGGGGGTACAAATTCCCTATGCATAATTCCACGAACATCAAAAAGACAATGATCATCGTCTTCACATTTGACCTCACTTGCCTTGCTTCTTTTTTTTTTTTTTTTTTTTTTGGTCTGGGAGAGTTTGGAGTCCACCACTGGCTTGGCGCTTGCTTGGTTTTTGGGTCATACCGGCAACACTAACTCTCAATCCCTGTAATGACTTTGTTCAAGAAGTTTGGAATATGCAATCTCTGTTTTCAAGTCCTGACACACATTCATGTGGTTTTGTGCTCCTGTGTGAGAAGGCGCAGGAGAAATTTAGTAGCAACATGTCTCATGTGCAAATCCTCCCTCAAAATCCGCTGGCACGAGTTCCAACTGATTCCTGTCGCTGCTGAAACTTGGTCGATCGTTTGGCGACGATCCTCGTTGATCTTTTGGTGGACCTTTTCAATGTTGTCCTCATTTCGCGATGTTGAGGGGCGTCCAGAACGAACCTGGTCTTCAACACACATCTGACCACGTTTAAAGCGCCCAACCACTCGAAGACCTGTGTGCGGCTCATAGCGTCCTCCTGGAAAGCTTCCTGAAGCATTTGGTGTGTCTCCGTTGCAGTTTTTTAAGCATGAAGCAAAATTTTACACACACTCTTTGTTCTTTTAAAGTTGCCATAACGACTTCGCAGAGGTAACAGTCAGAGAAGCACAATACTACACTTGCACGTTCAGCTGTACACTGACGCCGTCTGCACAGCTGTTTCATGAAGGTATCTACTAACACCATCTAGCGTCAGAACCCTGCACTACGTCTACGAGTGGCAGCGCCCTCGGAGTCCGGTTTCTTTTGGGTCCCCCCTCGTATAATCCGATCCAATTGTTTAGAATGCTGAATGATGGTTGTACATCATCAAAAACAATATTAAGCATATTAGATACACCGTCCAAAAACAAAGCAGAAACGAAGTTTTGAAGCGTTAGTTGAGGCAGCCTTATTTTCAGAGAATATTTCTGTTGAATTGGAGAGTTTTCTAGTTGGTGTTTCAAAATGATTCCACAATGTTCATCAAAATGAAACTGTAGTTTTGTTTCACTACTTGTGACCAACAAAGTTCTCTGCAGTTTTTACCAAAATCAGAACAAGTAGAAAAACAGTCACAGAAATAAAGTTGAAATAGGCACTTCAATAATATTTTGAAGAAACAGACACAAGCTTTAGTATTTTATATTTCAGTGCACTATTTTAAAACATATTATAGCATGTCTAAGCAACAAAGAAATATTGTTGCTTAGCAAATGGTTTCAAGGGTAAAACACTGAAAATTTTGTTATTTATTTAACAAAATTATTTCTTTCCAAAGAAAGGCTAGGGTAATACACATATTTTATGTTTTCTGTTCAGAAGATATTGCAATTTATGCTCCCACTCAAATAGTTTGCTGTTTATTTTAACACCTGGTTTAATTTTCTGGATCACATTTCCATTAATAAAACAGCAGCATATAAACCCTGGCGCGACAGCCCTTAAAGAGCCAAGGTCTACCAACCCGACTGTCGGCCTCACACTCACTTACGCAAGGCAGAGGTGGGCGATCATCCAACCGGTACGGGGTGGAGATGTGGTCAGCAGCTCGGCATTCCCCAGTCGGAACCTTGGTCCTCCTCATTTTCTTCACGATGCTGAATGGGCACCGGCCCTATACCCGGGACTTAAAATACAAACCCCATGGTTGCGGGATCGAACCCGGCCGCTTTCCAAGGCCAAGGAGCAAGATATACAGTCTTAGCCTACTACGCCACGGGCAGGACAATGCAGTAGCATTGTAGCACATTTAAATAACTCAAATAGACTTTCACACATGCAGAACATATAAATCTATACGATTACAAAAATAAATTACATATTTTCCATCATTAAATCCCTATTATATCATATTACACTCAATTACTTTCAGTTATTAAATTAAGAGGTATAGCTTACAATAGAAATTTTAAGGTTCAATAAAAAGAAGTTCAGGATAATACCATATGTCTGCCATTCGCCGTGAAACATAGAATGCTTTTGTGAAAATGAAAGGGTCATAAAGGAAAGGAAATGGGAGTGGAGGAGCATTCATCCTAGGGAAACCATGAAAACCCTAATTAGAGTGAGCGGTGATGGAAATCGAACCCAGGACTTGCTGAATACGAACCTTAATGTTACTGCGGAGTTATTTCCCTTGTTAAGTATAGGTTATTATCTTGCATGTTTTACAATTTTTGATTTGTGCTTTACGTTCCCAATTCACAAGGGTTGACTCTGCATTATTTAAAATTGCATTTATCACTTTTATCATTAAATCTTATGAAATCGCACTCGCACTGGTTTCAGATAAGCTCAAATGGCTACATACCCACAAGCTCCTGCTGGCGTCTAGCAAGTGAATATTTCATTACATTTTCGCTCCCCGACGTTTGAAATATTAGCACCGTAGCTTTCGCCTCCTGGAACGAGGGTTGTTTACATGAGGAAACGTTCAAGGTTATACCACTTTCATCAACAGTAAAGAGGAGTTACTAGCAGTGCATATTTTATCCTTATGTGGAAAAATCAACTCCTTTTAAACTTACGAAACGGATGGCTTATAGTCACGCATGTGTGAAGGGTTTATGTGGTATGAAATATGTCTTGAAGGAAAAGTAACACATGTGGGTTCAAAATGTTCTCGAACTCTACTTTATTATGCTGTTACTTGCGGTGGAGGGATTTGTACAGTACAGTGCTTTTCAAATGTTTTAACTTTATATTTTATTTTCAGTTAATTTAAATATAAGCATATCATTTTATTTTAAGTTTTAAATGAATAGAACGGTTTTAGCTAAAATATCCGTGCATAATGGATTTTTTAAAATAAAATTATCGTATAGTGGCTGAAATTGCGCTAACTTCGGTATATTTTACTAGATAATAATATCGTTTTTGGACAATAATGTTTTTCATTCATTTTTGTTCATACTTGCATAGCGAAAAGTTGAAAACGAGCTCTCACAATTAAAAATCGAACTTACCTACCTGTTTATCGTATTTTATTGCATGTTTGTGCGTGATATATAATGTAGCCTCCAACGTTTTACATATTTAATACCGCAGATTGTACATTATAATTGGATAGCAAAACCTTTTAAGTCTTACTGGGTCTTTACTTTCTCTTTATCTATTAATGTTTGATTATGATTTAATTTACGCAAAACAAAGTTTGAGCTTTGTCAATGTAGTTCCAACAACATCTGTTGCTAAGTTATTAATTTTATTTTCATGTAAATGCCACTTTTGTTATTAACTTTCGTAAAAAATAGTAGTTGTGCAATATGCACATTCAGAAATCTCGGAGCTAAACAATACGAGTAATTGATTTCACCTCATATTTATTATTATTATTATTATTATTATTATTATTATTATTATTATTATTATTATTATTATTATTATTATTATTATTATTATTATTATTATTATTATTATTATTATTATTATTATTATTATTATTATTATTATTATTATTATTATTATTATTATTATTATTATTATTATTATTATTATTATTATTATTATTATTATTATTATTATTATTATTATTATTATTATTATTATTATTATTATTATTATTATTATTATTATTATTATTATTATTATTATTATTATTATTATTATTATTATTATTATTATTATTATTATTATTATTATTATTATTATTATTATTATTATTATTATTATTATTATTATTATTATTATTATTATTATTATTATTATTATTATTATTATTATTATTATTATTATTATTATTATTATTATTATTATTATTATTATTATTATTATTATTATGTTATTGTTATCGTTATTATTATCGTTATCGTTATCGTTATCATTATTATTATTATTATTATTATTATTATTATTATTATTATTATTATTATTATTATTATTATTATTATTATTATTATTATTATTATTATTATTATTATTATTATTATTATTATTATTATTATTATTATTATTATTATTATTATTATTATTATTATTATTATTATTATTATTATTATTATTATTATTATTATTATTATTATTATTATTATTATTATTATTATTATTATTATTATTATTATTATTATGATTATTATGATTACGATTATTATGATTATGATTATTATGATTACTATTATTATGATTACTATTATTATGATTATGATTATTATGATTATTATGATTATGATTATTATGATTATGATTATTATTATTATTATTATTATTATTATTATTATTATTATTATTATTATTATTATTATTATTATTATTATTATCATTATTATCATTATTATTATTATTATTATTATTATTATTATTATTATTATTATTGTTATTATTATTGTTATTATTATTATTATTATTATTGTTATTATTATTGTTATTATTATTATTATTATTATTATTATTATTATTATTATTATTATTATTATTATTATTATTATTATTATTATTATTATTATTATTATTATTATTATTATTATTGTTATTATTATTGTTATTATTATTATTATTATTATTATTATTATTACTATTATTATTATTATTATTATTATTATTATTATTATTATTATTATTATTATTATTATTATTATTATTATTATTATTATTATTATTATTATTATTATTATTATTATTATTATTATTATTATTATTATTATTATTATTATTATTATTATTATTATTATTATTATTTAATTTTCGTCCTCTAGCTTTTAAGTCATATCGGACGATGAATAAAATGGGTGAAATGATGCTCAAATGGGCCCAGGGTCCATGGAGCTTAAAGTTACCCGACATTCGTCTTTTAGGGCAAGGGAAATCCCGGAAAGAACCTTATCCAGGTAATTCACCCTGACCGAGATTCGAACTCGGAACCTCTTGAACGCGAGGCCGACATGCTACCGAGGCGGGCTCTCATATTTTCAGCTCCATCTAGTTATCAAATGATGCATTTACCCATACTGTTCTCCACAGGAGAGAAAGTCTCCGACGGTTGAGACGCAGAGGGATTGGTGAAGGTTCCCACACCCTCCCTGGTTAGATTTATGACACCCCATGTCAGTACAGTTACAGACCATTCAAAAACATTCTGACGGCTTCTACTTTTGTGAATCTTCTCGGTTTTAGTGTACTGAGTGAATAGGGCGCATATGTTTTAAAGGTTTTGCTCCTTGTGTAGCATGCGTTCCCTGTCACATACATTCGCTGTCCTTGTCCCACTGTGTAAAGTAGCACATTCCTTTCAGGGACCTGCCTAGCGTTACTGGACAGGAGGCATCACAATATAACTATTAACACTTCAGGAGTATCAGTATAATGGAGTTAAGCAGGGTTGCTGACTCGTTTTAGTGTTTTCTGTCTTTGATTCTCATTAGGGTAAAGGGTTTGCAATTTAATGACTGACCTGGTTAAGAGGTGGTGTTTGGTCTTTTATCAGTCTCCTCGAACAAACCGTGGTCAGAGTTAAGTATTTGAAACCATTTATTCCTCCCTTGTGAGAGACAGAATGCAGGTAGAGAAATATTCGTACCATATTAATATGTTATACGTTATCAATGAAAATAAATAAAAACTGATACACTGGACTCACATGATCTTCACTACTCGTTCCCAACTATTCTTAAATGAAATAAAAATTTGTAGAAATAATATTTTGTGTAATTTGATTTATATTTGATTGTTTTGGGGGACTGGGTCTTTGTTTAGTTTTACTCACCACACCCCTAGGAACATATTCGTAATATGTCCAATGGAATATAGGAATACTGAAGGATTAACGTGATAGTCAAATCTTTTAAGAGCGAGTTGTTATGCGTTATCTTTTAAATGTCTTCACTCTCCATGAATAGAGTAAAGAAAAGCATAAGGTATTCCATTTGAGAAAAATATACGAGGGATGTTCAATAAAGAATGATCATAATTTTTTAACGGTCCTAATTTTTTGCACTAAAATTCAGTCTTATTATATTCTGTTAGCTTAATGTGAAGCAACCACGCTGTAGTAGTTTCACTGTTGGTACTACTGGTTCCCGCCTGTGAAAACCAGGAAAGTTCAGACGTGTTCAGTATCGCCTACCGCAGAAATAGAGGTAACATGCAGTTAAAGTTGATGTTAGAGGAAGATCCGGAGTTTCTTTCAAACGTAATCACTGCTGATGAAACTTGGCTACACCATTTTGATCATGAGAGCAAACAGCAAAGCTCAGTGTGGACATCTCCTTCATCACCAACCCCTCCAAAAAGCAAAAGTGGTTGCTTCTGCTGGGAAAGTTCTGGTCATCTCATTCTTTGATATTCATAGATTGGTTTATCAGCATGTTGTACCTGCACACACATCAGTAACTGGACAATACTACAGGGATGTCCTGAAAACATTGCAAGTCCATACCAGGCGGAAAAGATCAGATTTCCGGGAAGCAGACTGGATGCTGCAACAAGATAATGCGTCGTTGCATATTGCCAATGTCGTTGCTGAATATCTTGCAAAAATCGACGAGTATCCCTCATCCTCCCTATAGCCTGGATTTAGCCCCATGTCACTTTTATCTATTCCCTAACTTGAAGAAACGCCTTCGTGGGAGTTATTATCCATCATCAGAAGCAGTGGTGAAGACTGCGGAGGCAATTTTGAAGGATCTCTCAAGAAATGGATTCCAGCATGTCTTTGAAGACTGGCAGAAACGTTGGGACAAGTGCATCGCATTCAGGGGAGACTATTTTGTGAAGGACCATCAAAATTATGAGGATGAGTAAAGGTACGTTGTCAAAAAAATTGTGATCATTGATGAAAAGTCCTCGTAAAATATAAAAAAAATTCATACCAATAATAAATATTTCAGAATTGTTTGACTACACACACACACACACACACACACACACACACACACACACAAACACACACACACACACACACACACACACACACACACACACACACACACACACACACTGGTTATGCCAATCAGAATAAGAAGACTTCAGAGCCTATTAACAGAAAATTCAACATATGAACTCGTTTGTCATGAACTTTTGAATTGATAGGAAATTTAATGAAATTTGTTTCACCCATTTTTTGAGAAAATAAAAATTTTTGAAAAATGACCGACTTCTCATTCCTCAATTAACTGTTCATGACCAAAAGACGCACATACGCATATACAAATCGACCTTTTCCTAAAATACCTTTTTCTTTAATTCAGTATCAAAACATCATCGCTACCCACCATCTTACATGGCTATTTGGTTGCAATAAACATACTATTAAAGCATTATCATCAACATTGCGAGGTATTGGTTTAAGCTGTAGAACCTTAGCCATATCTACGAACTATTTAGGTAGAAATAAATGGGGATTTAAATTTCTGATACGCATTATTAAAATACAAAGTTTGGAGGCTGTATGAATAAGAATGGCAGAATTGTACCTTTATCAAGTTTAAAGCCGCAATGTCTTCTCTAGGTTTAGGCGGCAGTGTCCGCTAATTCTAAAGGGAAATAAGACGTCCTGTATACAACAGTTATTTCTCACGATCTCATCGTAAGGGCACCTAATATCTAGGCCAGTAAATATATAACGACTACTTCAAGTTTCCTATATCCTCTTTGTACTCATAACGAAATGTAGCTAATATATTGTCAAGGATCGATTTTTTTTTTGTGTTGGAGCCACTGCAAAGCCAGTGGCACGCAGAATTGGACGCTTGCCGGGAGAGAAAGAGACAGAGATAGTTCCGTCTTTCTCTCGCTAGGTCGCGATTGTTATGGAGCGATCGACTGCATTCTAGAACAATGATTGGAGGTATATAAACCCCGCAAAGTGTTAGAGCGTAGTCAGTTCTTAATTCAGTTGCAGCTGTACAGTAATTGTGACTTTGTGGACATTGGAAGTGTACCGCAGTGATTTCTTTCGTTTGTTTACGTGCAGCCGAGAATGAGACGACCTTGAAGACTGCTGTTGTGTATGTCACGTCTTTTTACTGCTGCAAGGTGTGTACAAAGTTACTGTTTAATGCAAAAATGAGCATTTTAAATGTCTGTAAAGAGGACTTTTAATTCGACGTACCCACAAAGTCACAATATTATTGCTAAAGCTTAGGTATTGCTTTTAACAGGAAGAATGTAGAAAATCACAGGATTTTGTTTCTTTATTCGTAAACCGACTCAGCTGTACACACAGAGATATGTTCATGATTTACTGTAGCGGCTTGTTAACCTATCCCATTAGAGAAACACGTTTTGTTTCTAGAAAAAACTTTTGTCACGACTACAAACTGTAAAAACAAAATTGGAATGTGGAACTCGCTAGCTGTGCTAAAAGCTATTTTATCGACGAACCACTTGATTCCACCCAAAGGTCATTTGATAACCTTTAAATCTATATTCAGAGAGGACACGGTTATATTGACATTTTTTGTTTAATTGAAACAATTAAAGAGTATGCTTACGTCTAGTAAGAAGGAAAGTATTGTATTCTAACCACAAATTTGATATCAAGATTGTATTGTAAATGCGTGTTTTTTAAACTCCTGTACAAAAAAGGGCATTTAATTTGTCATTTACATAGCAGTCAGAGAAGGTATTGCATTCCCTCCAAAATTCTAGATCGAAATTTTACTGAAAACGTAGTTTTGATGTCCCCTGAACCCAAAAGAAGAAATTAAACGATCCTTTGTGTAGGTTTGTGCGTTTTTAGGGCATATGTGTAAAAAAGACAACTTCAAAACAGCATTTCTGTTGTTAGGAACTTGGTATATAGGTTTTGACGATGCCTGTTACCTTCAAGGATGCAACAAGGACATTTTCTAGAGAATCCCCAATGCTTGCCATCCTTTATATTGTCGTATAGCTAGGCTTCTCTCTTTTTAAAATATATTTCAAACTTTATTTTATGATAAGGAACTCGCCTAAAGAATGTGTAAGAACTCTGTGCAAAAATATGTATTTAGGATAAACTATTGAGCAACCATATTTTCCTTCATTAATAGAGCTTTCGGTGTATACCTATGTATAAATCACTCTGATTGGGATCTTGAATTTAGAGAAACAATTGGTGATAAATGGAATAAACACATTAATCGGTAGTCTATGAAGGTGATTTCTGTTTCTTTTAGTGCAATAGGCTTTACTTTTCTTTGTAATGTATGTCCTCCAGCTCTGTTATATCGAACGATGAATGGAATGGGTGAAATGATGCTCAAATGAGCCCAGGGGCCATGGAGCTTAGAGTTACCCGACATTTGTCTTTCAGGATAAGGGAAATCCCCGGAAAAAACCTTATCCAGGTAACTCAGCCTGACTGATATTCGAACTCGGGAGCTCTTGAACGTGAGGCAGACATGCTACCACCGCGCTATCTGGGCAGGCTTTATTTTATTAGTATCTGATAAGGTTCCTAGAGCCATAGTTCATGCCAGGGAACCGTACAAAATATATAAAATGATGGCAAACAGCCCTTAATAGTACTTATATTACATTTTTATAATAAAAATTAATTACCGTACTAAAATAACATGTAAAACAAACAAAGATACAAACATTCACTATAACTCAAGAAATAATAGGAGCAGAGTACATTACAAAAAAGCTGCATATTCTATGAGACATTAACACATTAATTTTTAACCAGTTCAGCTAATCAAACGAGCTATAAATGTGTAACAATTTGTCAGATATCAAAATATGCCTTCAGTAAATTTTCAGCAGCTTTCCTTTTAAAACATGTTCCTGCAGCTTTTCTGTTCCAGTGGCAGTGCATTATATAAGTTGATAAGGTGTGAGATTAAGCTGTTCAGGCCATAAGTGGAAGTGTTCATTGTTGGTTTTTTTAAGTTTCCTTTATTTCTTGTTATTATATACAAGGAGCTTTCAAATGTTATATTAGACTTTAGAAGAATATTTTTTTATTTTGGTATTATTTTTTTATTATTATGGTATGAATATATGTATTAGAGAATAATTAGACGTTTGTGTTGCTGCATCAGTACAGATAGAGAACTCATGATTAATCTACGTTATCATTAGGCTTGAAATCTGGTAACAGATAACAGAAGTTGATTGTAATGCAGTAAATTAAAACAGGTCCACTCCTACCTACTGATATGCGAGCTGCGTTTTTAATCCCTGTTCCATATAGTTTTAGCCGGTATCTCTGCAATGTCACACGCCCCTCATTCGCTGCCGTTGAAGAGTAGTTTTTGTACGCTACAAAACTGTTGCTTAATGAACATAATCGTAATGTTCATATAAACGAAGAGATTTGTTAAATTTACGTATTCGTAATAGTACGATTTAGATATACTTAGTAACAATTAATGCATGTGGAATATATACGGAATAAGTATAAAGTGATGTAACTTTGTGGGTTCGAAGAATTAAAAATCCAAGTTGCACGAACTCAAAATGTTCTTTATTTTCGTCGAATTACACTTGGTACACTTGCCGATTACACAGAATCACGTACCACACACAATTACGTAACACTCACAATTACAATTCACCAGTTGCGGGTCCACTCGGCACCTCGTGTGAGCTCTGACTCAACTCTAAAACTGACTTTCTGAAACTGACTCACTCGTCCAATGCATCACGTATATACACAAATCGCAGTATCTGGAAGTTGCCCGGCTATTAACGAAACATCACAGTCCTCCAAGGTGGCAGGAGCAGGGGCTCCAGTAGTTTCTGGTTATTTCTCTCCACACCCCGGGAGACAACAGATTCCAAAACAGGCTCTCAAGTGGAGACCAACCGGAAACATATCTTGAAAACAACCCAAGATTTTAGACAGGAACAGGGTATTATTATTATTATTATTATTATTATTATTATTATTATTATTATTATTATTATTATTATTATTATTATTATTATTATTATTATTATTATTATTATTATCATCATCATCATCATCATCATCATCATCATCATCATCATCATCATCATCATCATCATCATCATCATCATCATCATCATTATTATTATTATTATTATTATTATTATTATTATTGGTAAAGATTCACTTCCTTATACTAAAACTTGTAAGGGTCATTTACTTTAAATAATTTTAATTTGGTTTCGTTTTTTAATATTCTTGAAAATGTCCGCACATTATTGTTAATGTAACTTTTTTCTTTCTCAGCTCGTATCACAATTTGAAAGGGATATTCTATAATTTAATGTAATCTTAAAACGTAGAGAGCTTTTTCTCTGAATCTTCAGCGATATTTTTAATTATGTTCCATATATTTTGTTCAAGCTATGTATTGTTTTAAATACCAACAAAGTGTTTAAAGTGAGACATCAATTTTGGTTGCTTATAAGTTGCTGGCATAATTTTCTTACCTTGGAGTACTCACTCAGATTTTGATGTTGAAATCCTCCGAAACATGTTTTCGACCATTGACTTTTGGTCATCTTCAGCGATCCATGCTGCAACTGCTGATTGCGAACCTTCTTTCAAGGAGGCTTATACCCCCATCCCCTTCCCAGTGTAAGTCTCCTGATGTTCAATGCCAACTTTTGAAACTGGGGATCTTGTACCAGTCTCGGCTGAAGAGACCATCTTACTTAAAATAGACGACTGGATATCATCTGTGGTGATGTAGAGCTGAGGTTGATTTTTCTGTGGTAGTGAATATATATATATATATATATATATATATATATATATATATTCTTTGCTGCAATTCCTGATCTAAGAAGATTTTGATTGCGACATTTTTCTTGGCGGTGCTTTTCAATGACACAGATGTTTTCCCAAAGGTATAATTACTCCCCGTGAAGACCAGAGGGTTGTTTCATCTTGCTCTTTAGGGAGCAGCACATTCTATAACCTATACCTACATCTACATATAACCTGAAATTATCGTATTCCATTCATCCGGATCATTACAATGCCCGCCTCGCAAGAGGCCCCCGGTGCGAATCTCGGTTATGGCGAGTTACCCGGATAAGGTGTTTTCCGGTGTTTTCCCTTATCCTGAAAGACGAATGTCGAGTAACTCTAAGTTCCATGGACCCCGGACTCATTTGAGCATCACTTCACCCATTTCATTCATCGTCCGATATCACTTAACCTTGGAGGGCGTAAATTAAAAAAAAAAAAAAAAAAAAAAATTAGAAGTCTGCTTTCCTTACTGGCACATGTCCGTCCATCCCTGGTAGGTTGTTTTAAACATTTCCATATCTGTTTTTACTTTTGAACTACACTTTGTTATATAAATGATAGTTTAATGGTTATATCACAGTATCCGATACAGATGTTGATAGCAGGCCATACCAGCAATGGGTGACTTGAAAATGAGCGTTACTTGTGCCAATCACAACTGCTCCGACAAGTATGTCACGTCAGTAGAAATTAATATAGTTTTTCTAAATGTTTCAGAGTTAAGTTATTCTTGTGTCACATTAGGTTATCTTCTGGATATCAGAAAGTAAAGGAGATTTCAGCACTAAATGTATGTATATGAAGGAATATAACGCTTCTGGTTACCTCTGGGATGAAGTAGTGAAGCAAAGGACATATAGGTCGACCGGATCCGAGGAGGCAGGTGGAGTTGCTACGGTGGCGGGACCCTTAACAGCTTTACCTATCGTTATAGAAAGGTCTCTCTGAGGGCACACCACGCTTTGGAATGCCAGGGTATAGTTCCACAACCGTATCGTAATCCTCTGACACTTTTAATGTAAAAGTTAGGAAAATTTGAGGTGTAATAAAAGGTCCTCAGATTTATTCGAGCCTTACCGCCAGTTTAAATTACTCAGCAAGCTCCTTGTTTCAGAGGGAAGATGTGAAATCAAACCTTGACTGTATGTGTTTCCGACTTATTGTCTTTCATTAGGATACTTTATGCCCAGGAGATGGGCGATGACTACTCCAATAACAGAATTTGCGTGATTGAGGACTACTTCCGAACTGAAAGGATTTAAGCTGAAATCTATTGTTACGACATTGGCTGGTGTGGAATGATTTCTTTGCTCTTACCATAATTTCATCAGGCCTGGAGATATCTAATACATGTTAAAAAGAATTAAGATTACACCTCAATTTAATAATTTGATGCTATATTTATATTCAGTCCTTTAATACTCCAAATATTTAGTAATTTTCATCAGAACATTGTTTTGTTTATTTAGCTATTAAGAAGCTTTTTCTGCGATGTAACAGTCGAGCAATCAAAGCTGAAATATTCTACGCTACAAAATCTGTCAAACTGAGTTAGCTATCAATATACAGCTGAGATTGTGAGATTACGAGACACATGAGAAAGAAGTTCCAAATGTAAACAGTGAAAATGTAGAACACAAGTTCCATTTCACTAGCGTGACTTTCTCTTCTTAGTTTACGTCCTCCAACGTTAAGTCATATCGGACAATGAATGAAATGATGCTCAGATGAGCCCAGGTTCCATAGAGCGTAGAGTTGTCCAGCTTTCATCTTTACCGGATAAGGGGAAACTCCGGATAAAAGCTTATCCAGGTAATCTGACCGAGGCATGATGTTGAGGTGGGCACTAAGGTGATTTAGAAACTGTTTACATCCATTTCTTCTACTCAACTCTCGACAGTTTTCTGCCAGTGGCACTGACGATAAACTCGCTTCAAAGTCCAGGGAAAATCAGGGAATGAGGGAAAACTGTGAATCGAATAATGAATGTGCCGAATGCTAGCCTCACATATATCGCAAAGTCATCTTGGTCGGTTAGAATAATTATACTAAGA
Organism: Mantis religiosa; assembly: GCA_030765055.1. Classification (NCBI taxonomy): domain Eukaryota; kingdom Metazoa; phylum Arthropoda; class Insecta; order Mantodea; family Mantidae; genus Mantis; species Mantis religiosa. Next base: position 90,048,479 of record CM060954.1, on the reverse strand, counting down.
CTAAACCAAGGTGGAACAATCCACGACAGCCTACATTGATGATGTGCGTTTTCAATTTCAGTTGTATCTCTTGTCGTCAAATCAAAATTATACACGCATATTGATAATAAAACTGCGACCTCCATGAAAAAGGTCGCTCTCTGTGGAGTGTAACAGTCCATGCGGAGTTTTGTCGAGCATATCACATAAATTTTTTTTCTGGTCGTTCATGTTGCAAACACAATCCAAAGTGTTATATTTTATAGAACAGACAGCTTAAATTTTTTGCCGCGCTTCCTGAAGTGCTAGCTTTGGTGTTTCGCGGCGTAGGGGTTTAGGGTTCGAATTTCTACTTGATTGTGCATATGTGTAAGAGTAGCAATAAAAGAAGAAACCAACTTAAAAAAAAAAAAAAAAAAAACTTAGTTAGCAAATTAAACGAGGGAGAAAAACGTTTATAATGCTAGGATTGCATAACATTTAACGGCATTTCAGATGCCTTTGCTTTCAAAAATCGAGAATTTCGTAAGGGATAAAATCGAAGTTAATTACAAGTAGCAATGACAAAGTACCGGCGGATATTTAGACCGGCAATTACTAACTGAAACCCCGAAGTGCGTTCAATCTTCGAAAGCTGTTGTGGTAGAGATAGCCACCCGCTCTCACGTGTAGCGTAACATCTGTAAAGCATAATTGCTGATCGATGGATAAAATAAAAAAAAAAAAAAAAAAAACGTGTAGCGTAATCGATCGTCTGACTATATGCCTCATCTTCGACACATCTGATGTAAGCTTAGTGCCGGAGTTGTGACAGAAGGATAATTCTGCTCGTTTCTTACCTCGTAGGATCTTTGAGTCCGCGTATTCTTACGAGGGAGCACTTGGAAGGCACTGAGGAAACTCTCGCACATGTCAAGTAGCGCTTAACGAGACGTGGGAGGATCGATACGTGTTCACCCTCGTTATGACGTCACACAGAGTAGGACGTTTACATATCGCACCGCAGTGTTACGCACAGGAAGCTTCCTCCTTTGTACATCGGCGAGAAACCGCAGTCCTGTCTGCACGTCTCGGGGAGAAACTGTCAGCGTCACTGGTTTACCTGCAGCGCGAACTCATTTGGAAACTGAAAACGCAGGCGTTTCAACATCAGTGGCTAATATAAACGTATTTGGAATATATGAAGCGTTTAAAAATATATGTATATACCCTTTGAAGAAGCGAGAGAGGGAGAGAGAGTAGACTCTGGAAGCCGGTTTACACTGGTGGCACGGAACGCGTCTCTTTAGCTTCGTCCTACTGAATCCTCTCATAATTATAATAAGGAGAATGTTTACACATTGTGTTTTGTTTCATATGTTTCGTGCATATCTACTTAGGGAATCCTTCCTTTTTTTCGCACATTATAATTGCTTAGTTACTAAACGTGCACAGATGCCGAACGGTTGACAAGTATGCAGGAGCTAGACCTACAACGGTTCGAATCCCAGATATTATATTGTGTTTTTTATTGTAGAAATGCGAATTCTCTGTTAACAGCATTATAATTTACCAATTACAAATTTTACTTAATTTTATGGTATTTATACTCACACGTAAAAACATGTTTCATTCCTGATGTGAAATAAAATAAAAATGGAAGCTAACCAAGGATCGGGTGTGTAAATCTTCTGCTTCTATTACTGCCCACATTCTACGGGGCATGTATGAGACCAAATTCCTACGAAAATTTTCAGGAGTGGACGTTTCGCATTATATAACAGTACCATTCATAACATATGAATGGGCGCGCGTGTTTACACAACCAGTATTAAGGCAATTTTCTAATAACATTGCATTTATTTTGAAAAGGATAAGAACATTAAGAATATGTTATTTTTAAAATGCTATAAGGCATTGCTATTACATGTACATACAGATCAAGGATTCATGTTGGTCTACTTACGGAACACATGCGTTTAACCGCTCGACTACCATGCATACGGCCAAGCCGCAAAGCAACTTCCTATCTATCGCATAGCTTTGAAATGAAGCTAAAGTGGCATCAAAGCCTATACGAGAAAAATTAATTATTCTTTCACATTAGTCGTGTGTAGACTAAAGTATAAAAAGGTAGAATCAGAATGAAAACTTCAGTGCCATAGCTGGGATTTAAATCATTGAACTTTTCAGTCTGACTCTACCTTTCCAAAACGTATATTATGAACGCAGCGTCAACGAATGCTTCCGATGTTTTCCGAATCGAACTTCGTTTCTGGTAGTTGCTCTTTTTTTTGGGGGGGGGGGGATTGGGTTTAAAGAGGGTACGTCAGTTAATACATTTAGAAAGCAGAAGTATCCAAACGGTATACCACTGAAAGCTAACAAGCCACAAACAAAACTGATGTGTTACATCCTGATCTCTACATCCTGGCGTTCATTTTTATACAGACTGAACAAAAAGTATGGAACATTGACTATAAATCAGTAAATAGCTCATGGTTAGTAAATTTATTAAGTACGAGGGTGGGTCAAAAAGTAATGCCTCCTATTTTTTCCCCTTAAATGAGTAAGTTATGTGAAAACTTTGAATTTGGCGCAATTCCTCAAACCTTCTTCTCCAATCACCTGTAGTAGTAACTTCCTAAGTCAGCAGGTGGCAGCACTGAATCCTCTTGCTAAATGGCTGACATCGACATTCGTATTAAACAGGGTTCTGTCATTGATTTTTTTACTTCGGAAAGTGAAACGCAAATTCGCATTCACGAAAGGCTAAAAAATGTGTGTGGTGATGTAACAGTGGATTTCAGCACTGTTAGACGATGGGTTCGTCGCTGTAAGGAAGCTGAAGGGCAAACACCATTGGCAGATGAAAAGCGAAGCGACAGGCCGATGTCTGCAGTGACTCCATGCAACATTCAGCGAGTCGATGACATCATTCGTGGTAATCGCCGGGTAAAAACAGGTGATTGTGTCGCATTACCTTCCTCAGTAAAGGCAGCGAGATGACGATTATTCAACAACTGGGTTACTCAAAAGTTTGTTCACGTTGGGTACCCAAAACAAAGAAACAAGGAAAACAATAGCCTCCGAACACTTGCAGCGATTCAATTTGAAGGGAGAGTAGTTTCTGGAAAAAATTGTTACTGGAGACAAAACGTGGGTTCATTTGTTTAAAAACCTGAATCAAATAGGCAGTCAATAGAGTGACATCACACAACGTCACCGAAGAAAAAGAATTCAAAACTCAGCGGTCGCCAGGGAAAGTTATGCGACAGAATTTTGGGATGTAGGGGGTGTGCTTATGATTGATTTTTTGGAGCAGGGATGCACAATAAATTCTGTCCAATTCGTCAGAACTCTCAAAAAGCTGAACGCCCGTCTTCGCCGAGTTAGCCCAACAAAAACTATGGCGGATGATCTTCTTTTCCATGACAGTACAAGACCACACACCAGCCGTTACACCACTGCAGAAATTGAGAAATTGGGATGGCAAGTCTTACCTCACCCCCCCCCCCATACAGCCCTGACCTGGCACCATCAGACTTCCATCTGTTCGGGCCACTAAAGGAAGCTCATCGTGGGATTCATTTTGAAGATAAGGAGGCTGTGAAAACGTCCGTGTGTCAATGGCTTAGGAAGCAAGGCCGTGTGTTTTACCACACTGGAATACATGCCCTAGTTAAAAGGTGGACCAAAACTGTGGAAAAGGACCGAGATTATAGTGAATAGTGACAAATTAATCGTCAATGTTTTAGTTTTGAAGCTATGTAAATTGGATTCAATTTTCTTGGCAATTAAAAGAGAAAAATGTAGGAGGCATTACTTTTTGACCCACCCTCGTATTTTTTTTATTCTCCTATGAGGCAGAGTAAGGTGCAATACTTCACTCAGGTGAAGGGTTAAGGTTCAGAATTTTCAATGAATCCATAATATAAATTTTAGATATTCTGATATTCCTTAATAGGCTAAGAAAACTCCCATTCAAATATTTTTTACTGAAATCGAAATTTGAGAATTTACAGGAAACGCACTAAATGAAGTTGTGTGAGAAGGTGTGCTATCATCTTTTGGGGAACCTCAGTTCAGATGAGTTAATCGAATATAAGATAATGGTACACAGAAACAAAAGGGCTCCCGCTACTGAAGCAGGAAACAGAATGTAGGATGTGTGCTTCTGCGTTACCCCTTGGAGGGAAATCTGAAGAGCAACAAGATCCAGTTGACGACAATTTTAAAGCCACTAATTCCCAACGGTCCGCCCTTCTCTAATGCGAGGGAAGCTTCTTTGGTACAAACCCGACATCCACCGTCCAGCTGCTACCCAGCGATCTTCTCACCTGAATGTACCACACTAAAAGAGCTGTCAAATGAAACGATGGTTGCAGGAAACTTCTGGTAAATAAGAAACTACTCAAAATGATGCCTATTGTTCTGGGGAAACCACGAAAAATACGTGGGTCGGAAAGGTCTATCGCCGGGGTCGAACCTGTTATCTCCCTATAGTTATGCTATCGCGATAGTTACGCAGGTAAGGTTTTATCGGGAACTTTCCGCATTCTTGAGAAGAGAAATGTCAGAATTAAAACAGCTGCCAGTCTTCACAGGCAGCTGCGAAGCGTATTTCGAATTACTTTTAAGGTAATTATATTTTTTCGGAACAGTCCCGAGACAGAATTACTTCAGCAGAATTATCGGTGAAAGTGATTCAATGGATACCGATGTTGAGGCCTTTGCTCGTGAAATTTCTAGACCTGTTGAGCACATTTACCTGTACTTTCCAGGACTGGTGCAGTAAACATAAGTATTTAATGCAATTCTACAGGAAGCACGGTTCTCGACTCACTGAAAGCAAGCCTTCAGAACCACAATAAAACTCTGTGGATTCTATTTAATGAGCACAGTAATAATAATTATAAGTATGCCTAAAGGGAAAGTTCATAGGGCTCCGTTAAGGGACGCAGATAAAAATAACATCCTAAATCCCCTAAGGCAAAACCTTCCTTGGTTTCCTCTCTTTTAAATTCCAACTACGTCATCCCCCATTCTGGATGAGATAATCCTTTTCCAGTGAGTATTCATTCCTCTTACTTTGCAAGCCCTTGGGCGGCGGGATGGGGGGTTTAGAAATGTGGAACTCTCCCTCCCTCCCTGCTGTGGTGGGCAAGGGGTTTGTTTAACTTTTGACCTCGGGGGCGGCTGTTCTACAGGTGTTCCGGTTCCCCTGCTATAACATTTGCATGGATAAACAAAAGTTCACTAAGGGTAGACGAGTCATCGAGACGTAAAAAGAAATCCTTTTATACTTGTAACACTATAGTTAAGCTTTTGTTCGTGCATGCAGCGTTTCTCCCACTTACAAATACTCAACAAGGTTTGTGGCGTCATAAATAGTGTTTTGAAGTTCGTTATAGAGTGATTCATTATTTTACGTTTGGTTCTTTCAGAAAAATAATGTTATAAAATATGAACTTTCATTAGAGAAATAACGGCTGTGCAGTCTTTTAAGACCTACGTGAAGTAAATGCTTAATAACCTGAATCATGACCAGCCATAGGGATTCTTAAGCAGTTGACTTCAGGTTATCTACAGTGAGAGCAGTGTTTGCTGACAGGCAGGCTAAAGTGGTCCTATTAGATTCTGCAAAAACCATAAGAAAGTATGACATTTGGTATGGTTTGTTTCCTCCGACATCCCTGCCTACTGTCCACATTTCCTTTGCATAATAATGACATCCACACGTTTATTAACTGAGAAATTTTAAAACGATTTTCTCTTCATCCTTTTTATGGAGGTCTTAAACAGTGCAAATAAATTCCCCAGCTTTCAATGAGATGTACTAAATTAGCGTAAAATGTTTGCTGTAATTCAGTATCCCTAACAGTGCAATGATCAGCGTAAAATCTTTTATAAGGACATATTGTGTCCCACCTTTTTAAAATAATTATTGTTTTGCCTTTTTTAACTAACTTTTAAGGCGACTTGCGCCGTGGCATAGTGGACTAGAGGATTATACGCTGGTTCCCTGTCACGGAATGCGCTCGGTTTTGATGTCATGCTTGGGGAGGGGAGTGCGGATTGTAAGTCCACGGTATAAGACCGCTACCCATTTAGCCTCAAGAAAAGTTCGAGGAGCTGCACAGGTAGCAAATACGGTAAAAAAAAATTGCAAACTTTCCGGTTTGGGTTGCCGAGATGCTGACCACAGCGGCCCCTCCTTCCGGTATGAAGGATCACCAGGGCTAGGAAGTTCGTACTGCTTTTTTTTGCGTACAAATACACCTTTTTTATATCTGTTGTTTATAGAACATGACTTTTAATGTTAAAACAGCTATCTTTTTTATTTTTTTTTTATATTTTTTCATTTTTTTTAAATATTTCTTTTCTTTTATTTTTGTTTATTTATTTAAGATGGGACTGGGTACCGGGTAAGATTTTACTGCTCGCTGTTCCCTATACAAGTTGCGACCGACCCTCTCCCGGCATCCAAACAAGTCATAGATAAGAAACGCACAGCGGACAGCCATTGAAACCGGTTGCGCAGAGAAAAAATGACTTATGAGACATTCGTAAATGCACATCTATTTATATCATTATGCACAACATACAAATTCTTATATAGTACATACGGGTTTGTCTCTGGCTGATCGCATTATTTAAATAGGCACATTGTGGCAACACCCAAACAATTGTAACGCGGATTGTAACGTTTCCTAATCAAATGTAAAATAATATCCAAATGATGAAATTAATTTCTTAAATATCTGAAGACTCTTACTAGACCAAATGCCAAACCAGGAACTTTATTACATATTTACTCATCTGCGGCGGTATTACTAAAACAATATTGTATCTCTGAATCCTTTCAAATGAAAAACTCATTCTATGTCCCGTAAAACAAAACTTAGTTGATTGATAATCTGTTGAAAATTCGTTAATGATTTCAGCTAATTTAGTTTCTCGATCCGGCTTCTCTTTTTTCCATGTTTGCGGAAGTACCCCAATGAAATGTAAATGCAAATAATGAAGTAAATAAGGAAATGAATACAATGGCAGTACAGCTAATTCAGTTGCTCATCTTTGAAGCATAACAAAGATGTTATTCGATACTTTTTTTAATTTTATGTCCTCCAACATTAAGTCATATCGGACGGTGAATGAAATGGGTGAAATGATGCTCAAATGTGTCCAGGATCCATGGAGCTTAGAGCTACCCGACATTCGTATGTAAGGATAAGGAAAAACCACGGGAAAAGCCTTATCCGGGTAACTCACCCTGACCGAGATTCGAACTCGGGACCTCTTGAACGTGAGGCAGGCATGCTACCATATACGCTACCGAGGGGGGGCAAATATTCGAAGGTCTTCCTTCCTACCAACGTGCTCTGTGTCATGCGGTTACACCTATTTTGTAGTAATGAGTTGCATTCTACGATGAAACTTGTCCTTGCTAGTAGCGCTGCGTTGTGTAACCATGCCTTGCCGCTCTTACACTGCTCAAGAAAATCGGTACGAACTTCCTAGCTCTGATGATCACCTACCTCTGCCATGCGCCGGCAGTTAGGGCAGTTAGGTTGGTTGGCTCTGGCTCGATTCGGGCTGACATGTCTTGAGTTATTTTATTTATAGGAATAGATAATTTTAACCTTCAAGTGGCATGGCTGCGCCGTGGCTGAGTGGTTAGACTGCATGGCTCTCACCAAGGCGGCCCGGGTTCCATCCCAGGCGACCGCAAAGTGAGATTTGTGGTAGACAACACGGCGCTGGGGCGGGTTTTCTCCGGGATCTCCGGTTTCCCCCGCCATTTCATCCCATCGATGCTCCATCTTCATCTCATGTATCATCAATGTCACCGCCTGCGGTGCCGTATGTAGTAAAAGCGCGCGTTAAACACTACACATTATTCAAGTGGCACTATGGAATACAATTTTTAAAGCATACTAGCCCAAATAATAGTAAACAATTACATTCGAAAATATTCTGCAATATTTAATAAAACGCCTGTTAAAACATAAGACTAAGATTGATTCGTTATAACCAGGAATTATATTTTTTAAGCTTTGTCGTTCTCGAGTGTTCCATGATAGCCATCTATGTATATTACTGCAATTAAATGCAGTAGGCTTTTGTTTTTACCTCGTATTCTTTGTGGATTACGATTATCAACTGGCTTTTGTTTATACACTCATTAAGTGTGGAACGCGGCAAACATTTTCTACTCCATGGCGTTCCACAGTGAGGGCTTTCTACTCGTAAAACCTTTTTTAGTCTTTTAGTACTTTATGAAATGAAATTAAGTGTTTTACAGTAAATGTCTGTCAAAAAAACGTTATTAATGTTGAAAGAATTATAATTAATGTAATTGAGGAATTTTAAGACTCCTAATGATATAAATGAGTAAGGGTCCTTTAATAACATTTTTATATTAGTGCGAAAACGAAATTTGTTTCTGGTAACCACGCTTTGGGCTTTGAATTCAGCCTATATTAATCGTATATGAATTAGTACCATTCTTACCGGAAAGACAATATGCTCCTTTTCAAAATCTTACAGTTCATTGTCATTAGTACACAATGTTGTAGTGTAAGGAACTGATAGGAGTGGTATGCTGTGTTTTCAGTTGACCTCCCTTTGAAGGAGCCTGCATGCAGGAGTGAAACAGTTCATATATTGTGTTGCAGCTATTTGTTAATGATGCCGAAGTTTATGAATTTATGAAAGGGTAGAGCCAGACTGAAAAATTCAATGCCATAGTCGGGATTTGAATCACGGATCTTTTTCAGTCTGGCTCTACCCTTTCATACTGCGTCCTACACATGGCTAGTGTGAAAGAACAATTAATTTCCATTAATTGTATCTAATAGAGGTCCAAACTATAAAGCCCGGGTCTTTAAGTACGTACAGCATAGTAAGTCGTCATTAAGGTAGTTGTCTCATGTGTTTATGAGAACTCCTAGTGGTTTACTGGGAAAAATACGAGTCAGTTGGAGAATTTAATGTCATGTCGGCATGTTGGCCGTAGTAGCTCAAATGGTTAGAGCGGCTGGACGGAAACCAGAAGATCCATGGTTCAAATCCTGGCTATGGAATTGAATTTTTCAGTCTGGCTCTACCATTTCATAGTGCGTCCTACAAACGGCTAGTGTGAAAGAACAATTAATTTCCTTTATGAATTTAGTTGTTAGTGTCCATTTAAACAAACATTCTTTAAAACAGTTAATAAATTATATTCATATATTTTTACACCTATTTTGTCATGTTGAGTTATGCTATTATGAAATATTATGAACCATCACTAATAAATTATTACATTGTGACTTCTTGGGTTGGTAGAATTAAAAGTCTTGTTTGCAGAAATTTAAAATGCTCTTTATTGCTGTAAAACGATTTGTACAACCCTGGCAGCAGCAAAATGACCTGACATACACAATCGCAGTCTTCAAAGTCGTCTTGTTGCCCACTGCACGTAAACAAACAAAAGAATTCGCTGCGCTACAGTTCAAAAGCACAATTACAACAAAGCTGCACAACTCTCTAGCAACTGACAACTGACCACGCTCTAACACTTTGCGGAGTTTTTATACCTCCAGTCATTATTCTAGAATGAAGTCGATCGTTCGATAACAATCGCGACGCAGCAAAAGACGGAACTATCCAGACATCTCTTTCTCTCTCTGTCCTCTCTCTCTCTCTCTCTCTCTCTCTCTCTCTCTCTCTCTCTCTCTCTCTCTCTCTCTCACGTAATGTTAAACATCTTAAAAGGGGCCTAAAGCATAAAAGAACTAACTAAACTTAAGACGAACTTAACCTGTTACTTCTGACTGGTAGTTTCTAATGCTCGATAAATATCTTGATATATTCCATCAATAATAACAGTTTCATTGAAAGATGATCATTCAATCTGTAGACTTGGGTTCGATATGGTCCATTTTTTCCCATGTAATACGAGCAAAATACCGAAAGAAACACCGTATAAAATTGAAAATAATTCAATAGAATACAACAGTTCACCTCTGTGGTATTAGAGTTGCAATTTGCTTCACATTCAAAGGGTCCCAAGTTCGAATTTTGGTTTGAATGAGTTACCTGGATGAGGGTTTTTCCCCATGGTTTTCTCTTATCCTAAGAAATGAACGTCGGTTACGTCCAAAAAATCTCTAGGGATCCCAGGCTCATTTGAAGCAACATTTCATCAATTCCATTATTATGGACATTAAATGATTAAAAGAGAAATACAAATCTTTGGTCTAAGCAGATTGGCTCAAAACCTAAATTCCCTCATGTAAGATCACATTGGCGACCCTAAATAGCCTATTTAAGTCATGGTTAGACCTTAACAATGCATTGCATCAAACAGCGTGTTTTTCTTAAACTATGGCCATAGTATTATTTCTAATTAAATCCCGTTATGATTCTTTGACATTTTCCCTTCCTTAGATATGAAGTATGGAAAGCAAAATAAATACATGTGCATAAATACAGTACATTCTGTGAGTTACATTGTTAGAATGCTCCCTTTCATGTCCTCTGGCGTGCTGCACGATAAAAGCTAGCGAGAAATATGCTTTTGTATTATTTAAGCATTGTGGTTGAATGTATTCACATTATATATGGGCGAGGAGGCTTTATTATTTCATCAGTTATCCTGTAAATGAATTAGTTTTGGTTATCGCTGTAAAAACCTCACAGTAGTAATTTTTTCGTGTATCCCCTGTCATTTCACGTATCTGCAAGAGATACACGTTAATGTACTGTCCCGCATTGAGAGATTCCAGCGCAAAAGCTCGTTGAATTCCACGAGCACCATTCAGAAAGCCCTTTAATACGCTATAAACGTGATGGGTAGCTGCCCGTACCTCAAACAGGGACTATAGCCGTCCGTTTTAGTAATTCATTTTATGGAATTATATGGCGCGCGTTAATCTGATCTTTCAGAGCTCTCGCGAGCAATTGTTTAGTCCAATAGAGACGTATCGGCTACTACCCTCTGACATATCCAGGCTTTACTGACATTTGTGGCACAGCATGATTAAAACGAAATGCGGGAATGAGTTTCATTATCGCTGAATGGGCCAGTACGCGATTTTCTCCCGTCCTTGTGATAGATTAAAACTTAGGCGGAAAATTGGGAAAATTCTGACAAGCCATGCGATGCAATGAATAAAAAAAACCTGCGTTCGTAAATGGCGGCTGCAGGGGTAATTTTAAGCTCAGAGGTCATTCTTCAACTTCCTTTTGGTAGCCGAAATATAGATCGATAGCCCCCTTCCCCCAAAAGAGAGAAATAAGCTTTACTGTCCTCATAACTCAAACACATTTATTACTCGATGGGCGGTGAAATTTGTGGTGCAAAGATATCTGAGGGATATAACGCAGCGGGTCTGTCTCTGTAAGATAGACATGGAAACTTGATTTAGAAAATCTTCTTTGACTCCAGTCCTATAGTAAAACATCCTTTCAGAAGTTTGTGAGATATATGAGGCTAAAAGAAATCTGGAGGAAACGAATAAAAGGAAACACAGATCTCTATAAAGAGAATTATTTTTATGTGGTATAAACTTGATATTTGTTGAGCATTGTTTCGCTTTTTTGCTACTCTATTTTCAGCTCTATTACCTCTGCTTCTAACTGGTTGCTAGAGAGTATTTACTTCCGTTTAAAGCTACCTTAATTTAAACTTCTAACTACCCTGTAAACAGCAACGTCAGATACTGGTACCGAGCGAGATGAAACCGGGGCAACGTATGATGTCCACATTTGGATTTGGGTTCTATTCTCTAGCCGCTTATTACCCTTTCTATGTAGCTTCAACAGTAGAAACCCGGAACTGCTAAACATTTTCGTACGTTTCTGCGCCCTTCTGCCTACGGATTGCAGCCTACTGTGGATTTTTCTCACTTCAACCTTCCCTCTTGCAGAAGTGGTACTACCTACAACAGATTTACCCAGGTTTCAGTGTTCGAGATGTTTCCCTCCGCAGTATAATCTACATAGATGCTAGAAACCAGCATCCCGTTCAGCCCGAGTGTGCATCAAGTTTACTTATCTTTTACTTAGCTTTAATTTAAGTGTTCTAACCAGTTGTTTAATAATTTTATTTATTATCAAATTTTTTGATTCCTATTTTACCCAAAGGTATATTAGGAATATAGTTTACAAATTTATGGATATAATACAATTTACAAAAACATAACAAAATTCAATATCAAGCTGACAAATAGTAAACATAAAGATAAATCACTTAGCTTAGAAGTTATTTTGTTTAAGAAAGCCGTGGAATATTGATACGGTTTGTAATTCCTCAGAATTTGTAATTCAGTGGTTTTGAGAAAGTGTAACCTAAGGATTGAAGCAATAATTCAAGTTCGTATGTTTCAAAACAGAAAAACGGGCAATCAAATAAAATTAGATAGTGGAAGAATAGAAAAAGGGATTCTGTAAAGAAGTAAACACAAGAATTGAGGATATTGAAAAATAAGACTTACGGGTTACTCTTAATAACAAAAATCTCTGAAATTATATAAAACATTGAAAAATGATTGGGGTAGAGGAAAATATATTGACATCTGTGATAAAGTAGGAAGAGAAGGATTGGCATGGTTTAGAACAGGAGTAATATACTTAAGGGGTATAAGGAATGGATATATTAAGGGAAAATGTCCAATGCGCGAAAAAGAAGATAGTACTTGACATTATATTTCTGATTGTCAAAAACCAAAATATTGGAGAGATGAATTTCTTTTGCATAAGTGGAAAAACATATTAAATGAAATAAGAGGCAAAAGAATCTTGAATCTGAGATCAGAAGAAAACATAATAAAACTGGGAAAATTTATTGGCAAGGTAAGACAAAAATGGCTTTGGAAAACAGGGAAGACTAATGAGAACTAGGAAAAATAGCTGAAGGTATAAAGAGAAACAAAAATATAGATCCCAAGTTTTAAAATGTTCCGTTATATACACAACCTGGGTTAATTATAATGGGGAATATGCAACTCCAAAATAAGCAGTATGTAACATATTGTATTTATGGTATATTAATTATGTTATATATGTATGAAGTTTTATATGCTAGATATTTTAATAAGAAATAGGAAATAAATTAACTAAACTAACTAAAATAGTAAGGAGGACATGTAGTGTATTTCACCCAAAAATTCAATTTCAAGATTTCTTTGGAAATATGTGTTTTGAGGAACCCTGAACCCCTTCCTCCCCCCCAAAAAAGCATAAATGTTTTTAAAAAGTTCCACGTAAGTGGTATCAGTGAAAAGTATATCCCCCATAGTGCGCTCCTTCAGATGAATTTTCAAAACTTTTGGTTTTGCTCCATGTCTAAGATATCTTCATGTAAAATGAAATATGCATCTAGATTTTCTAAAAGTGACCTCTAAGGTCCTTAATCTGAATTTTATTTTACATAACTCGCACACCTAATAAACACATGGAGTCTGGCTACACAAAAGTGGGGATTTCATTAAAACACAGACTTAATGTTAAAAAGAAAGAAAGAAGGAACGAAAGAAAGAAAGAAAGAAAGAAAGAAAGAAAGAAAGAAAGAAAGAAAGAAAGAAAGAAAGAAAGGAAGGAAGGAAGCAAGGAAGGAAGGAAGGAAGTAAGGAAGGAAGGAAGCAAGGAAGGAAGGAAGCAAGGAAGGAAGGAAGCAAGGAAGGAAGGAAGGAAGCAAGGAAGGAAGGAAGCAAGGAAGGAAGCAAGGAAGGAAGGAAGGAAGGAAGCAAGGAAGGAAGGAAGGAAGCAAGGAAGGAAGGAAGGAAGCAAGGAAGGAAGGAAGCAAGGAAGGAAGGAAGCAAGGAAGGAAGGAAGCAAGGAAGGAAGGAAGGAAGCAAGGAAGGAAGGAAGCAAGGAAGGAAGGAAGGAAGCAAGGAAGGAAGGAAGCAAGGAAGGAAGGAAGCAAGGAAGGAAGGAAGCAAGGAAGGAAGGAAGCAAGGAAGCAAGGAAGAAAGGAAGAAAGGAAGAAAGGAAGAATGAAAGAAAGAAAGAAAGAAAGAAAGAAAGAAAGAAAGAAAGAAAGAAAGAAAGAAAGAAAGAAAGAAAGAAAGAAAGAAAGAAAGAAAGAAAGAAAGAAAGAAAGAAAGAAAAACACTCTAATCTCCCTTTTTCTTTTGCATATTTAGGTAGTAACATCATTTCTACAGATATTTATCTTGTTTGATATGAAGTAGTAGAAGAATGAACTTTTGTAGAATTAGTATGCTGAAGAATGAGTAAAGTAAGCTATGTGAATAAGATAACACAAGATTTATTATTTGACTTGTTCCAATTATCCTAGACAACAATGCGTGATTTATTCAATATAGGGAAACATATATTTTATATGAATAATTATATACAAAGAGGTATGATTGCGCAAACTTCAACGGCAACTTCCTGACGTTAAGCTGAAACATAAGTTCCTGAATCGTGCAGGGCTGCATAAAAATTGGTCAACATTAATAATTAATCACAACTTTATAATTTACTTTTTCCATTAGGATAACGAGATAAATCTAGAAAAATAGTTTTTTTTTTCTTTCCCATGTGTTGCTAAAACGATTCATTTAGCCACAAATTGGTACTAAAGAACTGGATTCCTGCGTATCTATTGCAATAAAGTCGTGGGGTTAGGCTAGGTAACACCGCAACATTGGCGTGCGTTTGGAGCGGAAGGTCAGGAATGTAAACAATACAACTACTTACAGCGACACCAGGTACATCAGCACCTCTTGTCAGTGTTTCAGATGTATCTTATGTATTCAGAAGGCAGTCGTTACAAATAAAGGGTATGCTTCTTGCTTATGGCAAATCCGAGTGGAACATTAATCAAGTGCAGCACTTGGGATAAGTTTCCAATACAATTCCAAACCCGAGTCATAGCAAAGATTCTAATAAAGCACATTTGGAGTATCTACTGTAATTAGACATCTTACTGATGTTGAGTTACTGACAGTAAATAAATGTAGAATTTATGATAATTCAGATGGATTGTCTCATTCTGCGCTGATTCGGTAAAATCAATAATTCTTGTGTGGTTATGGAAAAATTTATTTGGAAAACTTGTACCTTACGAATTTCTTCAATAGAGAACGTTTGAGACACATATATGATATTTGCAAGCAGATCACTGTTTTCAACCCTACATGATTACAGAATGTTGTGGAAGGGTCCAGCAGAATGCACATTGTCCAATGCAAGCAAGCCTTGCACAATTTTGAAGTGCCAAGGGGGACTACAGGGTTCTATTAAGTACATGTTCCGTTTAATTCCATCATGCACCAATGCTCCCCCTACTCCGTTTTGTTAAAATTACCGGAAAGGCAGCCTTTAGCGTACAGTCTGCACAAGAATTCCCTCGGAATTGATTGCAGCAACCGGTTTCATTTTGGAGCTACTCTTCTTCTCTATTTTGGGACCATTTTGCTTGTGTATAAAAATCACAAATACTAAAATTGTTATAGTGGGATCATGAGAAGTTTAAGATGACTGTATATTTATTTTAGAATACTTAATATCTGTTTTACCCTTAGTTACTTAAGGCAGGGGAAACATGTCGTTTGTAGCCAAAGTAGAAATTTTCGAAACTGTTCTTGACGAACATATTTATTCCCATCTTTAGTTGAAAAAAAAAAAAAACAGTTGACGCGGAAGGCAGTCAGTGTAAATCTTAAACCCGCAAACAGGGATGTGCATCAAACTTAATGCACTGTTTAGGCACAATTTAAAATTGTAAGACAGGGGTTTAAAGGAACGTCCTCCCATGCTAGACAGCTTTTAATATAAATTGTTCCACTGTGTCTATTAAGTTGGGAAAGTACTGTGCTCTGGTGCCAAATTGCATAGGAAATACATGTTTTATGTACTCCTGAACTTAAAAAAGATGTGTGTACGTGTGTATGAGGTGTAAAAAATACAATAAAAACAAAAGGTCTAACACAGTATGAACAACTTGAACACGGAAAATTGGATAAATATTAAATTTAATGCGCGATCCGGGCTCCATTTAATGTTCGGAGAGCAAGATTTTCAGAAACCGCCTCTTACCCAGGCAGTGTTCATATATGAGGTTTGTGCGCTTTCCTTTCTAGAAAATTCCTTAAATATTTTATTAAGAGGTTTATTTTATTGATGATTATATTTTTAAAGAAATAAGCGTTTTGTTTTCAATTTTTTCAGTTTTATTTTAATTATGCAACATTTTGTAATAATTTGACGAAAAGAATAACAACAAAATATATACGTACTTCATATAATATTTTTGTTCTTTTCTTTTTTTTTCCTTGTTTTCGCTGCTTTTACGCTTCTGTAGGTTTATTTTTTCTGTTGTGTACGATATGTACGTCAACACCCATGCCCAAGATGGGACTCAAACCCGCGAACATCAGCTCTGCGAAACTCGAAGATATACACTCTAGCGACCACGGCTACGAGGGCTGGCTTTCATTTGGACAAAAGATATTATATTTCTGTGTACAAAATTATATTATTATCCAGGAAATTCAATTTTAGTTTACTGCCAGGTTTAACAGAAGTACAAGTTATTTTGTCTGTTAAAAATATTAAATTCAAAATTGTATAAACTGTTTATTTAATGACGCCAAATTGCAAGATACAGAAATGTACAGTGCTTTCTGCCTTTTACATTTTATGGTTGTTGTTAGTACACTAAATTATGCTGCAAAAGAAAATATACTTTTATATCTTCAATATATCAACTTTGTGCCCGCTTCTGTTACATAGGTGGTAGCGTGAGTGCCTCACGCGAAAGAAGTCCCGATTTCGGATCTCAGTCGGAATGAGTTATCTGGATGAGGTTTTATTCTGGGATTTTTCCCTAAACCTCAAACCTCAAACCTAAACCTCAGGTAACTCTAAGCTCTTTGGACGCTGGGCTCATTTCAGCATCATTTCATCCATAACCCGATGTCTTAACGTCGGAGGAGGTTCACTAAAAATGTAAGCTTTATAATTCAATTTGCAAATGCAAAAATTCACATTTTCGTAATTATGGTGCAAATGCTTTCGCGAAATTTTTCTAAAATGTTAATTGTAGTTTTAATCAATTTATATTTGTTGTGAAACAAATACTTTTAGTCTAGAAGTTGTAAAAACACTTTTCGTGCCTATCGTTAATAAATGTAAGTTTAAAAAGGCACCCCTCTGCTCTGGATAGAAATAGAAAAGATAAAAGAAATGTGTATCTTAAATTCTCGAAGTTATTTATTAAAATTTTTATTCTTTTTTAGTTTAATGCTGTCGCAAAATTTAAGAAGCGTACTAAAGTTTATGTGATATAGAGATAGCATTTGTATCTCATTTTCAAATCTCGATGGACATCGTCTGGCTGAATAAAGTGGCTTTTGCGTATACTGTATGACCTACTCCTTATGACCACATGTTGCTGGCGATGAATAAGATTCCAGCCAAGCCAGCCATCCATGTTGGAGTACAGGACTTAGAAAGAAAAGGTCTCCTGAGATGTGTAAATCAGATTCTCCGCGTGAGAGAAGCGCTTTCATTAGGCTATTTATGTGCAAATAACATAAATGAAGCACACCATCGAGGTTTGCTCTCAGGGTAGATAACACGGTATTGTTATTAACATCATGCTATTGACTCGACCATATTCTCCTAATGGGCTCACACTCCGTTTTGGGGGGAAGGGGTAGTAGCTAAGAGCCTCGAAGCGCTGTGTTGTAATTTCACCTCTGCCGCTACCTGTGCATTACGGTGTCTTAACCAAATAATATTCCTCCGTGGTATAACACAACACAGTCCGTCGTTACAAACTTCATTTTTTTCTTAGCAATAATTCGCAGAAGTAATACAAAACAGACAAACTCAAAAATTTCAATGTTTGTAGGGAGAAGCTTAAAAATATTTCAAGAGTGCGTATATTATCCACGTTTTATTTCGAAAGAAAATTCCTAGAAATCTATTTTCTGGGCTTCTCTTGTTACAAAAAATAAAAATAAACAAACAAATCAGTCAAGTGTATAATGGTGTAATACCATAAGCACTAAAGAACTCTTAGGTTTCTTAAGTACATCTCCTGATTGACATGACAAGTGGTACAAACAACCATTACTCCTACTAACTATGGGCTTTATTCAATACAAAATGTCCCTTTTATTTTGAAGTGTATTATTAGCAAGACTTGGAACTTGGGACCCGGTGCGCCTTGCGGTTACTTCGGCTACATGTATTATGTAAACACAGCTTACACCACGTGTACCCAATGGCAGTATCTCTATGATGGTATAGGTGACTGTTGAGAATGAATGTCGGTCGGTAAGCGCGCAGGTCCCAACTTCCGAGCTTTAATTATTATTAGAATCTTGTACAGCATGAAAATTAATTGTTGTTTCACACTAGCCGTGTGTAGGACGAAGTATGGGCAGGTAGTCAGACTGAAAAGTTCAATGTTATAGCTGGGATTTGAACCATGGATTTTTCGGTCTCCGTCCAACTGCTCTTAATTCATTGAGCAACCATGGCCAACATGCCAGCATGACATTAAATTCTCCAACTGACCTGTGTTTTTCCCGGTAAACCACTAGGAGTTCTCATAAATACATGAGAAAACTACCTTAATGGCGACTTGTAAGTACTTTAAGGCCCAGGCTTAATAGTTAGGACCACTATTAGAGCAATCCATGGAAATTAATTATTCTTTCACACTAACCTTGTGTGGGATGAAGATAAAGCCCGGTCCTTAAAATACTTACAACACAGTAAGTCGCCATTAAGGTAGTTCTCATGTGTTTATGAGATAAAGCCTTCCACATAACTCACCCTGACCACATTCGAACTCGGAACCTTTTGAACGCGAGGCAGACGCGCTACTACAGAGACGAGCTTGGCGGAAATTATTCAGTATTTTCATTACAGTTCATATCCCATTTTCTTGAGTCCTTGATACGTTACTGTATATCCCCATGTTCTCTCTCACACACTCTCTCTTTCTCTCGCTTCCTCTTTCCCATTAAATTTTTCTTTGCATGCAGCGGTAGCAGGGACCTTCATAAAACGTGCCATTTTCCTGGAGCTACAGTGATTAAATTGCGATCAGTGGAGGTTAGTCTGCCGTACTTTGCAATACGATTACAGACTTGAGTCTTAATCAGATCTTAATTCGATTTCCCAAAAAGCGATTAAAGGAAGGTGTACAAGTGAAGTTGGGGTGGATTCCCGAGGTTAATTGCGGAGGGGATAGGGTGGCCCTGTTGTCAGACCGGCGCCCAGTCCTGCAGTTATCTCGTTAGTAAAATGGCTACGTCGAAGATATTGCAACGTCGAGGGGACTCATGACCTTTGGTGTCCTTAGTTGGTGCATGGGGATTTCTCATTACTGGTGCAAAACCTGGGCAACACTAGAGGCTTGAAAGAATTGTTGAACTGATCTGGGTAGCTTGGATCCTACAATGTTTATATGATTACCAAAGGATCATGCTGGACCTCCTGTTTCAGGATCTACAATTTATTACAATAGAAGAAGAATTTAATCTAACAATTTCTCATTAAATAAACTATACTAAATCATTTTGACGAGTGGCACGTAGCTACTATTTTAGAGACACAATTAACCTGCTAGAAGAAAACTGAATATTTAAACGGCAACGTTAACATTCGTTGTACAGGATGGTTAATAACAAAATTAACAGTAGTCACAATGCAAATGCAAACGACTGCTGCAAAACAGTAAAATTTATAAAGTTAATTTATTAAAATGATTACTCTTTTTACCAAATACTTCGACATTATACTGCAAATATGTTTTGAGATCTCTTAAATTCAAAAGAAACCATATTTTGAAAATATTTAAAAATATTTATATGATAAATAAAATTGTGTATCTTGACTTCTTGAAATAGTCTGTGGAACCTCTTCATTCGCAAAGATTTTTGTACAGTTTCATACAACTGTTAAACCATAAAAGGCAGATCTCTAAAACAATGGGCTCAAATGACCTAGCTCGGTCTTTAAAATACACAATTTATTTCAAATAACTTTTTGTGGCATTGGCAATTTCCAAAGTGCACGTTGTTTTGGTTTGACGTTTTAATACTACGTCGTTTTTTAAAGTGCTGCCGTTGTTCAATTGTTTCTCGCAATAGGAGGCAAAGGTATTGGCATTTATGGTACAGCATATCCGAATTTTAAATTTCTCTATCCTGTTTAAACGGAAGAGTAATGAAACTACTTCTGGAAAAGTTTTTCTGTATACACATGAAACAGGCAAATATAGAAATAGTTCCTGGAAGCTATGAAACAAAAAGGCATCTGAATGTAGTAAACGAGATAATTTTATTTTCTTAAACTGTGTTACCTTTCCTTCTTGAAGCGTTCTCCGGTATTGTTTGTTGTTACACACTTTCTAGTTTTCGTTGGGGTTTGCACATTCATTAGTATATGTCCAGTAACAAAGTGCTTGGAGCTTGTAAGCTGCGTGCACGAAAAGCTCAACTACACAAAGGCCCGATTGTAAAAATTGCCGCATTCATTTCTGACATTTTTTGGGAGTAGGAGGCAGGGAGAGCTGCGATATGGTATGCATGAGTTCCTTTGTTTTTCAGACCAAGAATGGCCACATTAATTGTTATGAAAGTTGGAGTATAACACTTTTTAGGTCCCACCCAATGAACAAATTATGACCTTTTACTTTCACCGAGGGGCAGGATTTCGTGCGCGAAGTTAACATCTCCCTTATTCTTTTCTTTCTTTTCTTTTTTCATTAAGGGTCATAAAATGCAGCTTTTTAAAAAAGAAAACATTATAAAAAGGAATAACTGGCCCAGTTAGTTGGCGTCCCGGTAACGTGTACTATTCAGATTTGGCAGATCCCACGACAATCTGATTGAAGATTTTTATCGGTTTCCTCGGTCGTTAGCCGTGTGTTGGATTGCACAATTTGCCCATCATTTTTAATTTTGGACTAACACTTCAGCAAAAATGTTGTATCACTAGTTTTCAAGATGAAGATACACAAATGGGAACGATTGAGAAAGCATAAAACAAAGAATGAAAGATAGATTAAAAAGAAAATCATGCTCTCCAGGGCTGGAGGGGGCAGTTAAATTCTAAACTTCCACGTCATTTACTCATGACTAATATTAACATCCATTATAAGATCTAACCTTGTTAGAAATGGTGTCCTCGTCTGCATTGAGATTTTTCTGGCATTCTTCGACATTTCTAGGTTGTAATTCACCAACTGTACTTACCTTGAAGCGTTTACATTTTATGAACAGAAGTTGTTGAAACACCCCACATATAGTTTAAGGCATCTTAGATACTTCTTTTAAGAGAAGAGTCGAATGTTTCTTTAATTTCGTTAATTTATTCCTTAGTTGAAGCTTTTGTTTTTTCTTAATTCTAGCATAGTGTGATTTCTTGTCCTAGACATACAATGGGTATATAACGATTCTGTAACTGGAACGAGAATACCAGAAATGTTTCCTGAAGCTATCTGTTTTTACATACATACTGATATCGTACAAAAAGGTTTTTTATTCAACTGTGAATGTTTTATGAACTAATAAAAATAATCTAATTAATTCGCAGATAACATAGATGAGATAATAATAATAATAATAATAATAATAATAATAATAATAATAATAATAATAATAATAATAATAATAATAATAATAATAATAATAATAATAATAATAATAATAATAATAATAATAATAATAATAATAATAATAATAATAATAATAATAATAATAATAATAATAATAATAATAATAATAATAATAATAATAATAATAATAATAATAATAATAATAAATTTCTTTATTGCCTGTGTACTTGAAATTACAAGTTATAAGCATGGTCAGGTCACTATTTACAATTACATTATAGTGCAAGTATTACAATACAGTTATTAATTACAATCAAATTATACTGCAATTATTACAATACAGTTAGTTATTAATTTCAATTATATTATAGTGCAAGTATTACAATACAGTTATTAACTACAAACTATTGCACACACACACACACACACACACACACACACACACACACACACACACACACACACACACACCTTTGCTTAGAATTCTTCCAGTCTATACAGAGGCTTATTTACAAGATATTTCTTTAGCTTGGCCTTAAAGGAGTTAATTCGTAAAGTTTTAAATTCTATTGGAAGTTTATTATATAAAGTGGCTCCTATATTTAATGGATCTTTGTCAGAAAACTTGTTTGTGTGTACTGATCTATATTCATTACTCTGACCTCTTGTATTGTGCTTGTGCACCTCACAATGTCTTGGGGTGTCTTTTGATCCAAGTATTAAAAGTAGTACACGATATACATACAGTGACAGAAATGTGAGAATTTCATTTTTAATAAATAACTCTCTGCATGGATGGTCATATCTTACATCTGAAATTATCCTTATACACTTTTTTGCAATGTTAACACTCTATTCATATGCGGAATGAGGAAGTTTAGTCTTTCATAGCTCCATTTGAAGACCGCAATCGATAGAGTATAACACAAATGATAAATGTAAGCTCGAGCGGGTCATTCACCGCTAGTTTTCTGCGGCAAAATATCGAGTTCTCAAATTAACTATGCACATGCGCGAATTATTGTCTTATAAATGAAACGTTGGTAGACATACACGTGTAGTAAGTGCATATCTGAAGAATCTTCAAAGCACTTAAAACACATACTGTATAGTGATATTTATTTTTCGACGATAATGAATAATATAAATAGTACTTACACTAAAATAAAATCAATTATTAGCTGTTTTTAAACAGGTGCTGTATACAAGATTAGTAACCTTAAAAGTGTAGGCGGACAAGTGATGGATTTTCCTTCTCTATTATTGATCTTAGAATAAACAAACAGCCTGCACTCATATTTAGTCGATGCATAGATTAAATCTCAAGAAAATATTAATAAATAAAAGGAAGCAAAAGCCTGTCTAATATTTAAGAGGTAAAAATTCTAATATAAAGTATGATTATATTTCATGCTCTGCTATAAAATATATCAGAAACTAGATGTTTTAATATAATTCATGCATATACGTGCAGTAAAATAACACGACGGTAGTTTAGGTTACCAGGCATTAAGTGCAAGAAATTCAACTATCCACTATAAACAATGGAAGTGAAATAAGAAAAAGGAAATAAAAACCATAATGAATAGAGTTTAAAATATGAATTCTAGAATTTGGAACTTGTATCAATTTTAGATTGAAAAACAAAAAAGGAACAAAGATATTAGAAAAGTAGGGATCCAAAATGAAATAATAATTGAATACATACAAGAATGACAGGATCATGTAAACAGAAGTAACTGAAGATCGAATATCACAAATAATTCAAAATTATAAAACAGTGGATGGAAGGAGGTTGGTGGACCGCGTATGAGGTAGGCAGATTAAATTTCTTAAAGAGGAAGCAAGGGACAGATGGCATAATGATGACAAATATAAGTTAATTGCTTCTTAATTGTACAGGTTACGTTCTCTCGAATAGCGCAATAGCGAAGATATTTTATAATAATTTATTCGAAGTTAAAAAAGCAGGCTAAAAATATTGGTTGGGCAACGGGAAAGAAATAGAGATGACTACTATAGGGGCGATTGCACAGTGATGAAACAATGGACTAAGTGTGGAACTATGTCTTTTGTCCCCAGCAACAAAGGAAGAAGCTCCCGGATCGATTCCTGTCACGTGAATGCCATGGTCGGTACATAGACATAACGCCCTTTGTGTTCCTTTTCCTTTAATACCCTTTCTCGCCTTCCTGCAGCACTTCCTTACGTTTTTGTGGTTTCTAGACCAGGAAGAAAAAGAAGATAAAACATTCTTGGCGGTACTTGGGAAATATTTGCTGTGCAGCGTCTAGGAGAATTGGTTCCCCGGGAATAGTATGGTCGTTTTTTAAAGAAAATGTCTACCTGAAGTGGGTTCCTGAAGCAAAGGGTAAAAGGGGTCTAAGCTACATATTTTATGTAATTTCATTCATGTTCTATACTTGTTCTTGTCAACCTCTTTTAGTTTGAATATTGATTTATTATCATAAAAATATTCACATTACATTCCTTTATTTCTTTATTTACTCTGAGACATTGTTGTTATTTTGTACTTTACGATTTGAATTAAAATATGCTATGATCGATACACTGATGCCACAATGAAACTCAGTATCTTGATTTTTGTGTGAAGGACCTGTGAAATATGTATCCTCTGTATCATCAAATTATCTTAATTTTGCATTTCCGGAAAACTGTAAGAGGAACTATAAAAATGTTATTTAAAATAGGTTAAAATTTTTAAACATGATTGCCGTACTAGTGACTAGTCTCACAATAAAATGCGTATTGAAAGAATTTGGTCAACGTTTATCAGCGGTGGAAACAGACCACTTAGGACATAAAGAAAATTGATATGTACACTTAATGAATTTCTATGCCCTTCGTTGTCCCCTTAACAAGTGAGAAACTTAACATTCGTGTTTTGACGTCTCAGATAATGAGGGACATGTGCACATATTTTTGCAAAAATTCCTTAATTTAAGCATGATGAAACCGAAATGGTAATTTATCGGTCCCTTGAAATTCGTTAAATATAGTCTACTGTATATTTATGTACATTTAAAGTGTACATATATTTTTGATGTTTTTTTTTTTTTTGGAGCAAACTTTTACCTCATGCGGTTTACCAGTTGCGAAAAGGTCACCCATAATGAAGAACACTTCTGACGACATCCCTAGAAAATTTATGGTATACATTTCATTTGTTAACATAATATAATAAACATGTGGTATTTTTTATCAAAATTGTTAGTTATTTTTGAAAAAAAAAAAAAAAGATTCTTGTACAGGGTTGTAGCTGTTTATTGTGGATGAAGATGGTGATGATGGATTTCTCACTTTTGATGAAGTTCTTGCAGAATTCTTGAAGTTCACCACGGCTGCTCTCGAGCGATGATCTCTGCACCCAGGGTCATAGTCTCGGAACGGAGAAATATTCAATTCTGCTACCGATTGATTAACTTTTCAATCATACTTTCCCAAAGAATAATATTGTATTCCACATATACAATTCGATACTTTTTCTTACAAAATTTTGATGATGATTGATAATTTCCTTTACTCCTATTAATGATGCAAAATACTAATTATAAATTAATAGCACATCAGCTATTGATGCGCCGATTATGCATCACACAAATGCGTCCATTAGTGCCTCCTTCTATGCACACTTGCAGATTAATACTGATCTACGTCTATCCTCTACGAATGTTTCTTGCAGAAGACCTGGTTCTTGTAATACTTCCTTACAGAAGAATTTAATATTACACTGCTGATCGTTTGTTTAGCATAGCAAGAATGTAGTGTCTGCTAGTCGTTTGTTTAAAAGAAAGTTAATGCAAGCAGTAGTATTTTATAAGTAAGAGCTCCTTATGTAGCCTGTCAGCTGAATTTCTTTTACTCTGTAGATGTCTTGTATTTTGCATCCAAACTGAAACATACGCTAGCAGATACCACCAGAACAACATAAAATATCTGCTACAGGGTAGACGGGGTGGGATTTTTCTTTGAAGCCTTTATTCACATTTCTTGGAAGAGACTGAACTTAAATACCAAATTTACACACGCACACACGCGAATGTTTTTAAAGTCTACATTGGGGATTTCAAAACTGGATTTTCCCATATATTGAAAGTATAACATTCTTGTTTGGGTACAGTTACTTCCTTACTATATTCTTCTTCTTCTTTTTCTTCTTCTGCTTCTTCGTCTTCTTCTTCGTCTTCGTCTTTTTCGTCTTCGTCTTCTTCGTCGTCTTCTTCGTCGTCTTCTTCTTCGTCTTCGTCTTCTTCTTCGTCTTCTTCTACTTCTTCTACTACTTCTACTTCTTCTTCAACTTCTACTTCTTCTACTTCTTCTTCTAACTCACGGTTTTGGATTGTTTAACCCGTTCCGGCTCCAAATTGGTCTGCCCATCTTTTCTTCGGTCTTCCTTGGTTTCTTCTTCGTATAGGTTTATAGTTTACGGCTATTTTTTTGGTATTCTGTTATTATTCATCCTCTGAACATGTTCTTTCCATTGATTTCTATTTCTTTCAATAGTATGGTTTATTTATTCTACTTTTAATTCTGTCCTAATATCCTGACTACGTTTTTTTTTATCAATTTTGGTATATCCAGCTATTGCTCTTATGAATTTCATTTCTGATGACTGTATTCTCGTACTATTTCTTTCTGTTAGTGTCCATGTTTCTGATCCATAAATCAGAGTTGGTATTGCCATTGTTTTGTATAGTTTTATTATAGAGTCTTTTCTTGCTTTATTTTTTAATGTTCTTCTTATTGTGCCTGTTATATAGTTAAATTGATTTGTTTTCTCTATTATATCAGCTTCCCCTTAGCAGAGACATTACATCCTAAATACTTAAAGTGTGATTTCTGCTCAATTATTATGTTATCTAACACTATTTTTGATCTTACTGGATTAATTCCTATAAATGCCATGGTTTTGGATTTATTTGCTGATATTTTCATTCCATATTCTGTAGCAAATTTATCTAGACTATACAGCATTTTCTGCAGGTCATCTTCATTTGTGGCCATTATTATTTCACCTTCTGCATACTACATAGTTTTCAATTTAGCTCCTGATACATTAATGCCTCCATAGACTTTATTCGACCAAATCCCTACTATTTCGTCAGCATACAGATTAAATAGTGCGGTTGATAAAGGACAATCTTGTCTATTACTGGTTCTCTTTCATTTATTTTTATTTTTATGTCAATGTACATACTTTTTATAACTTCAATTAGTTGTAAAGGTATGCCTCTATTATTTAAAATTTTCCACAGTATCATTCGAGATACTTTGTCAAAAGCTTTATAATAGTCAATAAATAGTAAGTGCGTCTCTAAATTTTGTTCTCGTCGTCTTTACTACATCAAGTAATTGTTGCAACAGATCTATTGAAAGATTTAAAGCTTTCTCGGCGCTTGGAGGAGAAAAACATCACTTGGCTGCAATTTCGAGAAGCCATCGTAACAAATCTATTAATTACGAGAGTAGGTCCAAAAGTAATGCCTCCTATTTTTCCCCCTTAAATAAGTACGTTACGTGAAAACTTTGAATTTGGCGCAATTCCTCAAACCTTCTTCTCCAATCCCCTGCAATAGTAACTTCTTAAGTCAACAGGTGGCAGCACTGCATCCTCTTGCAAATTGGCTGACATCGACATTCGTATTAGACAGCGTTCTGTGATTGAATTTTTGAATGCGGAAGGTGAAACGCTAATTCACATTCACGAAAGGCTAAAAAATGTGTATGGTGATGCAACGGTGGATGTCAGCACTGTTAGACGATGGGTTCGTCGCTGTAACGAAGCTGATGGGCAAACACCATTGGCAGATATAAAGCGAAGCGGCAGGCCGGGGACTGCAGTGACTACATCCAACATTCAGCGAGTCAATGACATCATTCGTGGTGATCGCCGGGTAACAACAGGTGAATTGTGTCGCATTACCTCCCTCAGTAAAGGCAGTGTGGTGGTGATTCTTCAACGACTGGGTTTTCAAAAGTTTGTTCACGTTGGGTACTAAGAATGTTAACCGCCCAAAACAAAGAAACAAGGAAAACAATAGCCTCCGAGCACATGCAGTGCTTCAGTTTGGAGGGAGAGGAGTTTCTGGAAAAAATTGTTACTGGAGACGAAACGTGGGTTCATTTTTTTTGAACCTGAATCAAAGAGGCAGTCAATGAAATGGCATCACACAACGTCACCGAAGAAAAAAAAATTCAAAACTCAGCGGTCGGCAGGGAAAGTTATGGCGACAGTGTTTCGGGATGCAGAGGGTGAACTTATGATTGGTTTTTTGGAGCAGAGATGCACAATAAATTCTGTCCAATACGTCAGAACTCTCAAAAAGTTGTACGCACGTCTTCGCCGAGTTCGCCCAACAAAAACTATGGCGGATGCTCTTCTTTTGCATGACAATGCAAGACCACACAACAGCCGTTACACCACTGCAGGAATTGAGAAATTGGAATGGCAAGTCTTATCTCACTCCACATACAGACCTTACCTGGCACCATCAGACTTCCATCTGTTCGGGCCACTAAAGGAAGCTCATCGTGGGATTCATTTTGAAGATTAGGAGGCTTTGAAAACGTCCGTGCGTCAATAGCTTAGGAAGCAAGAGCGTGTGTTTTACCGCACTGGAATACATGCCCTGGTTAAAAGGTGGACCAAAACTGTGGAAAAGGACGGAGATTATATTTAATAGTGACAAATTAATCGTCAATGTTGTAGTTTTCAAGCTATGTAAATTGGATTCAATTTTCTTGGCAATTAAAAGAGGAAAAAAATTCGGAGGCATTACTTTTTGACCCGGCTTCGTATAAATCATTATAAAGCGTCCGCGTGTATAAGTGTGTAACACTTAGCAATGTCTGATATGGCACTGTTGAATAAAATAATGGCTTCTGCTGGGGAGAAAGAAAGCAGAATCGTAATGAAGCACTTTGGAAAACTTTTAAAGGCACTGTTTATTTATACTCTTTACAAAATATTGTGAGTAGAGAGGCGAGTTTCTCGGGTGCTATTACTACTGGATATTAAACATGCATGACCTTAATGGAATACTACACAGTCTAGCTGGGAAAAGGAGCAAAAGTCTTATGAATGTTGCACTTCAGTACATTGTTCATTTCTTGAATGGCTCCAGGCAGACCTATAAAATTAATTTATGGGCCTCATGCGAAGTTTTCCTTGTCCGAGTTTATTCCAACGGCATGGCGACCTCTGCGAGAGAAAGGAAATATACTGCTCCACGTGCATTTATTCTTCATTGCAGCCATATTGAGGTACACGTGTTGTCAGTTTCATTCCTGACGTAATTATTGTTGGTATAATGAGGGCATTAAATGGCAAAGTTTATGTAAACACAAACATGAATGCCCATTAATGCAATGAACAATAAAGCTCAATTATCGTATATTTGTGATTGGAAGTGCTCAGATGGGAGAATTTAATTGCCAAATGTATCTTTAATGAAGGTAGTTGCTCATTGCAACACGACAACGCCCTCCCTCATTCTGTTCATAGCCGCTCCTAATTTGAAATTTTAAATCCTGTATTTCAAATCACTGATTTTATGTCCTTTTGTCCTTCATACCAGATATTAGGCTGATGCTAGTTATTTTCACATCAATTGCTTATACACTGGAAAAAGTTGCTGCACGCATTGGTCGCTAGTTTGATGCAGCTTATTCTTACGTTGTAAATTTTGAAGCAGTGTGGCCTGTCCTCAGCGTAGAGCAAGAGTTCCTAGTTTAATGACTGCTTCTTTTTATTATCACATCAATCGCGAAGTTGCCGACCAAGGATTACCAATATATCAGTGTTCGGAGTTACCGGATGTAAAATGCATATTACGCGATAACACTTAATTCGTTATTGACGTAGGAACCGATAGATAACCCGCCTCGTTAGCATAACCCGCCTACATGGTAGCATGTCTGACTTACGTTCAAGAGGTCCCGAATTCGAAGCTCGGTCAGGATGAGTTACCTGGATAAGATTTTTTCCGGAGTTTTCCCTTATCCTTCATGACGAATGTCAAGTAACTCTAAGCTCCTTGGACTCTGGACTCATTTGAGCATCATTTCACCCAATTCATTTACCGTCCGATATGACAACGTTGGAGGACGTAAATTACAAAAAAAAAAAAAAAAAAAAAAAAAAAAAATAGATACCTTTACTCCTCGGTTCTTGTCTGCCTTATGCGAAGACAGAACCAGTTGTGTCTTTCTTAATGGACCACCAGCCCAGTTATGTGTTCTTCACTGCAGCTGCGTTCAACTTTCATTTCTCGCAGCCTATCTTTACTCACACCATATCCTTTTGTGACTATTTCGTCCATTGTGATTATTAGTTATGAGTTATTAGTTATAAGAGAAACTGCAAGCACAAGGGGGGGGGGTCTATTGCTAAAACTCCGACTGCTACATTTCTATAATATGTGCTGGAAGATGCAATGTATCCCAGAAGATTGGCTTATGGCCCAAACCATCTCTATCTTTAAGAGAGGGAAACAGAATGACTGTAACAATTACAGAGGAATATGTTTACTGGATACGGCCTATAAAATATTTGCTAAAATAATAAACAAAAGGTTTCAGAATATAGCTGAACGTCTTCTCTCGGAAGAACAAAGTGGATTTAGAAGAGGCAGATCCTGTGTAGATAACATTTTTATTGTTAAACAACTAATTGTAAAACATAGGGAGCTTTAAAGAAACGCATATGGCGTTTGTTGACTTTGAAAAAGCCTTCGATAGGGTAAACCGATGCAAAATGTGGCAAATATTGGAAGAACGAGGATACCCACAACAATTAGTAAAAATGATACAATGCTTCTACTTCGAAACAAAAATAAATGTGAGGAACAATGGTAAAATTTCTAAAAAAAATTCTTACTAATCAGGGTGTCAGACAAGGTTGTACTTTATCACCTACACTTTTAATATTTATATTGACGACGTAGTGTGCAAATGGAAGCAGCTAGTGAATGTAGGTTTTAAAATTTCAAATAAAAGCATTTTAACTATTTTATTGTTTGTTGACGACTTAGTTATTATACAAAATAGCGAGTCTGCCCTGCAAATATCTATTTTTAAACTTAGTGAACTTTGTAACCAATATAATATGAAAATGTCTTTTATAAAATCAAAGGTAATGGCATTCATTGGGAAAGAGCTAATTAGAACAAAAGTAGTTATAAATAATCGTTGCGTTGAACAGGTAAGCCATTTTAACTACTTGGGAACTGATGTTAGTTATGACAAGGAATATGATGTCTACAATAAAATATGCTAATTTCAAAGAGTGTGTGGAACAATAAATAGAACATTTAGAAACAAAATAAGTAAAGAAACAAAATTAAAGTTCTACAAAGTTATGGTTGTACCTATACTGGCATACGGAAGTGAGACCTGGAGGTTAACTAAAAAGCAACAGAGTAAAATACAGGCTTCAGAAATGAAATTCTTGAGAAGTGTGAAAGGATGCACGAAGAGGGACTTAATAAGAAATGAAAATATAGGAGAAGAACTGGACATTTTTAGTATGAATGACAGGTTAAAAGATCTCAAACAAAAATGGAAGGAACATGTTGAAAGAATTCCAGATAATAGACTTACAAAACAAATATTACAGTATCATCCTAAAGGTAGGAGATCGGTGGGCAGACCCAGGAAACGATGGCTGGAGGACCTCGAAGGCGGAACAGGCACTTGATTGTCAATGCCATGAAGTGAAGAAGAAGAAGAAGAAGACGACGAAGACGAAGACGAAGACGAATACGAAGAAGAAGAAGAAGACGAAGACGAAGACGAAGACGAAGAAGAAGAAGAAGAAGAAGAAGAAGAAGAAGAAGAGGAAGAGGAAGAGGAAGAGGAAGAGGAAGAGGAAGAGGAAGAGGAAGAGGAAGAGGAAGAGGAAGAGGAAGAGGAAGAGGAAGAGGAAGAAGTGGTTATTAGTCTCGGTCATGCCGGTTTCTCCCAGCACTGTATTAAACTATTCACCCCAACTGCACCTGCTTACTTTTTAACAAATATACCATGATCATTGCATCCCTTAATTTCGGTATCAAGGCGTATCTTAAAATGATTTCTGTTTAACCTTTAGAGAGAGAGAGAGAGAGAGAGAGAGAGAGAGAGAGAGAGAGAGAGAGAGAGAGAGAGAGAGAGAGAGAGAGAGAGAGAGAGAGAGAGAGAGAGAGAGAGAGAGAGAGAGAGAGAGAGAGAGAGAGAGAGAGAGAGAGAGAGAGAGAGAGAGAGAGAGCTAAAATTGCTATTAATGTGGAGGTTAAATCTAGGTATGACAATTATGACTTTGCTTTATCTGGAATTATCAAAGTGTTGTGTCTGAGATATCCGTTTGTGAGGGCTCGGTTCGGTTTTAGGCCACCTAAACCTTGTCGGTTGTTGAAAGCTGGGACAGTTTCTCATCTTTTGATGTGCATCACCAGATAACTGCTTGGTCCACAGGTCGTTCAACACCCTCTCTAGGCAGCTCCAGTAGTAGGACAGGTTTTAGGCTCTCCGTAGCCTCTCTGTCTGCAGTCTGTGGCTCCTTGACTTTATCCCTTCCTCCTGTGAGATTGTAGCCATAATATATCTCTGCAGTGCACGAACAATGGTCCAAAAAGGCGGGAAACTGCCAGCAATACTAAAATAATTCTGCTCGTTCTGTTCGTTTGTCTCTGCTGCGGTCCATATATTTTATACATAGTTGAATATGTATTGCCACGATCTTATAACAAATTTAAAAGCGTGCTCTCTTAATCTCCATTTAATTCTCTTGGAGTTTTGGAACTTTTAATAATGTTTATAGATTACTTATATATACAGTTCAGGAAGCCTGTATAATTGTAGCTAGTAATGGAAATCCAAACGGATGCATTGCATGAGCTATAGGTGCAGTGTAGCACACCGATAAGTGGAAGTCACTGGGAGACCATTTATTATTGCAAGGCAGCCCATATGCAAATCACTGTAGGGATCCCATCTTCAGCGCATAAGGAACCCAAACATTCGCTGTATATCATTCTTGCATGACTTTTTGTATTTATGACATTCCATAGCTATATTTTCACGTCTTCATCGACTGGAAAACGTTTTACTTTGCTAGTCCGTAACGCCATTGTTTATCAAACTGCCCATTTCAGATTCTCTGGAATAGGAACTTTATCTTGAGCAGTAGATTTATAATCTCTGAACTCCTAGCGGGATGCTACCCTAGGGATTCTTAAGAGTACTACCATAAAAAAATGTTAATGTTTCATATTATAATACAGATGTGGCTCTCTTTCTGGAGAGATTTATTAGGCCCATAAGGATCGTAGCAAACCGGAGAACTTTTCGATAAGCTCTGCAGGCATTGAAATATTACTTTGTATGAAATGGAAAGAAATGTATCCAGGGAAAACGCTTTTTAACGAACATTCTGTATCGATTCCAGCCTTGGGAAACACAATTTGAATATATTTACTGCTCTTATCACGCAAGTTCTTCGCCCTTTGCTAAAAGGAGAAATTCTTGAGCTTATTTGAATTTTAAACCGACAGGATGTTGTAGGTTTTAGAAGCATAATTAGCACATACTTCCCAAGAAAAAACCTAGTACTAACTGTAGGGCTACCATAACACCTTTTTTTTATCGGGGACGAACGTTTCTGAGATCCTTCTCCGAGCCCCCGTTCAGCTTTGGAATATTTCGCGAAACTACCCGATTTTTAGTTTTCCTTTAAAAGTAAAGGAAATTATTAGTAAATGTGATTATGCAAATTTAGCTAAAGTCTTTGAAAGTGACAGGTAAACCTCTCATACTGTTAGTTATAATTATATTAATAAGTGGATGGGCCGATAGAGTGCTATTGTCTGTATTCCAATGGCTAACTCTGGATAAAGAACCAGAGTGGCAAGCGGTGGAAAAACTGTTATTTTTAAGAAGTGTTAACATAGTTATTGATGATGCTATACTCTTTGATGAAATAAATGCTTTAAGAACTTACCACAAAAAGAACTCTGCAACATTGGTAGGGAGTACTATTTTGCCATACCTGGAAATAATGCACCTGTAGAGTGGACAGATAAGTAAAAACGCTCACTAACGAAAATATAAAGTTAATGTTGATGTGATGATGATGTGTGGTGTGAATTCCCCAGTTTTTTATGAATTCCCCACTTTTTTATGAATTCCCCAGATTTTTATGAATTTTCCAGTTTTTTTTATTAATTGCCCACTTTTTTATTTATTCCCCAGTATTTTTATGAATTCCCCAGTTTCTTATGAAATCACCAGTTTCTTATGAATTCCCCAGTTTTTATGAATTCCCCTACTTTTTATGAATTCCCCTACTTTTTTATGAATTCCCCAGTTTTTTTTTAATGTATTCCCCCAGTTTTTTGACGTCATTATATGGTAACCCTTACTAAGTGTAAAAACATGGTTGGAGAAACATGCATTATAATTTATTTCAACTGCATTTAATTTTTAAAACATAATAATTTCATAGAATTGAAACACATATAATTATAAAGGTATAATATTTAACATGAGGTAAATTGCCGGTAAGCCCTAACAGACACATTGTAAATATGCATCAGTGCAACGCTTGTCGCTAGATCTTGTCAGCGTAGCACTATACGGCTTTTTATTTCCTGTGTTATTTAATCACATGTAATGTCATGTCGGCACGTTGGCCATAGAAGCTCAAGGGTTAGAGCGGCTGGACGGCAACCACAAGATCCGTGGTTCAAATCCCGGCTATGGCATTGAATTTTTCAGTCTGACTCTATCTTTCCATGCTTTAGCCTACACACGGCCAGTGTGAAAGAACAATTAACTCACATTAAAGTAGATGGAGATTAGCCGTTAATAACACTTTATTACAGAAGGTTCTATTGTATGGAAAAAGGAGAGAGTTGGGTTACTTTTACGGTGTTTCTTCAAGATTGCTCCTTATCTATCCAAGTAGAAGTTCCATTTACTCCTGGTAGATTCAAGGCCCGTGATGTTCCAGTAATCTCGATGTAATTGCATAGCGTTATCTAATTGTCTTCAACGCTGATAATTCTAAATCAATTATTCTGGAACTCTAATTGCATAGACGGCTTTGGTTGCGGTGTTGAGTTGGATCAAGAGGGTATTTGAACATAAGAAAGCTTAATTTCTCCTAGCGCGTAACAAAATGTTAGAGGAGAGTTAATCTGGTGCGGTATAATCAATTTTAACACATGTAGTAATACCAGGATATTAAATGTTAGTAATTTTCTGATAGTTGTGCATATTGAATGTGTTCTAGTGTGACAATTACTTCGAAAAAACAGTACGTCGTAATTAAGTTCAGCACATTTAAACGATTAACAAAGATCTGAAAATATGCCATCTCAAACAATACTTTATATGGGATAATTTTCTGTATCTTTATTTTCTACAAACCAACTGTAATGATTTTTATAAAAATCTTAAGTTTGAAGCATTATAACACAATTTTGTTATACTGTATTATGTGCAGATTACCTCTAAGGTCTCCCTCATTAAGGATTGTTTTCATATAAATTTGTGTGACTGGAAGACCAGAAAAGTAAGAAAACCTTATATGAAATAAGTTTATCATTATTTAAATGCACATATCAATTTTTGTGTTAACATTTCAAAATAATTCATGCAATAGTTATATTTTACCAAGTGTAAACTTTCAGATAAGGATGTTATTCAAATAATTGTAATATTTAAGTTTAAAACATTATTTTCATGTTACGCGCGAACGCACGTACACATATGTACCTGAGTAAGCTCATATTTTTGGATTTGTAATCATTTCTAGGGAAAATTGAAGGCAGATTGGCAATAACCAAAATAAAATATAAACTAGCGCAGGTTAAAATACAACTGTTATAAATTCAAAACTATTAGCTAACCCGCTGCTGCAGTGTGGGGCAGGTGTCTGGGTCATATTCGAAAGGTCTCGAATTAGAATCTCGGTCAGGGTGAGTTATCTGAATAAGGCTATTTTCGGGGGCTTTTACTTATCTGAAAGATGAATGCCAAGTAACTCTAACGTCCATGAACCATGGGCTCGTTTCAGCAGCATGTCACGGGTTTCATTCATCGTCTGATATGTCTTGGGTTAGAAGAAGTTAATAGAGAGCTAGTACCTCAAAGAACTATAGCAGAAACCAAACATTAAAATGCTTGCCATGCAAGGGGTCCCGGCTTCGATTCCTGGCGGTGGGGGTGGGGATTTTTCTCCGACCAAGTGAATGTGTGCGTGATCTAATGATTAAAAACCAACGAATACGAGTTAACACCTTCGATATGTTCCAAAGGAGAACGACCACTGGAAGTATAAATGGAACAAGTAAAAAAAATAATAATAAACAAAGAACAGCATAGCACTTAATGCACGTTATTGATAAATGAATGATGTTTGATATGAACTGGAAATAATAATGGATATTCATTTAGAAAATGTTTATCCTATTGAACTTTACCTGCGTTAGGTTGGTTGAATGGGAAGTAGGGGAAGAAACATCATTTGTCAGTTACACATATAGGTAGGTCTTCCAATGCACAAAATTAATTTTCCTTTTTGCTACCGATATACGTTTCCGTCCTTGTTCCCTATATATTCTGAACTATCTCTTGGATGGAAGACTCACATTTAAATGAATAACGTAACATATAAGGAAATTATGACGGTTATGCGAGGGTGGGTCAAAAAGTAATACCTCCTTCTCTCTCTCTCTCTCTCTCTCTCTCTCTCTCTCTCTCTCTCTCTCTCTCTCTCTCTCTCTCTCTCTCTCTCTGTTTTAATTGCAAAGAAAATTGAATCCATTTTTACATAGCTTGCAAACTACAACATTGACGAGTAATTTGTCACTATTCAATATAATCTCCGTCCTATTCCACAGTTTTGGTCCACCTTTTAACTAGGGCATGTATTCCAGTGTGGTAAAACACACGGTCTTGTTTCCTAAGCCATTGACCCACGGACGTTTTCACAGCCTCCTCATCTTCAAAATGAATCCTACGATGAGCTTCCTTTAGTGGCCCGAACAGCTGGAAGTCTGATGGTGCCAGGTCAGGGCTGTAAGTCTTGCCATCCCAATTTCTCAATTTCTGCAGTGGTGTAACGGCTGGTGTGTGGTCTTGCATTGTCATGCAAAAGAAGTACATCCGCCATAGTTTTTGTTGGGCAAACTCGGCGAAGACGTGCTTTCAGCTTTTTGAGAGTTCCGACGTATTTGACAGAATTTATTGTGCATCCCTGCTTCAAAAAATCAATCATAAGTACACCCTCTGCATCCCAAAACACTGTCGCCATAACTTTCCCTGCCGACCGTTGAGTTTTGAGTTTTTTTTTCTTCGGTGACGTTGTGTGATGCCATTCCATTGACTGCCTCTTTGATTCAGGTTCAAAAAAATGAACCCACGTTTCGTCTCCAGTAACATTTTTTTTTCCAGAAACTCCTCTCCCTCCAAATTGAAGCGCTGCAAGTGTTCGGAGGCTATTGCTTTCCTTGTTTCTTTGTTTTGGGCGGTTAACATTCTTGGAACCCAACGTGAACAAAATTTTGAGTAACCCAGTTGTTGAATAATCGTCATCACACTGCCTTTACTGAGGGAGGTAATGCCACACAATTCACCTGTTGTTACCCGGCGATCACCACGAATGATGTCATCGACTCGCTGAATGTTGCATGGAGTCACTGCAGTTACCGGCCTGCCGCTTCGCTTTTTATCTGCCAATGGTGATTACCCTTCAGCTTCGTTACAGCGACGAACCCATCGTCTAACAGTGGTGACATCCACCGTTGCATCACCATACACATTTTTTAGCCTTTCGTGAATGCGAATTGGCGTTTCACCTTCCGCAGTCAAAAATTCAATCATAGAACGCTGTCTAATACGAATGTCGATGTCAGCCATTTGCAAGAGGATGCAGTGCTGCCACCTGTTGACTTAGGAAGTTACTACTGCAGGGGATTGGAGAAGAAGTTTGAGGAATTGTGGCAGATTCAAAGTTTTCACATAACTTACTTATTCAAGGGGAAAAAATAGGAGGCATTACTTTCTGACCCACCCTCGAAGCTGTAGATTAGATTATAGATGTTGCACTTCTTTGGTTTTATGATTTTCATCGAGTTTTTCTAAAGATAAACTATGAATAATACTTTACACTACCGACAAATATAATTTGTCTGTCCTAAATTTCTTTGTCTTTCAGAATCAGAATATGGAATTTTAATTTGTGTGTGTATGTATGTGTGTGCGTGCGTGCATGCGTGTGTGTGTGTGTGTGTGTGTGTGTGTGTGTGTGTGTGTGTGTGTGTGGTGTTTTGGGCTCGTTCGACAGAGAGGAAAATAAAGGAAAATAAAGTCAGCATATTGCCTGCACCTTTTCTGCAAATCTGGCTCGATCTTAGGCTTGACCCATTCGTAAAGTTTTCTTGGAGGTCACCCGTGAGGTTAAACATGTTTCCAGTCCCCCATTCACACGCCAACTTACACCTGACCACCCTTCCTTGATCCGTATCCTTTCAGAGCAAATCGCTTCCTGTGTGACACTCTCGTATGGAGCGATAGCGTCTATTGAACTTTATGTGAAGTGCTTGCTTGCCTTCTCTTATCTTGCACCAAAGAAGAATCTATTGCTTTGTGTTTGCTTATCTTCTTGTTCACCTTTAAGGGCTTCATATTTTAGTAGTGAAGTAAAGAAGCAGAAGCACTCCGAATCTTCGGGGGATACTCTTGAGCGTATGTCAGATCTGATAGAAAAACATTGTCACAAGAGCATGACATTGTCCATTTCTTCTGATACTCTCAGTTAGTAGTATAGCGTTCCAACTCCACAGAGATTTTCACTTCCTTTAGTTGAAGCCAACTGGACCTACATTCAGTTTTTTTCCCTCTTTTTCACTGGCTATCAGTGTTGCATTGTTTGAAATCTCTTCTTCGCTAACCATTTTGACAACGTAGATAAAGCCTCGGTTTTACTTGGACATAAAAATAACATAGTTATAACATATGCAGGGACACTAGAATATATAAATATAGAAAGTATATGGTAAGATTAATGTTGAAATTAGATTGCCTTGAGGCCTCGTTGTCTTTTACAGTTTTCTGTTTGCGTTTCTGGCTGTTTGTCCGTAGTTACATATATTCATAAACATTTTACAGCTGTTCAAATTCCTTTCCGGACCCAAGCCAAGTAAAAAGACGATCAGAAATCGACGTTTCGGGGGCGTACATTTCTCCCATCATCATAACGTTTATTAAATTTTATAACCCAAATGATTCACTGGATACAACACAAATATAAACAAATACAAAACACTATCAATATTCACATTACTGAACAAAAGACTGTTTTCACTTTTCATTAAATTAAATGGCAGGACAGATGACGTGAGTATAGAAATTAATTGGGTCAAAG
This sequence comes from Mantis religiosa, assembly GCA_030765055.1. Taxonomy (NCBI): domain Eukaryota; kingdom Metazoa; phylum Arthropoda; class Insecta; order Mantodea; family Mantidae; genus Mantis; species Mantis religiosa. The sequence goes on along the minus strand of CM060954.1, from coordinate 90,009,516 downwards.
ACACGTAAATACTTAAATTGATTATCAAGCTTGTATAGATCTCTGCTTCTTATGTCGACGGATTTTCATTTTATGGCCGGTTTCCAAGAGGAACTGAACTGAAATCCAGCATCACGATTAAGTGTGCTCCTCTCGGAGGAAATGGCCAAAGCCATTGATAGTGTTTTGTCTTTGTTTATATTTGTTATATCCAGTAAATCTTTTGTGTGTGTGTGTGTGTCTGTCTGTCTGTAATTTACGTCCGCCAACATTTAGTCATATCAGACGATGAATGAAGTGGGTGAAATGATGCTCAATGCGTCCGGGGTCCATGGAGCTTACAGTTACCCGACATTCGTCTTTCAGGATAAGGGGAAACCCCGGAAAAACCTTATCCAGGTAAATCACCCTGACCGAGATTCGAACTCGCAACCTCTTGAACGTGAGGCAGACATGCTACCATCTACGCTACCGAGGCGGGCCCACGTGTGGTTATAACATTTAATAAGTATCCTAATGATGGGACAGTTATATGCAGAGGTTCTACTCCCATTGGTCCTGGACCCGTAGGACCAATGACCCGGGCCTCCTACCCGGGAGCGATGGATACTCCGGGGCTCTTTCCATAGGGCAATACCTAATTTCTTAAAAAGCCCCCCACCTCGCTGAGCACAACGTCAAGACTGGATGGAAGTGGATGCGCTACTTACGCTCGTCAACCCCGTAGGGAAGACTACCGAAAACCTCGGCGGGGCCACCTGGTGATCTAGCACTCCTTCTACTAGCTCTGCAGGCTAGTACCCGGGTTTTATGAGACAACCCTTTACTCCTTCCGTAGCCTGGGTGTCGGGAACAGTCTGCCTCCTCGAGTCCAACCCAATCCGAACAATTCCCATTCAGGGAGGGGTTTGAATGTTTGGCCCGAGGTTGCTCTAGTAACGACAGAGGTACCACGAGTGCTAAAGGTCCGCAGCGCTCGCACCTCGGCAGCTGAAAGGGACGGATCCCCTCCCGTACGGGACCTGATGATGGGCGAGATGTACGCTCCCAAAATGTCGATTTCTAATCGTCTTTTCACCTGGCTTGCTTACAGAAGAACTTAAACATATTATTCGCTAGGAAAGCTTAAGGTTTTATTTTACACCTATTTATAAATACCCATGGTGCAGGTGGATCTCAAACCCGTGATCCCTTGCTCCACAAAGCACCAAAGCTAGGCACGTTTTATATTTAGAACTACATAAAATACTGAAAAAACAAAAACAAAATAGTTTTAAAATGGCTGCCTCTGCGTCTCTATCTGCAAAACAAAGTGCATCAAAGATAAATTGAATGCTAAGAAACAGTGAAATGCATAAATAATTATGCACTGAATCTATACATGGTTGGATGTAATTAAAGTCTGCATAAAGGCTAATGTCATTGGTTAAATCAGCATACATATTTCCCTACGACATAAATGCCAATATAAGCACTTGAACAGTTGTTATGGACATACTGTAGTGATCCGTTACAGATGAATGTACACTTATCGCCCTTTATGAGAAAGTACATGTATAGCAACCACATCAACAAACATCCACATCAGTTATTAGACAAAACATGGTATGCTATGCTACAACAGTAGTAATTTTCACCGAGATAATCATTAGTTCAGGTGAGACAGGGAGCCTGTTTTCCGAAATTGAAGCTGGAGGGAGACTTGATGCACTTCTCACTTTGGCGCGCTACTTAAAGGGGATAGAACATTAAATACGCAACGAAATGTGTGTAAGGAAGAGACTGACTTTAATGACAGAGAAAAATCAGGCGCAACTTGTTTCTATAAGTTGATTTTTAGTTTCTATAGTTGACTTTTTGCTATATCCGTTGTTCTTAGTAAAATGGTGTAATTTTTAAATCCTTTCTATAGGTAGATATGTAATTAGAACCATGTTTATCATTCTGAAAAGTGAAAACACTTGCATTTTCACATTCGACACACACACACACACACACACACACACACACACACACACACACACACACAATGTGAAGCATTGCTTCAAGAATATTTCCATAATTGCATCCAATTTTCTCAGTAATGTTTTTATTTATACGTTTATCACTTATTCCCCAGCATCCTTCCAAGATTGGTATACCGGCTGGGAATGCACAACAAAATGCAGTTTCATTGCTAAACTCCAGTCGTGTAGTTTTTCTACGGCTTGAGTAAAACAGGTAGATATTTCATAATAGATATCATAATAAAAATAAAATTTCTTATCATTAAAAACAACCCCTAAATCGAATGCTTTGAGTCACTATACACATCACATAACCTTGTTTCCTGCAGTGCCAACCCGAATCGCGCATTGATTGTCATTTTATTTCGGAGACCATCTCTATGGCAGTTCCATAATAAAAGCCTGATTTAGGCGATTTAAGATGGAGATTGCGAATTTAAATGTGCAGTTTGTATGGACTTTATTGAATAATTCGTTTAAATTGTGGTTTAAAAAAATAACGTTTCCTTTATTTTAGAGAAAGAATTTATAAACTGTGTAGATTAATAACATATTTTATCTTTGGTCTGCATTTTAAATGCTGTTTAGTATTCTTAAAATTGCTGGTTATTAGATACTTAATTCAATAGTTTTATTCATTGAATAATGAACATCATTACATTCATCCAATCCAAAACTTTCAGCGTAAATTCTGTAAGACAACAAAGAAAATTAAGAGTTCCTTTTTTTCCAACTTCAAACAGTTCCACTGTAACTTTTCCTACCTTTTTCGTAAAATTGGGATGATATTTTCTTTTATAATCGCTTGAAAACTTTGAGGAATTGATAAATATCCTTAATTTATAAGAGAATATTCCAAAGTCGATCATTCTATATAGAATTTAAACTTTTAAATATTTCCGTCTTTGAGAGCTCAGTCCAAAACTGACAAAAGTATCTGAATACATAACTCAGAGGTACTTTATCCCAATTTTACCATAAGCTCGTTAAAAATAAAACTATTATTCCTCTGGGAATATAGTCCATGTTTTTTTTTTTTTTTTTTTTTTTTTTTTTTTTTTTTTTTTTCTAAATCTTCAGTGTTTATTGCAAACAATGGCATCGAATTATGGAGTTATATTATGCCTAGAGCTCTTGTTCCTCTATGTAAAAGCAGAACAATGGAAATTAAAACATAACACAATATAATTTCAGATGACTATAAGGAAAACACGGCTAAACACGAAGAGCAAACTTTCTCTGTATTTTAATAAGCTATTAATGGATAATACGTACTAATTTTCCAAAAAACATGAACACAGTGCAATTGATTGTTGAAACCATCTTTGTGGTGCCTAATAAAATAACGTTAAAAGAAGTTTAAATAAATGCATATACATAAAGTTACATACATATGAGCATTTTAAGATTTGTGGAACTTGTAATTTAGGAACGCCAAGCCAGAAGGCCCCAGGTATAATAGAAAACGTTGACCCCTTTCAAACGGGACCACTGCTTGTGTAGCAATCAAAGGGCTTTTTCTGGGAACAGAAGAATGTATCTGAGATGTTATTCTATTAGGCCCTGCAAGGACGGTTTCATTTTCCAAAAATACATAGATGAAATGTACTTCTAAAATGTATTCGTGAGGTTCCGACGCGGTTTTCATAGACTTTAGATATTAATGCTTTTGCCTATATAGCAATGTGGTACAATAAATAGGTCACTATAGCAGAAGAAAAAAAGAAAATTGTGTGCTGAACTGTATGCATATTTTGGTAAAACATCTGTTTTCTATGAAAGTAACTAAAACAATTGCCAGTTTATATTCAAGTACACGGTGTTGCTATTTTATGTAATCATAACATAATTATAGTGATAGTGTTTCAATACGTTATGACTGTAAATAAAATGTGTCAGAAATAAAACGGAAATAGAATCCATAGCTATATTTCTAATAGTATCAAAACATTTATTCCCAGTGCAGTTAAATGTCGATGTTAGGTCTATTTTAAAACGATTTTCAAAACGATAAAATATTTAATAGAACCAAACATAAGTAAGGTTTTAAAACTTCTCAGTACAAGAGGAAGGTGTTTCCATCGACAATACCAGTCATTCTAATCTTTAGATAGCAAAACTTAGGATGTAATTCGGTCCATTGAAAACCTGAGATCAAGTTTCGAGTTGCCTTGCTTCGTTTTCACACCAAATGCCCGTATTATTACCCTTGAGGTAACTTGAATTCGAGCTCGCTGCACTTAAGGCTCATTTCTGCGACATTTGGCCACTTTGTTAATCCCACAGTCACCTAAGTTTAGCCATTAGAAGCACTGTGCTAAGTGGTTATCACCGTTACAGCACTTTCCTGGTTGGGGAAGACAAGGATGTAAGCCAAAACTGGTGAGGTGAACTTTTAGGAAGCCTTCAGCGTAAGCAGGAGACTTGAGGCGGATCACTTCTATTCTTGCATGTGATACGATTTAAAAATGACACCAATAGGCGGTGAATAATGCCAACCTTTGTTTTGTATATAACGGGTATGAACTTGAAGACACAGCGTACGTGATAATGTTGCACGTAAAATCTTTGAGCAGGCTACACATTTATCTTCCTAAAATAATGTGACTTTTCCAGTAAGATTATATGCAGAACTGTGTTTATATTCCTCCTTTAGTTATTGGGAAATACAGTACTGATGTACAGCTGCATAATAGGAGAAAATTTGAATACTGCCAATGTGTGTCGTGTGGCCACATATCCATCGCCATTTTCAAAATATGACAAATTAAAGAAATAGGAAATAACAGTGTTTTATAGTGTTTTTCCTTTTTGTTGCTTTTGTGATCCCGTTCTTTTATTATCCTGGTAGCGTTTCTCTTTTGTTTCGTACATTAACACAAACTCCTAAGTGTGAGACTAGCCCTTTTATCTTTTAATATTAGGTATTGTTATGTTTGTTATTTATAAGTCAGCATGTAATTGGTGTAGTGATTGACGTCCATTGTTACTGAATGCGACATCACAGGACCCGGGTATTAAAGATACATGAAATGATTAGAAAGGAAATTTGAGAAGGAAACTTTTATGAGTTAATGTACTTTGACCACTTACGAGGATCGAGGAAAACCTGAAAAATACCTCAGGGAGGAGTCCGGACTTGAACTGCATATTTCCCATTCAGGAGTTCGTATCTTAAATGTATAGATTTCCGTGTTTCCATTCAAACCAAACACCAAAGCGAAACCCCTAGTGATCAATGCAGTTGGCAAGAGCAGTTGACAGGTTGGATCTATACAGTGAATAGATCGGTCATTACTAGACAACAAATCTGGTATCCTATCGAAACTTTTCCTGTTCGCTGAAGTTTCTTGCTGATGGATTGGTGAGGCTGAATGAAAATCAACAATGGGAAAAACTCACCATCGCTGATTCCACAGTTCCTTCACAAATGATCAGGAAAATCCTAAGTTCTTAGGTACGTTTTACATAACCTGAACTGGAGGAAACGTTCAAATATATCTAGAGATGCTCTAAACAAATTCTACTTTTACAAAACCATAAATACGCATTAATGTTTCAGGGTTCTCGTGATTCATCTCCAAGAAAGAAGGAATTGACTTAATGTTTAGTATTTGCTTAAATCAAGAACAAGTTAAGGATAATTTACAAGCAGACCCTCATAAAGACTTATGATAGTGCTTATAATCCTTCTCTGGTATGTATGCTATATTAAATTATATTCTTCCCTTCTTAATCCTTAAGGCAATCGTTATTTTAATCATTACTCTATCCATTCTAATTTCATATTAGTATAACAAGATTTTTATATTAGTTTATCAAAGAATTTTTATTAATTTATCTTCTTCTTTGATTATCTGATTTCGATTAATTCGCCGCCTCCTAATCTCTGCCTGATACTGCGGTTACACTGTACAAAGTATTAATTTATATCTATAGTTTTGGTTTGTAGTAGTCTGTAGTTGTTCCGTTTAGTGATGCTAATGAAGGGAGCTGAGGTTTAACCCTTTCTCCCAGTTTGTTCTTCAGTTTACCTACCATTCAAGGAGGCTTCTTTTGTCTTATCTGTGTCGCCGTAAAGTCCAACCACCGTTGGTCACAAGTAAGATTCTCTATAGGAATCTCTACTGTAGTCTGGTACTAGGTTCTGTTTCATTACAATCTGTATCGTAAGTATTTTAATGTGGTAAGTTCTTCAAGCCTTTTATTTTGTATAATTAAGCTTTAGTTTTGTAAAGAGGCGTAGTCATATGGTATTCTCCTAGTATTTTGTTAAATTAATGTGTTAGATTTTTTAACGTTTTCTTTACAGTTTTCTAGAATCCTTGATCTTCTGGCAATCAAGTATTTCGATAATAATAGCTGTTGTTGAAGCTCCATGTCGTATTTGGGCTACAGTTTTAGTGGAAAATAATATTCTAAATTAATTTCATCTTAGTGATCTGTGTATAAAAATTAATGAAATTTCACTCCCTAGTATAAGGTAACTTTACTTTCACTTTGAAGAAAAGAATTACGCAGCATTTAAAACTGAGGTATAGGAATTTTTCTTTTCCTTTCTCTCTAGAGTAATAATAAAGTTTTGTTTTAGGTGAGCGTACTTAAAACAACATTATGTTAAAACCCAGAAGAATAGCTTAGTTTTATTCATTTCCACTCTTCTTCTTCGCCAACACTTTAACAGATATCACAAAAGTACACTTGAATCATTGTTTCCTCTGAGAAGAGAAGCCCCAGAAAACCAATGCTTGGTTTTTCGCCTCATTTTGTGTTTTACTCTTCTTTTTATAACACAAACGAACGAACAAGTTTATAACGACAAAAGTTGTAAGGCGGGGGAAAGTTTTGTTCGAAACTGCAGTGGGATGCTGGGTTATGTTAACTTTATTTGAACTTTGCTTCCCTCTTTTATACGTAGCATCACGCATCAGATAATCATATTTTATAAACTTGAAGACAGTGTTATGGATAAAATGTACAACTGTGAACTATGTATGTCATAAACAGTAAAGAAAGAACAAACTACGTGAACAGTAAGTAGGTAACTGAGTAACTGCCTGTTTGTCTACATTAAGTTTTATGTCCTTTAAAGTTTCTGGTATGGAACCAGGATCTGTCTCCCATTTGAGTGTTTGTACTTAATATTATAAATCTGTTATAACTTCAACCGCAATTTTCATGATCTAACACTGACTCTTTAAATATATTAAAATGTATATTGTTCACAAAGCAATCAAATTAATGCAATTCAAGTTAAATTATGTATATGTGACATTTATTCCTGTTACAGAATATGTTCATATTCGTCATATTTTCACTATTTCAAGAAATAAATCATTTATCAAGTTTATTTCTTCCTTCTTCATTTGTGTATATTTATCTATTTATTTATTTCAATTTGCTTTCCAGGACATTGGCCCAATCATAACAGCTTACGCAAACACTTAAGACAAAATAGTGGTATGAAAAGTTCTAAAATACACACCTCACACTATGAAACAAACGAAATAGAATAATGAAATACATAATATAGTATACAAATCACAATGACATGTACAAAGCTATTAATACAAAACAACTGGAATGCGTAATAATAGAATGTAAACACTCTTAACACAGTTACGTATTCCGGTTTCTTTCCTAGAACACGGTAAAAATCTAATTTCCATCCACATTTGATTAGAATTCACAATGTGGTTTATCTTTACGTAGTGTCTAAAGTACTGTTAGGAGAAAACAAAAAAGAATATCATACAATGTGATCCATTTCAATGATTTTGTTGCATGTTAAGAATTACAACTAAATATTATTAACCATTTTGAACATCCCTTTATATCAGCTGAAACACATAAGAGTTTTTTTTAAAACACAGATTTCTTGGCTCACAAGAGAGATCAATTTTATTTAAACATTTGCACAAAGTATTTACTATATATGAAAGTGAAGTGAAGTGAAAATAATCCAATAAAAGTCATAGAATAAGTAAACTGTGGAAGATGGATATAATAAAATACAAGGCATTTCTAATATAAAATTCTCTGCGAAATATTTCAGTTCTGTAATTGATAGTTCTTTTTAATATTTTATAATACTTTTCACGCACACGCAGTATAAGTATTTTCGACGGTTTGGTCTGGTTTTGTTCCTTAAATCAAGTGTTTAAATATCTATCTTTGCAGACGTTTAGAGCTAGTAAATTGCGCATTGTTATATAACGGAAAACCGAGCGGAACGGCCGAGCTGGTTTTGTCTGTGACCTGCATTCGGGTGGTCCAGGTTCCATTACCGTGACCGGCCAACTTCACTCATTGGCTTTTTCGTGGGTTTTCCTGGATCGTCAGGCGAATGTGGGGTAGGTTAATTGCATCCCACGTATTTCCTGTCCCTCCCTTTCATCTCCATTATCATTTCAGATCATCTGGTGGTCCAATTTAGCAAAATGGCACCTTCTAATGGTTATCTCTAATACTAAGTAGATATAATACAACAAAATCATGATAAATAATTGCTTAATGAGCATTTACTTTTCTTTGATATTACAGATGGTCTGTTTATTAAGTCTGTGTTTTGTAAATAACTTTATTGTTTAAGACGTCTGCCGTTATTGTCCTAAAAATTGAATTATTCGTTAGTTACACTGTAAATTCAAGATTTTATTTTATTTCTTACATTATATATTTATTAACAAGAGCAGTATGAAAGGCCTCATATTAAAATCTACATCCAAATTTCTCTAAGCGAAACCATTTGAATAAAGGAGGCAATATTCTCAAAATCTGGCTGCCAATTTGAATAGCAAGTTTTTGAAATCGAAGTTAGAGTACTGCAATGACATTACGATGTGAAGCAGTCGGACATTTTGATTGGATGTTAAAACTGCTCTATCGCACAATTAACTCTTTTTGTTGGTTCGTTGTGGCACATTGAACTGGTGCTGCATTCCTGTAGTTAATGTGAGTGACTGGATACTCTGAACATTCTATATTAAACTTCGATGAAAAATAGTGAAATATCTTGGTGACTATAATTTGACACGGTACTGTTTAAGATATTTTTTCAGAGCTGACGCAATATAAGACAGAAGAAGCAGAAGAACAAAAAGGGCTAGTATTGCTCACGTAAGAATATGACCGCACTAGCAAGCGTACTATTAGGACAATTTTAATATCAAAGAAACTGTTGTGGTGTAAGAGACATTAGCGGTTGTGATGCTAACAAGCGCTGCTAATCCTGTTGATGGATGGAAATGTCGCATTGGCACCCTGTCTAAGTGCAGTGAATTATCTCCAGAAGGGTTCGGGTTTATCAACATCCCCTAGCAGCAGTATATTGCCGCGGCACACCCCTGTAATCACTGTAAATGTGGAGGGGTTGAGAACTACCACGCTGTCGCCAGGTGTGTAAACCAAGGTAGCGCTTTTTCATCCTGCAAGTCAGCAATGAATTTTTAACATGAAATGCCCTTTAAATGTAATATATGTAGAGATATATCGAGCTAAAGCTATTATGAAGAAATATGTAAAGTACAACCAGTAAAAGCTTGCTGATTTTGTTTTTCTTTCATAATTTGAAATTTATTTTAAGGGCTGTATCCAGATTTTGAGAGGAGTAAAAACTTAGAAGACTTAATCGCTCTCTGACACTGTTGTTGAACTTCCGTACTTCTAGTAGCTCAGGGATGCTGGTGCTGCGATACGTTCTTTGATGTCCAGTATAGGAACACCCGCGTCAGCCCAAAGCCTCCAGGGTTTCGCTTACGTGAGCTGCTTAGGAGGCATGCATTCGAGATGACTAGAATGTTTCCTAGGGGCGAACCAGTGTATCCTCCTTGGTTGCGGGGAATGTCACACATAGTACTGGGCATGACGCGCTATGCGAAATCTGACATTGCTCCCAGTAGTATCCGTACCTTTTTGTTTTTTAGAATTTTTATCTAGTTTTACTGATAGAATTTTAATGTATACTGATGGCTCAAAGAGCTCGTGTGGGGTTGAATGTGCTTTTGTCTGTGAAACCGAACCGTGTAAATTCGGATACCATAGCAACATCTCTATTTTTAGCGCTGAAATTTATGTGATTTACCGAGCGATTTTGTAGGTACGTGGACGAAACCTGTGATTTACCGAGCGATTTTATAGGTACGTCGACGAAACCTAGGTGCTAGCCTCATTTTAAGCGATTCCCTGAGTGCACTTCAGAGCCTACGGCCGCTGTACAGTTATCATCCTATTGTACAGCGTATCCAGGATGCCCTCCACGTTTTATACGCCTCAGTAGTCAGCGTGGTATGTGCTTGGGTCTCTGGTCACGTGGGTCTGGCAGGGAATGAGCAGGTGGATTCGGCAGCGAAGATAGCCGCCACTCAGCCGCAAGTCACCATACCGTTTGTAGCCGCAGAAAACTTTGGCGGCCTGTTACGGAAGGCCGCGCTGCGCTCGTGGCTCGACGAGTGGTGTCCTCTGGACAGAAATAAGCTCCGTGACATAAAGAACCTTCCGGTGCCGTGGAGAACCTCCTGCCGTGCATCCCGCCTGGAAGAGGTACGTTTGGCTCGGTTACGCGTTGGCCACTTCTTGTTTACTCATTCATTTTTATTAAGTCGGGGCCCTGCTCCAGTTTGCCCGCTTTGTGGTACAGCCCTGTCGGTCAGGCATGTCCTGTTAGAATGGTTTAACCTGTCGCGTCTTCGAAGGTTTCTCCAGCTGCCGGCCAGCTTGGCAGAGATCCTAGCGGACGACGAGCAAGCAGTGGCCAGAGTTTTAAAATTCTTTTTAAGTATCAATTTTAGGATTTAACTACCAGCCATTTAGGCATTTTAACCTTTTTATGGCTTTTAGATTTATTTTAGACTTTTACCTACCATGGTGTGTTTGTTTTATTTTGTTTTTATTATGACCATGCTTTAGCCCCTTTTAATGCTTTTTAACATGATTGGCTTCTTAAGGGCGCTGATGAGCTTGGCATCGATGCTGATGCTGATATGTGGGATGTAAGGCATGCTACATGTGGGATGTGCGACTGCACTCGTTAGCATACTTATTGGTGTTCTTTGTTCCAGAAGACTGCATATTTAGCTATTTATTCAATTGTTCTGGCACCAAAGAATGGCTTGAATTGTTTGAAAGTGTTTAGCCATTTACCTATTCTGTTATGTAGTGGTGTCGCGGAAAACACTTCCAACCTCTCCCTGTTAAACTATGTTATGATAAATGCAAGGGCTGTAACGAGGTTGAATATCTAATTTGTACCTTTCGCTCAAGGCAGTGCACATTTATACCAATGGAGCCAGCTGTTTATACAATGGTTATATGCAATTATTGTTGGTTATGTAAATCTTGTACTGTTATAACCCACAGTAATTATTTAGAAAGACACGGGGAAGCATTCCTTCACCTTGTATTAGGTTTGTCAATTTCCTCACCTGAACCATTCTTCCATCGAGTACATCGTAAAGATGTGTACATTGACATATGTATGAAAGTGGGAAAGTACAGCTGGGCGCAAATATATGAAGACGTTCCTTATGTCAGCAATGAACGCTGAATTGTTTTATACCTTATTTCCTACAACTGATAGTGATAAAATAGCATTAAATGTTGTATCCCACTTGTGGATGATGTGACACTCTTGAAAATTGTCGCAATATTGTTCGTAGATTAAACATTCCGTTGTAAATTTATTGTAAGTTACAATTATTAGAATGTAACAGAAAGCGCTAGCATGTGGGTAAGAGAGGGATAAAGAACGTCAGAATTATATTTGTTGTTTTCGAGAACTATTCCTTTCTAAGTAAGAATCATTGGAACTATCTACGAGGCGTGTCCGTAAAATAAGGTGTCCAAGGTGCTGGAGCCGTGAGGAACACTACTACGCGAGATCTGGCAACACTGGCGTGTAGCTTGGTTTCACCACTTAAAATCCCCACCATAACGAACCCGTTCAACCATTAGTCTTGGCTGGGCAGCCGTTTCAGATGGAGCTTCCTATCACTTCCACCGCCAAATGTGAGTTGCGTGCTGTGATCCGTTTCTTTTGAGTGCCAAGGGCACTACCCCCACTGAAATGCATTCTCAGTTATGCGGAGTCTATGCGCCACAGTGTATGGAATTAAAAACGTGCGAAAGTGGGTCAGAGAGTTCAAAGACGGACGTACAGACATCCATAACGAACAGCGTTCTGGTCGGCCTTCGGCTTCAGCCGAAACAATTGCAAAAGTGGAGCAAGAAATGCTTAAAGATCGGCGTGTGACAGTTCGAGAGCTGTGCGAACTTAAGTCATAAGACTACGATTGACAAGATTTTGACCGAACATTTGCATTATCGCAAGGTGTGTGCGTGGTGGGTCTCCGAAATGCTCACCGAAGATATCCTGGCCCAGTTCGGAAGGTACATCCTCACTCATCCCCCCTACAGTCCAGACTTAACACCTAGTGATTATCATCTGTTTCCTGAGTTGAAGTCACACCTGGGTGGAACACATTTGCAGACCGACGATGATCTGAAAAACTAGGTTGAGCGCTACCTACGCAACTTAGCGGGAGAGTGCTATGACAAGGGTATACAGAAACTGCCACAGCTAATGCAAAAGTGCATCGATCGCAATGATGATTACGTTCGAAAATAGCTGTAAGTTCCGCCTTTCCATCAATGTAACATTCATTGACAGTAAACAGGTTTTCGATATTAAATAAAATTGAAGACCTTGTTTTATGCACACGCCTCGTGCTATATTTAAGGACACCGGAGTGGCTCAGGGGTTTCGTTTGATGCTCCCGTGCTGGGATCCGTAACATAGTGGTCGGTCTCGGATGGCGTCATTATGTCTATCATATCCTATTCTAGTAAAGCATCACCAAGTGTACTTCGGAGTTCACAGTAAAAGCTGTAGTTCCTCTCATTCCACTGCCATGCTAGTCGTCTTCCTACCATCGGAGGCATCGGACTCCACCCTATGAACCTTAGAAATTGGTGCAATCATTGCTCGGCGGAATAAGATTACCCCCTAAGGCCATAGACCTCACATGGGGATCGTTGGAAGCGTTTACTGTATTTCTCGATAGACCAAGTAACAGCATTCTCCCAGAACATAAGGAACATCTATTAATTTTTTATTGAATAACTGTATCTGATTTTACTACGTCTACTTAATTTTAGTAGGAGAACGGCAATGCAGGAAGTGCTTATAGAAGCTTGGAAATGGATTGTTTTTAAATGTATTTATTTAGAGTCACTTTAACAACTAGGTCATATTGCGACTATTTTTAAAATACAGTGTATACAATAAATTGGTTGCAATTATTTAAACAAAATCATGAAAACAATAAATAAGAAGTCTGTATGACAATGCTATTTAATACACATAAATCATAAGGATAAAGTTTTGAATAACGTCAGTAGAGCAGTAGTATTTAGACAATCAATATGCATATTCTAAATTGGTATCCTTAGATTTAGATTTTCGTATACAAGTTTGTACTTTTGAGGAATAGCAGTACGTGTTTGAAGTTGGATGGCGTGTTCAGAATGGTGGATAAGCTTCCAGTGATGTGATGAAGCTGTTGTTAAGCGCATTCCTTGCATTCTGTGAGGAGATGGTGTACTGTGAGGCGGGTGTTGCAGACTTCACATTGTGGTGGCTGGCCTTTGCTAAGGAGGTATGAGTGGCTTAACATTGTAAAGTCTGTTCAGTTAACTCGTGTGCAGTTGGCCGACTCCTTTGACGAACCCTTATAATCGTTATACAACCCCGGCCTTCCTTCTCCCAGACTGTTCTGCAAGGTTGCCACGTTGCTCAATACGTCATGGGTATCGTACGAGTTTTCGTCTAAATAAATTATCTTATGTCCATTACTGTAAAACTTCCTTAGTTTTGACAAATATATTACAATTCTACTGGATTCCATTTTAACCCTTATCTTTTTCAAAGTGCGGTATTTGAAACACAGCTCCTTTAGGAGACCGCTCAAAGTGCACTGCCCATAACAAAAATCAAATTTCTTGCAAATGTGCAACCAATTTGTGTAAGACAGGCGCTCTCCCTTTTACATGGAATCTATAAATTTCTCGACAAATTAAATCACATGTGAAATTATCTACTTTAGAGAAACTTTTCCTTTTGTTTTCACATTTGATCGGCGTCTTTGGTATTCCTTTCGTCACAATATTTCTTACTGTATTTCTGTGAATACTCAGAATTTATCATCAGGTTCATTGCACGGCCCCTTGCAATATTATTTTTCAGCACATATTTATATGTGTTCAAAACAAGCACTTGAATTTGCTTGGAAAGAGTTCCCGTTATAACTTTGTTTTTTGAGGATTTTCCAGTAACGTAACTCGGCCCAGCAACACTTTCCGATTTATTCACACTATTGTCATCACTTTGATTATTTTCACTTGACTGAAAGTTATCTACTACTTCGCTTGCATTTACCACTGCATTTCCCTCCCACGGTCTCCACATTGTGACACACAAGGAATTGCTGCACGTAATGAAACAGATCAACCGGAAGTTGGAACTTTGGCAACTGAGACTCCACTTGGAGTAAACATGCCACTGTCATTTCAAGAAAATCAGAGTTACGATTGGTCCTCAACGACAGTTCCATTTCTGAAGTGTGGAGATTTATGACGGTCATTAGTGGGCGGAAGGGTCAAGGTTCCTTTGAGTCCGAACTGCACATCCGTTGACTAGACTAACTTTATGACCAATGCGGAGGCGTGAGATAATCACCTGCTCCTTCCTTACCATATGTAACTTTCCTGGAGGCGATTGATTCCAGATCTGTTTCCATTTTGTATTTATTACTTGTAATATCCTGATAAGGTACTGTGTGTTGTTCATCTAAGTCTGTGAGTTGACTTGCTTCTTTAGCAGCTTTGTGGAATGGATTTTGGTTTTATTAATTTATTAGTGCTGCACTGCATAAGAAATTGATAAAAAGGTTTCATCATAAATACATGTTTTGAGCTTAGTAAACAAAGCCCATGCATCAGTCAACAGCATTATTCAAAGGCAAAGTTCGAATGAACGTCTAAGGACGTATTTAAGCGCGGCATATTTTAAATACAGTGCACGACGAGCTTCAAGAAAATCCCGCCTTTACTACCCTTTACTGGAAAACCTTCCATTATTTAAATGCTTTCAAAAACACATCTAACGTACAATAAAATAACATGCATTAAACATACTTATATTTTAAAATATATATGCATAATTTTCTGCGAAGTCCTCTTCATCCAGAATATATTTTTTATGATTTTGTAAACAATCTTTTTACACAATCTTTTTAAAATACCTAACTTGCACAGCTCTTTTATGGCCCTGACCATTTTCAAGATGTTCGCTTTTAAGGATTTGAATATTTTCGAGTTTTTGCCATTTTTGTGGCTCTAATTCTATCATTGTTATGGAAACAGTGTGGAATTTTGAAGTGTTCATATTACGGCTCGATTTTTAATTATTATTTTAATCCTTTAACTATTGCGTAGCCTTCTGTATCGTCCTTGAATTTACAACATGCAATAATAAGTTTTCCTCAACAGTTGTAGATAATAAATAAGCTTTTGAAAAAATTATTTTCATAATATATACAAAAATTAGTGATTACCAAAAATAACGTTGTTATAATGCATCAACTTTGTTTTCTTTTGTCCACGTAGCTTTTAGTTTTGTTTAATTATATTTGCACAGGAAAAGATGAAATCATTAAGAGCGCAGTTATGATTTACTTCCATCGATTATGTGTAAGCAAGCTCCCCTTGCACTTCCACTATGAGATAGCTATCTCTCTGCTCTTTTATCTTTCTCTTACCTTCTAAAACAGATTATTTTTACCAGAGAGACTTATTTTATGTTTTTGAATGAGAATTTATTTAAAATAAATTTCTTTTTTTTTTCTAGGTAAGACCACTTCTGCAGTAAATATGCTGACGCTGTATACCACAATATGTAAGTTTAATTTTTATTTGTCATGCTATAATTGTTACTGCACTCTATTTTATTGGGTATAGTCATGGGCAGAAAGTGTAAATGTACAACCCAGAGCACGTAATATTTTATTTTAAGTCTACTGCCGTATATTTTATAAAATAAATAGTATTCAGTGGATCCTATTTCAAATTTTCACAGGTTAATTACACAAAAATTAATTAATTTCATAGTATAACTTAAGTAAATATTTTAAATATTGCGCAGTGGAATATACTGACGTTTCGCCAAGGTGCAATGCATAGTCCCTGAAAATTAAAATCTTTTTAAAATTATACTTCCACAGGTCCTTCACTCAGTGTTAAGAAGACCAGGTGCATAATGCATATGGGTGTCAACTTCCTAACAATGTATTGTAAAATATCTGTCTCCTAACGTTTAACCCATTAAGGTAGTTGTCTCATGTGCTAATAAGAACTCCTAATGGTTTACGGGGATAAACACGAGTCAGAGAATTTAATGTCATGTTGGCACGTTGGCCATGGTAGCTCAATGGTTAAGAGCAACCGTACAGAGACCTCCCGGTCTCCGTGGTTCAAATTATGGCTAAGGCATTGAAGTTTTTCAGTCTGCATCTACCTTTCTGTACTTTGGCCTTTACAGGGCTAGTGCGAAAGAACAATTTCCATTAATTGACCAAATAGCAGTCTGGACTATAAACCCCGGATCTTAAACTACTTACAGCACAGTAAGTCGCCATGTGTTTATGAGAACTCCTAGTGATTTAAAGGGATAAATACGAGTCAGTTGCAGAATTTAATGTCATTCTGGCACGTTGGCCATGTTAGCTAAATGGTTAAGAGCAATCTGACGGAGACCATGAGATCGGTGGTTTAATCCGGGCTATGATATTGAATTTTTCTGTTTGACTCAAACTTTCCAAATAGATATTTGGTTTAATTTTGTTTATGATATTAAATTTACTTTTGCAATATGTCTGTTTTCTGTATTTGTATGTAAAGTTATATAGAACATATAATTCCACATTTCCTATGTTGCTTCTGTATCACTTGTCCAAACATCAAGAACATAAAACACGCATATATTAAAATTCTTTGTTTTAAAATTAGTATTTAAATACATTAGTGGCAATGTAATAAATGCTTCAGTATAAAAACAGAGTAAACTTCAGATTTATCCTTTAAAATATGCAGGATAGTTAAGCGGTAAATTTGCAGTGTTTAGGAGAGAAATTTTTTCATTAAAGTTGTATTTTATATAAAATATATCTTCAAGGTGAAGAGCAGCAAGTGCTTCCAAATTTTGTTCAATAACATCTGAAGATGTGGAAAAATCCTTCGTAGCTTACAAACTTGTGTTAATCCACAAATATTAACTTAACCTTAGCATAAAGAACATGTGATTGTATACTGCAAATCAATTGACAGTGACCGAAAGTATACACCAGAAAGAATTTGCATTGTAAATACCAAAGAATAAGGTCAAATTTCAATGTATACTTAGTCTATATTAAAGATTGCTTTAGGGATACAAAAATATCAATTAACAACTCATACCACAACTTCTAGGACATTTTTCAAGCTGTTTTAGATCGTATCTGAATGTTGAAGTTCAGATATATTTCTTGTGGCATTTTTGAGTCAACATTTCTACTCACAGATGCCACATGAGTTTGCTGGCTGAGCTAATTCTTGAAATTAAAAGGTCTGGCTCACGCAGTTGATTTTTATTTGCTGTAATAGCCTCATAACTGTGGGGCAACACAGAACGAAGTGGTCCAGGTGCGTTGGTGGCTTTGATTTTTATTACAGAGTTATTGATACGAGAATGGGTTTCGTGTTTCTGTTCGCTGCTTTTGTGGTTTTGGTTTTCAGTGATATTATTTCGCGGTAGGGGGACAGGAAGGAGCAAACAAAACCATCAGACCGGGGGTAATTTGTGTGGAGTGAGGAGAATGTTTAAAGTACTTCCCTGATAGTAACGGGATATGAGAAGATTTGGAATGTATGGCTTAAAGCCACCGCGAAAATGAAATTCGGTCGAGTACGGTACGGTTGTTTTGCAACCAAACGACCTGTAATAACCCTTCCGCAGGGGCATCATTGTTTGCTTCTATATGGTTTTGTAAACTGTTGTATGGTCCAGGCTTGAATATCCAGACACTGTTCACGCTAAGCACCACCATGTTTCATGGTGCATTAGCGCTACAGAAAGCAGTTCCTTTAGTTTCACATGAAACACAGGTCACCGAGAAAACAAGAACTTTCAGGTTCTGGAGAGACTTTCATGCATAAAGTATTCAAAATACCTTTGTATTAATATTGCTGTGCATTCCCCTTTATTTTTGTCCTATTTTGCTGACTGTGCATATTCTCTTGTTGATACGAACTAGTGCTTTGATTCAGTTTATACATTGTGCGTGTTATTATTTCACTAAACGAAGGAAAGATACAACTACCCAAAGGGAATTAAACTGCAAATTTTAAGAATAATACGGACACGTAAGAAAACGGCATAACCAGGAAGCTAATTTGATTTAATTTGTAAAACAAAACCTATATTTTTTTACCCATGGCGCGACATCCCTTAGAGGGCCAAGGACTACCAACCCGACTGCCGGCCTCACGCCCACTTACGCACGGCAGAGGTGGACGATCATCCAACCGATACGGGTAGGAGATGTGGTCAGCATCTCGGCATCCCCCAGCCGGAATATTGGTTTCCATGACCAGAGCCGCTTACCTAGCGCAAGCTCCTCACTTTCTTCACGATGCTGAGTAGGCACCGGTCTTATACCTGGGATCTAAAATCCCCACCACATGGGTGGGATCGAACCCGAGCCGCTTTCCATGTCCAGGGACCAAGGCATGCTGCCTTAGCCCGCTACGCCACAAAAACAAAACATATACACTTACTAAACGTGCAAACATAACTTTTTTGAATATTGGCATTTTCATTAATAATATAAATACACGTATATAATGGACCACCACCCCTGGTATAGACCGCGCCGTGGCTCAGTGGTTAGACCGCTTGGCTCTCACCAAGGCGGACCGGGTTCGATCCCAGGCGACCGCAAAGTGAGATTTGTGGTGGACAACAGGGCGCTGGTGTGGGTTTTCTCCGGGACCTCCGGTTTCCCCCACCATCTCATTCCACCGGTGCTCCATCTTCATCTCCTGTATCATCAGTGTCACCGCCTGCGGTGCCGTATGTAGTAAAAGCGGGCGTTAAACACTACACACACACCCCTGGTATGTATATTTTAATGTCTTCATGCATGCACATACGTGTTAAGTGTGCCAACGTTTTACACAAGGACGACTAAATCGATTGTCATTAAACATAGCATTACGATACCTGATTTACACTTAAAAATTTGGCTAAATGTCATGGAAAGTACATTTTATAAACGAAGAGCTCCAATAGGTTCCAAAATGAAAAATTCCGATGTCCAATGTGTTGTTAACTTTGAAAAAAGAGTAACAGTAAAGTCTCTCTATATAAGATTTGACAGGTTGTGTGTTCCTTTTTGATCCGCAGCATTTTTATAGGTTAAGTGCATGTTTAAGAACAAACTCCGTACTTTATTATTATTACAGACTGTCAGTAAAGCGACACAATAAGCAACGTGATAGGAATAGATACATTCTTTCTAGACTAAAAGATTGTATAAAATTTTGTGGGGCGTTTGAGCTATCACTCACTAGTGGTAGTGCTGGTAGCAGTAGCGGATAGTGCTAGTGTGCATTTTAAGTGTAGGTCTTGTGAACACCCACATTTTTATTTCACGAGCCGCCACTGGTTAGGATCATATAAGAAGCCTACGCAAAGATATAATTTGAATAGTTTAGTTATACTTAATGTTTATTAAAAGCTTGGATACTTATTTCTTTCCGGTTATCAAAACATCACATTACATCTAAGTTGCACAGAAAGAAAAAAGAGGGGCTGTGAGAGGGAATTAAGAAATAGGGCAGGAATGCAGGAGTAGAGAGGGAAAATAAAAGATTAGCGGGAGAAATACTAAGAATGTAGGGAAACAGAGAAAGGGTAAGCATAGGAAGAGAGAAAGAGAAAATAGGTGAATCGCCGCACTTGAAATAATACGGTAGCAGATTTTGCAAATAAAAATTACATGTATAAATAAGAGGACATAACTACTGTCACACAAATTAATGAAAACAAATCGAGAATAATATATCTGTGTTTCAGGAGGAAACATAGCATAAAGAACATTCATTACAATTACGATTTGTGTAAGAAATATTTGCAGCCTTAGCAGCCTAATGAAGCTATTACTTTTGGTAATATTTAGTTTTGGAAACCACGTTGTTGACACCATATGCAGGCTGGGTTGACTTGCTCCCCGACCCTGTGAAATGCCCTTGTGTTACTTGTAACTTTACATTTCTCACACTTTGAATATTAAACTTTTAAATATAAAGCATAGGTGCATGGTATACTTATTTGATAAAGCATTTGAATACCACTCAATCTGTCTGAAATATTTTGTCTTCTCAAGTTGTACATATTTTGTAATTTCATAGAAATAGTTCTCTAATTTTGTAGAAGCTCTTTGTTACGCAATGATAACCGAATCGCTACAAAAAGAGTACTTCTAAATTTGTTTGAAACAAACCCCCATGGATATATTTCTCAAGAGAAAAGAGTAGAGCCATATGTTCGAATATTTCGAGGAAGAATTTTGACGTTTATCGTGAGTTTACTCAGTGTGAAGAGGTAACCTAGCAACGCAGCTCGAGGGCAAGCAGATCAGGACCCCAGATTGTGAGCCAGCGAGTGCATTGTACATTCCCGCTAATGGACTTGGTAATTAGGCCGATTTCTGACCCGAGTTAAATCCACATCTCCGGGCTACATATGATGTTAGTATTCTTGACTCTATCTGACTCCCCTACACGGCTCATTTATTTTTCTCTGCCTTTTGTTTTGTAATTCTATAACTAGCGTTTCCTTGCCTGTTTAGAGTGCCGCATTCTCTCCCCTTAATTTGAATTTTTGTTCTTTTGTATGGCCGTGTAACTTTTGATATTTTTAAAACTCGTATTGCGTAAGAAAAGCAAAACCATTTCTAATACATATTTTATTGCTCAAAAGTCCGAGTTAATGTATATAATAGCCCAAAAAATACAACTAAAATACAAAGCAATGAAATTATTTTTTCACATACCAACCTATACAGAGAAAATGAAACGATTTATTCCTAATTTATTTTACTATAATTAAATAATAATAATGCCCTTCAGATATCTGTCAAAAGAAACTGAATATATTTCATGTAATAAACAAGCACCAAAATACATGGACACCAAATATGGAAAAATTAAACGAGTTTCACAATTTAAATGTCTTGGGGAAATAATTCAGGAAAATTGAATCGAAACTAAAGCAAACAAAAGCAGATGCCAAAAATGGGAACAGCATATCGGCTTACACAAAACATGTGTAATAAAAAATAAATGCCTAAATATCCAAAAATTTCTTAATTTTGTAATTAAACCAGTTAATAGAGCAGATACATTAATTATGAACAGAAAAGCAGATATCAAAAATATAGAAAAAGAAAAACAAAATTGTTAGAAAAATTTTAGGTCCATAAGTTTTATGTGAATAATACAGACTTAAAGGTGAAAAGGAAATCCAAAATTTACGGACAACCGTCGTGATATTAGAAGACTAAATTTAAAATTTTATATATATATATATATTAAACCATTAACTTTAAATAGGCTCACAAAAAATTATGGAATTTTACGCAAATGGACATAAAGCACATGTAGACACTATTTACGGATTGGTGAAGTAAAAAATGATTTAAATTTGGCAGGAATCACTTAAGACGATATCCAAGACAGGGACATGTTTAGAATAAAGGTGCATAAGTGGCAAGTTGAGAAGGAGGAAAAAACCGAAGAAAAAGACTGGAACAACGTGGACGGACGAAGAAAGAAAGTCCATAGCTAAAGAATGAGAGAAATTTGGATTAATAGAAGAATTAAGAAAGCTCTTAGACCGATATGAGCTCATTCGCAATCAAACAACACCAACAACAACGCAACAACAACAACAACAACAATAATAATAATAATAATAATAATAATAATAATAATAATAATAATAATAATAATAATAATAATAATAATAATAATAATAATAATAATAATAATAATAATAATAATAATAATAATAATAATAATAATAATAATAATAATAATAATAATAATAATAATAATAATAATAATAATAATAATAATAATAATAATAATAATAATAATAATAATAATAATAATAATAATAATAATAATAATAATAATAATAATAATAATAATAATAATAATAATAATAATAATAATAATAATAATAATAATAATAATAATAATCATAATCACGATGGTTTCTTTTTTTGTAATTTACGTTCTCCAACGTTAAGTCATATCGGACGATGAATAAAAATAAAATAGGTGAAATGATGCTCAAATGAGCCCAGGGTCCATAGAGTTACCCAGCATTCGTCTTTCAAGATAAGGGAAAACCCCGGAGAAAGCCTTATCCAGGTAACTCATCCTGACCGAGATTCGAACTCGGGACCTCTTGAACGTGAGGCAGACAGGCTAACATCACACTACCGAGGCGGGCACGATGATGATGATGATGATGATCATGATGATGATGATGATGATGATGATGATGATGATGATGATGATGATGATGATGATGATGATGATGATGATAGCAAGAAGAAGAAAGGATGTATTTCTGCAAATAATTTTCAGTTACGCGAAGAAGGTAAAATAGCTGCACAGTTGCAAGAAATGTTATTTTCCAAATTATTTCAAATATAGAATGCATTATAATCAATGGTATAATGTTTTCTTACACTGAGACAGTAGACACGAGATCCTAAAGGAACATGCGCGCGCGAGTGTGTGTATCTGAGCTTACCGGCACGAAATAAAAAATCTCAACACGATAAATTTAGTTATTAATTTAGTCATTTACTGTTGCACAAAGTTAATGCAAAAATATAAAATAAAATTAATTCTCATGACTTCATCATGACTACACATATCGCTCTGCCGAATTATAAAAAGGTAGTACCTACCTACAATAAACAGATCGAAATTATAGCGCCGTTTGACTACTGTAACTCTTTGAAGTTATTAACGTTACATCTATTGTGAAGCTTTAATTAAGCTGTCTAAACCAAACAAAGCAAGGCACAACAAGCCTTTAGTAGACTGTATAATAACTGGAAAAGTACTCTATCAATAACTAATATGGTATTCGTCGATAATTTATATCGACAACATGTCGATATATTGAGCAGATACCTAATGAAAGTAAAATTGGTTGTGATACTGTTGGTGACATAAAACATTAGTTTCAATTTTTTATGGTTTATTTCCACACTTCTTTAATGTAAGTGAAATAGACCAACGAAATTTCTTTCATTTCTTGCTTTTAAACCTTGTCAATTTGCTTATTGTAATCTACTATATAATTTAGTTCCATTGTAGGTATAGGTACTGCTCATAAACTAGTGTTTTCAACATTTTCTGTGACATGTAAATAGTGTAATTTAATCTCCCAATTATATACTATGTTCTCCCAAAGTTGCACGTGTGTTCTATTATTGGTTCAAATGTTATGGCCTATTGGAATGGTTCAGGTTTGTCGCACTAAATATACGTTTACGTTTAAATATTAATTATTAATCTTAATTAATATTTAGACACTTAAAGTTATCATGAAGTCCTTAAATTGAAAAAGAAAAGCTGTATGTCTGCAATAACTATCAGGTGTGGTTTACTGTATTATCCTTATGACTCGTTGTGTGAAATCATTTCAGAGAATAAATAGAACTTTTGTTTCTGAAACATTCGTGGTGGCAATTTTAGTTCATTTATCTGACAAAATCAAAAGCAAGAAAAGACATTCGAAAAAGTTTTGACGGTAATTTAAGGGAGACAAAATGGCAAAAATATCCCAAAAACAACACTTTAATTTTGTGTGTAGTCGTATTTCCTGGAAACTTCTCTTTGATTTTGCACACACTTTACCATAGTAATCACATTTTTTATACTTATAATGTGTTTTTAAAGATGATACTGCATCAGTCATTCTGTGAGTTCTGAAACATTTCAAAACAGAAAGAAATGAGGGAGGAAGAGAAGGGAAGGAGAGCAGGAGTTACATAGGAGAGGAGGGAACGAACTTTATTTTAAGGGAATTGTTGCCACTACGTGAAGTTCTTTTAAGGTATCGTGTGTTCGAGGTATATGGTTCTATTTTTGCAAATAGATATACTCATACTTGCTTTAAAAGTCGTTTATTTTGTGAGTGGTATTTTCTGATAAAATTACCTCTTTTGTAGCAACTAGTGAAGACCAGTGAAATATGTTTCAGAACGATAAAACACATTTAACTTCTCTGGCGTTAACAGGTTGGTTATTTTTAAGTTAGTCTTTTATTAAAATTTTTAATAAAATATGAAACGTATGGCTATGAAAATAATCCTAGCTTAACAATGAAACGAAATTGTGTAGAAATATTTTCATGGAAAAATTTCATTCCTAAGCCTTGAACTGAGATAAATGGGTCATTAATTCAGCATATTCGATATTAACGGTATCGGGGCTTTAATCTTCTCTTGAACTGCGTCATTCACATTTGAAAGGTCAGGTGATAAGAGGGGAAAGTCCCATAAAAGTGCGTTAGCTTATTTCCATCACAAAACTGCCAACCTAAAGATGCTGTCCGTTCACAAAGGGAGTTGTACTTCAGGAAACTGACAATTACTTGCCAGCAATTATCAGGGCAGTTTTGGATCTTTATTAGGATGCACAGCGAAGCAGATAGGAGCCCCAGACTTTGAACAACATGTTCATTAAGCAGCCACAGAGGAAGTTGGACGGCCAGACTTGTTGCCTTCAAAGCTCTCTGGACTTCCTTCATTTGCATCGGCCCCTAGTGGGAACTTGCAAAGGTTGACGGGTGCGCTATGTGGGCTGCCTATACAGCTTGTGAAAGGCGTATGACAGCTGCTGAGTAATGTGCTTTGCAGTCCCTCATACGTTCTTGTATTTATTTCATTGAATAAACAAACGAGAGATATTAGGTTGCTAATATTAAAAATTATTAACTCCTACGTCAATGGTTCCCAATGTGACAGGCATGAGACAAGGAAATGCATACAATTGAAACAGAAAAAAAAAATTGAAGTGTGGAGAAGCCATTATTATTATTATTATTATTATTATTATTATTATTATTATTATTATTATTATTATTATTATTATTATTATTATTATTATTATTATTATTATTATTATTATTATTATTATTATTATTATTATTATTATTATTATTATTATTATTATTATTATTATTATTATTATTATTATTATTATTATTATTATTATTATTATTATTATTATTATTATTATTATTATTATTATTATTATTATTATTATTATTATTATTATTATTATTATTATTATTATTATTATTATTATTATTATTATTATTATTATTATTATTATTATTATTATTATTATTATTATTATTATTATTATTATTATTATTATTATTATTATTATTATTATTATTATTATTATTATTATTATTATTATTATTATTATTATTATTATTATTATTATTATTATTATTATTATTATTATTATTATTATTATTATTATCATCGTCATTATTATTATCAACATTATTATCATTATTATCATCATTATTAACATCATTATCATCATGACCATCACCGTTACAATTATCATTATCATCATTATCCTTATCGTTATTGTTATTGCTATTATCATCGTTATTATTATTGTTATTGTTATGAGTATTATATTATTATTATTATTATTATTATTATTATTATTATTATTATTATTATTATTATTATTATTATTATTATTATTATTATTATTATTATTATTATTATTATTATTATTATTATTATTATTATTATTATTATTATTATTATTATTATTATTATTATTATTATTATTATTATTATTATTATTATTATTATTATTATTATTATTATTATTATTATTATTATTATTATTATTATTATTATTATTATTATTATTATTATTATTATTATTATTATTATTATTATTATTATTATTATCATTATTATTATTATTATTATTTCATTCATTCAGTCTTTCATAAATTATATAGTTTCGTTCAGCTGTAATGTTAAATATTTCCTAGTTTGAGTTTTAAATACATCGGTAATTTATTGAACAAATGTGTATCAGTTTATAAAAGCTTTTATTTCCATGTTGCCAAGGTGTTCAATACAATTATATTTAGTCCAGGAATTATAAACCTAAGTTTCTTCGTACTTTTACAATTTATTTTTGCTGGTTTTGTACATTTTGTTTTTATTTTCAGGTACATTAACACGAATGGATGTGTTTACTGGCTTTGTTTAATATTTTTCTGCCGTATTTAGTACAAATTTTCTATAAATCCACAGATAATGAAAGAAGGTACTCTAGAGGTTATCCTTATGATATTGCTTGGTGTATATAGAAGCAGACACAGTTTTAACTCTGTGGGTACGTGTTAGAGCTATCACTAATCACATTAACAAGCTACAGTTGCCTAGAACTAATGCCTCTGTGTGCAAGTGAAGAAATACGATAGAATGGTACATGGCTGATACCTGATATGCTAACTGTCCGTCACACATCGATTAATGAGGTACCTCTTATGAAATCCTTCGAGATATGACCACGTAGTTAGTTAAAGGTACATAAAATAAATAATTACTTTCATAGAACGAAAGGATGAAATATGTATGTCGTTTAATTATCATTGCTGCTGCTATAAAGCTAATAATAAATGGCTTTCGGAATTATACATCCTTCTTACCCCTAACATTTATAAATAAGTTATTCAGGGGCTGCAAAAGGAAGTTGCTTGAGTTAGTGCTTTGTTTGCAGGTGAAAGATATTCGCGGAAAACAAAAGGGGAAGCTACAAAATCAATATGAAGTAGCTATAAGTAAAACTCATTTCCTTGTAGAGTTTCTCCCGCTGTCTTACTGGTTGTTCTTTCCCTGGCACTTCCCTTTCTCCTGTTGTTACTAATTTATCTAACCTTTTTCAACCTTAGCACAGAGTTCCGGACGAGTTGGTCGGAGCCGAGAAATTGCCCCTCGTTGTCGCTGCTGAATGCTGCATTCGGTAATGTAATTTCCCGGATGTTACTGCTGGATTCGGTCCTCGTGATTCAATTTTGCACTCGGACACTCGCTCGTGGTGCTCCCACATTTCTTTCTTCCTGGTTCTCTATCCTCAGTGTTCTTTACAAAATGTCATCCCTTCTTCCTTTTTACAAACTTAGTAACGTCCCAAGAGAATACTTATACATCGGTAAATCTGCCTGCCAATCTCTATACACACTGATTTAAAGCTGAGGATCTTAAAACAATCAATTGAAAATTCTGTATCCTATGATGCTTATGATATTGTGGTTAGCGGTGAGAACAGTTTGTTCTGTACAAATCCAGCCGCCTGGGGATGCTTTAAGCGTGGTCTATTAGCATTTAGTTATTTCCAATTTCCTAATCATTTTCAGTAGTTTGTTCACCCATTCTTTAAAAAACAATTACATTGTTTGTCCTGTGAATTTTACACACTCCATACAGCTGCCTTTACACATTTTCAAATGTTCCCCGTGATTACTTGGAACTACAAAATTTCCACACTATACAGAGCCACATTGCACACGAGGAATTCCAACAATTTATCTCTTAGTTCCTTCTTAAAGTATCATTAGAATTATACTCCAAGCTTTTGTGTATCATTATCGTGGAAGAAAATTATTTTTGTAGTATTTAAGCTTTAAATTCCTTGAAAAGCGCCATAATGCATGTGTCTCTTTGTAAATAACTATGCCTGCAGTGATACTATCTAGACGCAATTCCAGGGATTTATGGTTCAGTGAAGTGCTATCCTTCAATTTGGCTTTACTAAATCCTAGGATTCTTTTCTTCCTACATTTTCAGTTGATCTTATTAAATCTATCACTAATTTATGACTGTAATATGTCTACGTTTTTTTTATCATTATTCGTCACTGCATTTTATAGTCTAAATATCCAGTTTCTAATCTATTGCTTTATGCGTAAATGATATACCCTTTACATTCGGTCTCCATGACAGCACTTCCATTTTTACTGCAGAGCTCTATGCAATATACCGAGCCCTTTTATATGTTCGCCGCAAAAGCTTGGACGATTGCCTTATCCTAAGCGATTCCCTCAGCGCACTTCAGAACCTTTGTGAGCTGTACAACTACCACCCTCTTCTACAGCGTATCCAGGATTCCCTCCACGTTATACACGCCTGTGGCGTTAGCGTGGTGTGTGTTTGGGTTCCTGGATACGTGGGCTTGCGCGGGAATTAGCTGGCGGGTTCGGCGGCTAAGGGGGCTACCATAGACCCCGGTGTTACCATCCCGTTTGTCACCGCAGAAGACCTTAGGCTTGTGCGTAGAGCGGCGCAAGCTTAGATCGGTGAAGGTGCTTCCGGATACCTGGTCGACCTCCTGTCGTTCCTCCCATAGGGAGGAATTTGCTTTGGCTCGGTTACGCATTGGGCACTGCTATTTCTCACACCGTCAGCTTTTAAACCACGACCCTGCTCCGGTTTGTCCGCTGTATGGTGAAGCTCTTTCGATCCGTCACGTGTTGGTACAGTGTTTTAGCCTGGCTCGTCTCTGCAGGTCTCTCCAGCTGCCGGCCAGCTTGGCAGAGACACTGACAGATGACTAGAAATTGGTGGCCAACATTTTAGAATTTCTTTTAAATACAAATTTTAGAATTTAGGTCCCGTCGATTCCGGTATTTTAAATATTTTAACGTATTTATGGTTTTAAATTTTATTTTAGTATGTTATACCGCTGTGCCGTGTTTTAACTTGGTTTTATCGTATTGAGTGGCTTTTAGTGTTTTAATGTTTTAGCTAGGTTATGCCACTATTGGCGTTTTAAGGGCTCTTATGACCAATGTAGTTGAGTGCCCGTAAACCCCATCAACATTATCATCTGATAAATGATACGGTTCAGTGTAATGATCAGCGCCCAACATATCGAATAAACAAGTGATTATCTTCTGATGTTAAGGCTATGTTACAAACCGTATCGCAGTTTTATATTCGGGTATAAAAGTGCATCAAAAGAAAGCATTTTGATCACGTAGAATTTCAGTGTTATGTAATGGAGTACTGTTTATCCAACACAATAAGGCAAGCGGGGCCTGAAGAGAGAGAGGAGTTCCTACTGTTTATCTGATGTATTAATGGATCTGTTTACTATGAAATGAGTGTATGAGAATACACACTAGCCACCCATGCTGCCAGATCTAATGCTGGATATCTATTATGTATGGATGAGCTATGTGACAACACTGTGTATTTTACATAAACATAGTAGCATCCTTATCATATCCGGAAATCGGACAGCAAATATGATTCCGTTATATATTCCTCTGCCCTGCCTTCTTGTGTTGCGTGGACATAAGAAATATTAATTTCATCTCGCTATGTTGTATGATCATCAGAAGAAGATGACCTATAAGAATGTACTGTGTAAACATTTTATATCTTCAGCAAAATGTCTACGATTGCTAATATCATACACAATACAGTGTTGTCAGATAAATATGTAATAAATACCTGTCAAAACAGTTACATAAAATTATTGCGTGTGTGGCATTAATAATTCGCATACACACACTTCCTAGTAAACAAATGGATGCTTAAGCAGATTAACAGTTCAAACTTCTTACATCTCAGATCCCTCTCTCCTTTTTCTGGTATTCAGACACTACTGTAGGTTCACTTTTCTTTTTCTAGAAGCCCTTAAACTTCCATCACAAATCGTGGCTCGACTCATCTACTCAATTAGAGCATGGAAGCGAAGTTTTAGTAAGTCCTGAAGGCTTAACAGACTTTCGTAATAGAAGTTCCTATCGTAACTCAATTTGTTCCTAATTAACCTTCATCAAATACTTAGAGCGAAAAAAGGAAGTTGAGCCGAGATAAGATTTGCAATAACTTCCACACGCACCATTAGGTTTTCCGGTCGCAGCGGCTTCATTTATATTCCCAAGTGTCTTCCCCAGGAGAAGTGCACCATCACAATCCTCTTTGCGTTTGCTCCCTTATCCCCCTGGCTTTAAAATAAGACATGATATGCCAACGAATGGAACAAAATATGTACTTTTCCTCTATTGGTGGCTCTGCGCTAAGTACTCGGCTCTCTGACGGACGGTTATATTCTTGGCGTTACCAAGGCGACGCTAAGTGAGTGTAAGAAAGAGAGAAACAGTTGAAAAACGATGGCACCTAGAGCTTAGAGGCTAGGTACGGAAGTCTTGGTTCCATGAACGAACGATAAGGCGAAGAGAACGTAGTATAAGACTGATGACGGGACGACCCCTCTCCCTTCTCCATATAACTGTCGCATGCATGCAACTCTAATCCACATACACACTTAACTTTACCCCATCGCCTCTTATCTTCGGGTCTATTAGCCGTAGGCCGTGCTTGCTATCTTGTGAACGCTCCTCTCAGTTCACGTTTATGGGTGCGACTTGGGTAGAAAAACGTTAAGTGATACAAAGTGCAGAGATATATTAACCTACTGAGATTGATACGATCTGTATTGTGTGCCTGTGCTGCGAAATACACGTGTCTTCTTTTTTGGTAGATTTGAAGCATCCTGAATGGAACTCGCTGGCGAAAACTGAACAAAAATTACAAAAAGAGCGCCACTTGTTGCTAATTGCCAAATCAGTTATATTTACTACCTTAAAATTATGTAGTTGCTCTATTATGTGTTTCAAATGGGAAGGTGTTTGTCCTTGAGCGCTACTAGGTGAGCACCCAATCGGAGTCCTGCGGTGTTGTATTGCATTCCCGCTAAGTGGTGTGTCGAGCGGCAACCTAATCAATCTGTATGAAATACTATTCGTGCTAAGACAAAAATTCATGTTTTTCCAAAACTGATCCATGTGGAAGGTAGACAGTAATGCATCTAACATAACCATGAAAACCCCATATTTTTAGCTCAAGTAGTTTTTCTAATACAAATAAATAAACAACTACTACCTGTCTTATAATAAATCGCGACCTAAGCACTTTTTGAATATCATTATTGTTTGTCATGTATGCGTGTACGTATGTTTGTAATTACTCAGAACTGAAACGTAAATGTTTGACATGACGTGATAAAAGAATTACTTTGAATAAGCCAATTTGAGCGAGAGGAAACAATAACTTTCCTGCTGCCCTGGCAGAACGTGTCTAGTCACATTATATCTTTGTTTATGAAGTTTCGTGATCTCTATTTACTCTAGAGATTTTAAAGTGGTTAGTGTGTATGCATGTATGTATGTATGTATGTATGTATGTATGTATGTATGTATGTATGCACATATACTGTTGATTACTGAGAACTGAAATTTAAATTACTGACATAATGGATAAAAGAATTACTGTAAATAACTCAAGGTGTTAAATTCGAGAAAGAGCAAACACTTCATTTTCTGTTAGCCTGTGGAATGCTGTATGCTTGTGTTTATGAATGAATGCTGGATAAGAAGTATTTATTTACTCTGGAGAGTTCAGATCTACATCATTCAGTTGTTTACACAACAGTAGAGTAAGAATTAAATAGTGCAATGGCTGCTTGCGGTGAACTTAGTGGCGAGTCAAAAAGGCAGGTATTCAGGCTCGAAGTATTATTTTTAAGGTGTACACATACTTCAAAAAATGTTCGGAAAAAAAACTTAAAATGAGTCATTGCAAAGACCGTTGTGAATAAGCAAGTCCTGCACTGGTTGCAGCACCTGTCGCTGTCTGACGGAGACTAGGTAGTCACGGATAGTAGTTGCAATGTGTTTACAAAACGTTTCACCCCTTCCTTGTCACAGGGAGGGGTAGCGCTAAGTAGGTCATTTTTCAAGTTAAACCAGACAAAGCTTAACTCAAAGTTTGACCCGCACTGCCACTGCCTTTCTATGATTAATGGGCCCGTTTATCCACTATGGCTTCACAAAAGTCTAAATTCTGCAGACAATAAGCTTGGCATTAAATGTAACGGAGACTTATTATATGATTATGCAGTCTTACAGCGCATGTCCATGTGGAAATGCTTCAACATTGAACAAGGTTGGCATGGCCAGATCAGCACTACACGTTTTCTAGTTATCTAAAAGAAATAGAACGAAAAGTTCAACTTCAAATAAGCAGAAATGAAAATACAAGAAAATGAAAACAAAACTGAAATCGTATAACATACCAATCTTTCTTTTCTGTAAAGTGGAGTCGTTACTGAAGCGAGCTAGCAGAACGTGATGCGATAAGAAACAGCCGCGTCTGACGAGTTCGTTGTTTTGGAATGCGTCTACACCCAGATGCAACTCTCACGTACTCTAATATATAGCTTCTTTTCTTTTTCTTCATTTCAAAAATTTCGAAGTGCTAGCAAAAGGGAAGGGTGAATATGAAACAGAAGAGAGCACCCATGAGAAGTGTCAGAATGTCAAAGGAAGTTATGAATTGTTAGATGTTAGGGGTGCGTCAGGCTAGGGGTGGAATGTTAAAGAGTTTTCTGCTGGGGTGAAAAAAATAATACGCATTATCGCAAGAAATCTCGGAGAAAGCGAACATGCTGCTAGGAATCGTGAGCGGAAGTTAGAGAATTTTTACCAAGAATGGCAAGCTGATTCCGTTTCATTTCTTCCACTTGCCTTTTTCATGCAATACCTTTCTTGGTAGCATAGGTACTTTCGTACAAATGAAGCATATAATCAAAGAATTAAAATCTAGTATGAAAAATTCAATGCCATAGACGGGATTTGAACCACGGATCTTCTAGTTGACGTCCTGCCGCTCTAACCCTTGAGCTACTATTACCAACGTGCCGACGTGACATTAAACTCTCCAACTGACCTGTGTTTTTCTCGGTAAACCATTTAGGAGTTCTCATAAACACAGGAGACAACTACCTTAATGGCGACTTACAACATGTAAGTACTTTAAGGCCCGGGCTTTATAGTTAACCACTATTATGTCAGTTATTGGAAATAGTTAATTGAATTTGGCATTGAATTTTTCAGTCTGACTCTACATTTCCATATGGTAGCCTACACGCGGCAGTGTGAAAGAACAATTAATTTCCAGTAATTGACCTAATAGTGGTCCGAACCTTAAAGCTCGGGCCTTAAAGTACTTACAGCATAGTAAGTCGCCATTAAGGTAGTGTCTCAGGTGTTTATGAGAACTGCTAGTTGTTTATCGGGAAAAACACGAGTCAGTTGGAGAATTTAATGTCATGTCGGCACGTTGGCCATAGTAGCTCAAGGGTTAGAGCGGTTGGACGGCAACCAGAAGATCCGTGGTTCAAATGCCGCCCATGGCATTGAATTTTTCAGTCTAACTCTACCTTTCCATACACACGGCCAGTGTGAAAGAACAATTAATTTCCAATAATTGACTTAAAATCTAGTAATTCGAGAGAAAGAATGGAAATTAGTAGAAATAGGTAAATGGAAATGAGTAGAAACTTGCAAACTTTTAGTTAAATATTCGTACTGTACTATCTGTTCCTATTGCATTTGTTGCGCAAATAGTTTAAGTTGCTGTGAGCTTTTAGCCCTTGATAAGCCACTTCGCCCCACCTCTGCGATTTTATATTTACATTTTAAGTGCCATTTTATCATCTTCCAACACTCGGAGCTTCCTCGCTTCTGGCAGTAATTAATTAAAAGCCCGATTTGGTCGCGATAAAGAAGCAATTAACGTATACAAGGCTGTCATCACCGAAATGTGCAGTGCATGTTCAAAGAATGTTTGTCAACGTGCTTAGTGAACAGAAAAGAGAGGCATCAGCTCAAGAATAGAGTTACCATATGCTGATTAATGAAGCTGCAATAGGCGCTCAAATGTTTTTGACAAAGAGTAGCCACATAATGAAACTAACCATTGCACAAATGTTTTCTCAACGATGGTGTATATAAACTTCCCGCCTGTGTTGTCAAAGTAAAAAGCTAATTTTCTGCATTCAGTGTTGGTAACATAACTTGTTTGTGTTCTATTTTATCACACATATTGCATGAGCCATATTATAGATGCTGTCTCATAGGTAATGCTCTCGTGTTTCAAATCATCGTCGGTCTGGAAATGTGTTCCACACAGGTGTGACTTCAACTCAGGAAACAGATGATAATCACTAGGTCTGGACTATAGGGGGATGGGTGAGGATGTCCCATCCGAACTGGACCAGGAGATCAGCCGTTGCATGTGTAGTATGCGATTGTGCAAATGTTTGGTCAAAATCTTGTCAATCGTAGTCTTTCTTACTTCAGGGATAAGCTCGCACGGCTCGCGAACTGTCGCACGCCGATCTTTAAGCATTTCTTGCTCCACGTTTGCAATTGTTTCGGCTGAAACCGAAGGCCGACCAGAACGCTGTTCGTCAGGGACGTCTGTACGTCCGTCTTTGAACTCTCTGACTCACTTTCGCACGTTTACGACGTCTACACTGTGGCCCATAGACTTCGCATAAATGACGATGAATTTCACTGGGGGTAGTGCCCTTGGCACTGAAAAACCGGATCACTGCTCGCAAGCACTGACCGTTACAATAAGGATAGAGATGCTGGTTAAGGCAGCTATGAGAATATTTTAACAAATAGCTAAGTATGCCTTTTATATTTATACAATAGTTATATTGTCGTCATTTTAACATAAGTTACTAAAAACCTTTGTACGCAAAAGCTTTAGCTGGCTCACTGATGCGTGGATTTTGGTTTTTGCACCAAAATACCCCAATAGAATTGAAATAAGTAAATACATTATATAAAATAGTTTAAACTATTTTAATTTTATCTTAATAGCTAGTAGAACATAAAAATAACAACAAAACGTCTTAAAATGTGCGTTGCATACATTCACTGAAGGGTTAATTCGTCTAATGAAACCTTATTTTATGTACTTTCTTCATAAATACCTATTAAGTATATAACGCACTCTCAAAGCAAACTCATTCTGACTACGTCAGAATGTCACAGCTATACCTAATCCTAGACTCTCGTCTCTTCCTTCTCCCCTTCGCAGCACTCTCTCCCTCTCTCTCTCTCTCTCTCTCTCTCTCTCTCTCTCTCTCTCTCTCTCTCTCTCTCTCTCTCTCTTCAGCACTATAACTTAGGGCTGAAATGTGTATTTGCAGAAATTCTCAAAGCTATGTAAAAATAAATAATAAAACTCGACCAACATACAAAGAGCTGTAAAGCTTTATACTCAAGAAATCAGCTGCAGAAGATTGGGCATAAAGAAGCGTGAACACGCCTTATAGTGCGTAAACTGTCTAAGAAAATGTCTCAAAGCGACAGAGCAATGTAAATCGGAACTCCCACGAGACTTTAGAAGAAAGTTGTAAAGTTTATATAAGTGAATTTGAGTTTCTGCTTTTCAAGCTGAGAAACCTATTGCCGAAGGAATTCCTGGAGTTTGTGTTTAAAGGTGCAAGATCACTAAAAATCCTGGAGAGAGGTGCCATGTTTGGAAATACCGCAGCTACTGGTTATTTTTTAAAAGTATTATTTTGTTTAAAATATTTAACTTCTTTTCTAAGAAGTAAAGAGAGATCAAAATAAAATTAGGTTGAAGGCTTACCTGCATTTACTCAGCGGCGTACTTAACAACCTTGGTTTGGGTGTTTACGTGCTGGCCCGCTGATATAAAGG
Source organism: Mantis religiosa (assembly GCA_030765055.1). NCBI lineage: Eukaryota > Metazoa > Arthropoda > Insecta > Mantodea > Mantidae > Mantis > Mantis religiosa. The sequence continues at coordinate 89,973,771 of CM060954.1, read as the reverse complement.
TACAGGTTCAAACCTGGCCCACCGGAAGGTTTTAAGGTAGTTAAAAGCGATAGCCTAATCTCACTATATTTACTGGCATTTGAAAGAGCTCCTGTGGTACGAATTTCCAGCACAGCTGCGGCGCTCATGTGATCCTCGTAATTGACAGCTTCTTAACAAACCTCCCATTCCTAGATCAGTCTGTTATACTTGAGAGGTTTTGCCTGTGGTCACAGACCATTGGTTGCTATTGTGTACGTTCTAACATCCCTAATGAGAGCCAATTTCTTAGGAGGTCATATGCCTCATAATTACACTTCTACAGTTTTTGATCTGTGTTGAATATGGCGTACACTTTCTTAAAATTTTAGAACAGCATTTTATATATGATATTTAGAAACTAAATAGTTACTAGTGCTTGTTCTATAACGTATCACCCTGATTCTCTTAAAAAGCAAGCTAGGCCTACCTTACGTTTGGAAGTTAGGAGCGATAGTAGCGCTTCTGTGTGGAAAGCAATAGCTAAGCATTTATTTATCAATTGGAGGTGGATTATAGACATTAGAAGGTTGAACCGCACTATTAGAATGGTGTGACGTCCATTTTGAAGTCAAGAAATTCCCATGATACCAATCACAGCATAGAGACCGAGAGCCGAAAAGTCTTTCTTTAAATAAACAAAACCTCAGTAATCAACTAACCTGTGAGTTTGCGAACTCTTTCCCAAGATGTAAGGAAAGATGAAGGGCTTTTACGTGTTTACCTCTCATCTAGCATGCATATGCCACCACGATAGTGACTATTATGTGTTTCAAATGGGATGATGGTTGTCCTTGAGCGCTACTGGTGAGCAACCAATCGGAGTCCTGCGGTGTTGTCGTCCTGCATTCCCCCTAAGTGGTGTGTGACGAGCGGCAAACCAACAATCTCTAATACATATTATTCGCGCTAAGACAAACATTCAAATGTTCGAGAAACTGATCCATGAGGAAGGAGAGAGTAATGTATTTAACATGACCGTAAAAACCCCATATTGTTAGCTCAAATAGCTTCCTAATACAAATAAATAAAGTAGATACAATTATATTATAACAATGTATTGCGACGTAAGCACTGTAATGCATATCTTATTGGTTGGCATGTACGTGTGTACGTATATTTGAAATTACTCAGAACTGAAACGTAAATATTTTACATGATAAAAGAAATATATACTTTGAATAAGCCAATGTGTTTGTTAAATTCGATGAGAGGAAACGATACACTTCTTGCTAGTCTGACAGAACGTGTCTGGTCACATTGTACCTTTGTTTATGAATGGTTGGTAATCTCTATTTACTCTAGAGTTCAAAGCAGCATTATTCAGTTACTCTTCCATGATAAAGTGTAGGTATCAGCTGGATCAATGAGACGCGATACACATCCGCCCCCTTACTACTGCTAGAGCAATCTAGTATAGTTTATGTGGGCTCAAATTTTGTTGCAAACAGAAATATTTTTAAACTGACTGAACGACTTATTCACGAGGAAATTGACAAGAAACACAACAATACTGGGAAAACTACGTGAGAACCTCAGATAAACTACAGGAAGTCGACTTTTGGACAGAAATATCACGTAACGAGACTTTGGAACCTATCATCATAAATTTGCAGTACTCAGACGTTGAAGACAATGCAGTAAACGTATTATAGTTCTGAAAACCTAACGTTATACACGAGGAACCCGACATGATTAAAAGGTGCGCTGTCAGTGGTTAAAGAATAATAAAGAGACCTTTTTTCCAAGATGCGATAAATAGTGATGGGTATGTGCAAACATTTTACGGCATTTTTATGATCATTTAACCGAGAGAACGTGCTTTCACGACCGTTCAGCAAGACTCTGTGCCGGCACATACAGCCAACTTTTCGTTACCGGATATTCATGACATGTTTCAAAATAGAGCTATCACTAAAAGCACATGACTCTCTGGTTCCCTCGATTTAACCCAGTACGATTTTTATCTCTAGCGGCGTCATTAAAGAGAAAGTGTACAAAACCAATCCACACACACTTTAGATGAACTTGTTCGTCAAAAAATGATGTCATTTCTCAGGGAGAACTACAGAGTTAATTAACATGTTCCTAAGCAGGTGCCAGAAATGCTTGAACAACGAAATGAGATGGTTCATCTCGTTGCTTAATATACGTAAGTTACTTTTCTTTTCAAGCGTTTTCGTTTTGTGTGTTGGGAATAACCCACGTGACAAACTGTACTATATTTTCACCGGACTTCCTGTCACCCGCATCGCCGACATTTGAGCAGCATCACCGCCAGACCAAACGACGCGAAATTGGCTGATCGAAGGATCGTTCACTGCCTAAAATGTTCAGTGGTGTTGATTCCTCAATTTGTGACTATATTAAGTAGTTTTGTTATTTTATCACAGTTATATGAAGGCACATTTAAAAATGACAAATTCTGGAATTATCTGTACTTATATAAAGCTTAGCGCTGTAACAGGATTCGTCTGCCTCAGGATGTTGCAATAATTTTGAAGATTCTTGGTTCTCCTGCGGTATTCCTCTAGTTTCTAGCCGTCTGCCCCAATCTTGAGCACAGAACACTCTCACGCTATGCGTGGGTGTGTAATCAACGTAAGGATGACACCAGAATCTGAGTTTGAAACATTTAATAACAGTATTCACTTAAAACGAGAAGTTTCCAACCAATGGAAACTAATATATAAATATCCGGAGTTAATGTACTTGAGTCTTGTATTACGCGGTAACACGTGATTCTAACCTTGAGGCAAGAATGACGCTTCTTTCATCTGCGTCATGTTTCACCGGCGATCCGATAAGAAATGTCCAAGATTATTGCCCAGAATGTCCTAATATTTTCCTAATCACCTCTCCTTTTGCTAATGACTAAAACCCCTATTAATAGCCTCTAAAACGTTTTCATACTGAAATTTTGTGCGTTCCAACCTAAACTCGTTCTATAAATTTCTAATAAATACTGTCAGATATTCCACGAATTCTAATCTAGCCCGCCGTACCTAATCTGGTAACTTTGGATAGTAACTTTGCTCTTTCTGACGTAACCTACCAAACTACTTCTCCGAATCTGCTTGAAAATCAGCCCTCTCTAATTGTCATCTTCCTAATGCCCTCTTACCTCATAATGTATTTCCAAATCTACAACTCTTTAACATTTAACGAATGCACAACATATTCATATTTGATTTTATTATGTCTTAATTTAACTGATCCATAGTTTCTGTATCAATGCTCATTGATGAATATCAATGCATCTTCACTAATGCTACATTATTCTGTTACAATTTCATAAATCTAGGTGCGATTTGTTTAGTTGCAAAATGTAATTTCGGTTACCTTTTTATTAATTATTTATTGGATGCTTTTCCGAAACAGTAAGCATTTCACCAAATTTAACGTGGTACGTGATCAGGATGTACAATAGATGGGGAGGAGAGAGACCATGAAGTAAGTGAAATTTGATATTTAGGCTGTCGAGTAATGGAAAAAAATTGGGCAATCTTGTCTCTATATAGCCCGTCCATATCTGGAAATCTGTCCATGATATCAGATGAAATAGGTTCATTGTCATTTATTATTATTTGTATTATTACTGCTACTAATGCAGATTTACTAAACTTATTGTGCATGCGAATCTGGTCACTGAATTACATTTTGTTACTAAGCGGAGGTTATGGAGCATCCTTACTTAGATCATGGCGCCATTCCCTCCTGCCCCGTTTTTAATGGTGTGACGGACGTGACGGGAGAAGCACCGCATGAAAGCAACTGTTTTATTACATTTTTCGGAGGCAGTCGCATGCGAGTGAACAACAACGAAAAATAAATCACCGCCAGCAGCACCGTTGAGTGACAGCAGCGCATGTGGTAACTCCCAGTGAACTGTAAAGTGAGGGACGGATGGATGGATGGCACTGCAACTTTCTCGCTCGCTCTCTCCCTCTCTCTCGATGACGGTCTGTTTGAACTGCAACACCGCTACACAAGATACGTCTATAAAACGGGGGTGTATCGGTTTGTTTCGCATTTGAATGATAATCGATACGTGTATTCCCAACTCATGCTTTAACTGCTACTTAAATCGCATACTCGGCAATAACAGCTCGTGAGCACGCATTTTTGAAAACTCATTTGTTACTTTTTGTATACAAACGGACTTAAGGTAGTGCTGAGCCGAAAAGTATCAACAGTGTTAAAAACTGTTTAGAAGTTCAATAGAACCTTGAATCTCTATATGCATACAGCGATACAAGCTCCCATTCAATATTAATAAGTTTGTAAAAAGTCTCCTTAATCAGAAGCAAAACTCCCATTAAACACATTTATAAAATCAATAGGACAGCACCCGCTGAAGTGCTTGAAAATAAAGATCCGGGTGTACATTTTACAACAAATCTCAGGTCCAACAGAAATAATCGTAGCAAAGTCGTTAAAATATTTGGGCTTCATTGTTCGAAATTCTTATTCATTTACAGAAAGAACTTTAACTTATAACTCATGTGTTAGACAAAATATTAAATATGTATCTATTATTGGAAGTCATAAGGCAACAAATCATACTAGTATAACAGAAAAAATTCACTCAGAACTTTTAAGATACATTCTGTTTAAAAGAACTTTTGCCTGCCTTGGTAGCATGGTGGTAGCGTGTCTGCCTTCACGTTCAAGAGGTCCCGAGTTCGAATCTCGGTCAGGTTGAGTTACCTGGATAAGGTTTTTTCCGGGATTTTCCCTTATCCTGAAAGAGGAATGTCGGGTAACTCCAAGCTCTAAGGGCCCTGGGCTCATTTGAACATCATTTCACCCACTCCATTCATTGTCCGATATGACTTAACGTTGGAGGACGTAAATTACAACAACAAAGGAATTAAAAGAACTGGATATCATCTTAATAACATAAATTACGAAATCTTTCTAAAAATATTTAAATTTAAAGCTATAAGTTTTAGAAGATACATTGCAGGATTAATATCTGTGTAGAAAATATTACATTATATTATTGATGATGTAGATGTTGTAGAAAATATGTTATTTTATGTATCCAGTAAAATTAGCAGATTCAAGGGACTTTGTTCACCTCCAGAGCAGATACAGAAATCCATAAAATTCACCATTCCATAGAATTATGCATTTATATAACGAACATCGTTATTTTAATGCAGATATCGTCAATATGATTCAAACTCTATTAAAATGCCATAATAATTAACTATTGTTTTGCTAAACTACTATAATTACTAAGTTAGTAGTAATAGTACTGTAATTAGTAACAATAGTACAATTACTTACTAACGCCATCTTCATTTCCATTCTTCTCTGTATAATTGTTTTTATTTCTTATATTTCTAGTTCTAAATTATTTTGTTTTCATTTATATTTTCCTTATTTCTTTCTGCGTCTTGCTATATTACTACTGTGCGTATCCAAACATTTATAATGAGCATTGTAATTGAGATTAGACCTGTTATGTTCATAAGAATAATTATACAAATAAATAAAAATAAAAAGCTTTATAATCTTTGGAAACGTGTAACATTCCAGGAAGATATAAACTTTCGTTAAAAGTCTTGGAACGCATGTGCAATAATTGCACGAGGTGCGTTCAAGTTATAAAACCGCTTATTTTTTTTTCAGGACTGAGACCAGATAAGAACTTCTGTTCTTTTTAAATACACGTGGACTCTTTGTAAGTGACAGAGATGTCAGCACTGTACAATGCATAGAAGTCTAGTAGCAGCTATGAGAGAACTGTTTTTGATACTTAAAATGGCGACGTTTTCATTCCAAGAACAGTGGTAATCATTCGTTTTCTCCGTTTTCCTGATGTGATACTTAGTGAAATTCATCGCCAGTTGAGAGAGGCATGTGGTGATGGTACCATGGATATGCCTAATGTGCGTTCTTGGGTGCGACAGTTCAATGAAGGCAGAGTATTTTTCGGATTTTCAGAGCTTCATGCAGGATTGTGTGCACAGATCCTAAGGAAATGTCAATTTTGGAGGCGATGTCTGCAACGCTCAACCGGCGATCCTCAAAAACAACGTTATCCACTCGCTGGATCATGTCGTCAGACCGGCTGGTGCGATCCCCTAACTGTCTTGGTTTGTTGTCACACGATGTCATTCCGAATAACATAGTAATTTAACTATGAAGCCTGGAACCTAAGTACTTATAGCATAGTAAGTCGCCACAAAAGGTATGTGTTTCATCCCATATGAGAAAATACGAGTCAGTTGGAGAATTTAATGTTGGCCATAGTAGCGCAGTTGGTTAGAGCAACCGCACGGAGAGCGGGAGATCCGTGGTTCAAATCCTGGCTATGGCATTGAATGTTTCAGTCTTGTTCTACTCATTCAAACCTTAGCCTACACACAGCTAGTGTGGAGGAAATGATTATTTCCATGAATATACAATTATTTCGCTATGTGGCTTGAGAGTTTAAGAACATTTACGAGCAAAGAGGGCCGAATAGGGTTCATCTTTGTAATTTGGACGTAACTAGCTTTGAACACTTATTATCAAATTGTTGATATCGTTGGTTCCATCTTGTACTGCAGCGAATTTTGTCTGCAGCTAAAAGGTAAGAGATGGTTGGGTACCACTTCAACTCTCGTAGCGGTAAGTGCTCTTGTAGCGGTCTCTCTGTATACTATTGTATACCAAAGTGTAGTGGAAAGACGAGATGTGTAGACAAAGTGTCATAAGTGCTGGTGTATAACGGTGCACTGCACAGATGTATTACACAACATGATTTTCAACATGAACAGAATGCAGACAACTTGAATCTGTAATAAGGAGACAATAAGCTCCAACAAGATTTGATATGGAAAATCAAAAAGATATCTTTCTAAAGTGTCGTTTTTAATCATACACTCTATTGATACTCTTGTAGGGTTCTGAAAGTTTCCAGGTATTCCAATCTGTCTAGTAAAGTTAAAAAAATAGTTATGGACTTGTTTTTTTTCCACACACATATAGCAGCGTAATCACAAAAAGAAAAGAAGAAATGGGAGAAAATGGGAAATAATATGAAAAACTGAGTCATAACCTGCACAATAATTGTTAACAGCAATTTGAGAGTTTGCACATGACTTGTTTACCCGGGCTGTTCACCTCTAAGAACAATAGCACATGCAGAATAGCAGTCACTAAGTACGGTCTGCCCAACACAAGAAGGCAAGATGGAGGAATGTGTAACGTAATCACAATCGCTGTCCCCACGGTGTTTATGCTCGCATACCTAGCATGACAAGTATAATGCTAGTTTCGTTTAAAATACGCAAGTGTTGTCACATAACTTAGCCATGCATAATGCCTATAACTACAGTTACTGCAACAAACATTAGATCTGGCTAATGCTAGATTCGTTTAAAATACGTTAGTGTTGTCACACATATTACCCATACATAATTCCTATAACTACAGTTACTGCAACAAACATTAAATTTGGCAGCATAGGTGACTTATATGCACTCTCATGCGCTTATTTCCCAGTAAACAGATCCACTAACAGAGAAGATGAACAGTTTCAACCCCTCTCCCCTTCATTAGTCTCTTGCCTTCTTGAGTGGGTAGGCAGTACCGCTTCCCCGCTGAAATGACCTTTCGGCCGTTTCGAGTAGGTTCACTTTCCAAAACCTTCCTTTTGTATGGGGAACCTATATGAGGAACTGACTAGCGCTCGACAGACAGAATTGAGTTGAGCGAAGTTCAGTTTAGTTCATTGGACAGAGTGAGCTGTGATAAAGCAGTTCAATTACAATTCTGTTCGACGCATCAGTTTTCTAGCGTTCTGAGTATGTGCAAAATTATCGAGTGGGATGGCTCAGGCGGTGTCTCTGTGACCCTCATTCTCTCTCCTCATCTCTCATCTGGTGGTCTCTTTCAGGTATATATATATATATATATATATATATATATATATATATATATATATATATAATGCGAGGGTATCTTCATGAGGTGAGACTGACTTCCCTCTCAATATCAGGGAGTTACCGAGTTGTCCCCGAAGGGCGCCCGGCGCCTCCGTGGGGCTTTCCACGGGGCAAGACCTACAGACTAACAAGCCCCCCCATCTGGTCCTAAAACACAAGACGGGATGGAAGTGGATACGCCACTTACGTGCGCCAACCTCAAAGGGGAAGGTTCCGATCAACCTCGATGAGGTCGCCTGTTAAATCTAGCACACCTTCTACTAGCTATGCAGGCTAGTACGCGAGAATATATGGCTTCCCTCAACCCCGTCCGGAGACGTACCCGATTTCCCACGCGTATCGGGAATCACTGCCCCGTCGAGTCCAATCCAATCCGAACAACTCCCCTACGGGAGGGGCTGGGCAGTTCATCCCGAAGTTCCTCTAGTAACGTCAGAGGTACCACGAGTGCTAGGGGTACGCAGCGCTCGCACCACAGCAGCTGAAGGGGACGGATCCCCTCCCCTATGGGAGGTCACCTTCAGGTAGAAGTGTTGGCGAGTGTCTTGGCACTATATGGTAGGATGATATGCTCTGAAACAACCACTTCCTCCTCCCGTCTCCCAAATGGCTGCTGGAACCGCTAACGAACCACGACATTGGGGAAATCCGTTATCCAGGCCTATCGGGGAAGGAAATTGAATCTAAGTAAAATATGGGGACCCTGCCCTCTGCACTGTCGTGGCTCCTTGGGTTGGCCGCCCTGTCTCCTCTCGCCTCATCCTTCCTCCCGGGGATGCCCCACTGGGGGAATAGGTACAATAGATCTAGACTGGTCGCACTGCCGAATACCCTCCTCAGTAATCCTAATCCTAAATCTGCCACACTGTCTCGAGTATAGCATTTGCGCTATGTCAGCGCTTGAGTGATAAACAAAGTGTGTTTCCATTTATTATAACATGAACAACGATTTTTAGGAAAGTATGTTCTGATCCATTGGCAGGGAGTTGTGAAAGTACTATTTTTTCATTTACTGGGAATATGACTAGAAAAATAAGCTATTAATTATAAACAGATAAAACACATAAGGAAGATAAGTATTTTGATGTTTTAATGGTGTTCAGTTTAGTGGCGTACAGTTCAAGAAGCTGTAAGTTTGATTTATTTCCTTGTACTTGTCCCTAGATATGGGATGACGATTACAAATCGCTGGCAGACTGGCCACAGATGCGGGATAAAAGAAATACAGTAAAAAGGTAGTGGCAGATGAGAAACATTACAGTATTCAACCATCTACGAGCGAAATGATAAACCGCAAGATCAGAATGAACTGGCGACGGGAATCGAATCCGAAGCTTTAAAATGCAAATCGCATACATTACCGCTGAGTAGTTTCGCTAAATGCAAAAACGGCACGCAAAATTAAGAAAACAGGATTTGCCAATTATGTTAAAATGCACTCATCTGTAAAAAATGTCTGTTTCCATTCAGAGAGCAAGAATCGAATACAAAAATCGTATGTGCTACCGCCTCTCTGAGATTCACAAAATCATTTTATGCCTAAAACGTATTGTGAAATGTGCCTTAAAAATTGTGAAACCATATAAAGGTCTTTCTGATCTAGTGCGAAGATATGTTGCGTTATCTTTCATTTATCTTAGAGGTTTGCTTAACGGTAATTACTGCGGGATGCTCCGCTATCCTTTGAGAGTGGCAGAATGGGTTATAAAGCCCTCGCAACCTCTGACATTCAATAGTTTGCTTAAATTAGGTACGTTTTAAAGCTCCGTGTTTGCTTTAAAAGCAGATGATAAAAAAGGGAAGCAATTAGTTAAAACAAATAGCTCGTGGTAAATTGCGTAGTGTAGATATAAATTTCATCAATTTATTTGAAAGTCTCTCTGTCTACTCGTGTGTGTGTGTGTGTGTGTGTGTGTGTGTGTGTGTGTGTGTGTGTGTGTGTGTGTGTGTGTGTGTGTGTGTTTTGTGACTTACCCAGAACTGTGGGTGGAAACATCCGGGTATGTAGGCGATACTCTGTGCAGATGTATGTATGCGTGTATGACCTTTAGCTAGAAGAATATTTTCAAAACGAATTTTAATTATTGTGCACATTTTATTCAGGCCGCGCCGTGGTCGAGTAGTTAGACCGCTCGACTGTCACCAAAGAGGCCCGCTTTCGATCCCAGGTGACCGGAAAGTGAGATTTGTAGCGGACAAAAGCACACTGGTGCGGCTTTTCTCGGGGACATCCGGTTTTCACCGCCATCATTTCACCAATTATTCCATCATGTTTTTATGATTGTTCTCGCCCTCATACTATCATTCACTTCTTTCACCTTTACACAAAGCATCGGGCTGATCACCGATCTTGGTTCTCTATCAGATCCAAAACTTCGATTCCTCAGACGGGACCTTAAGGGTTAGAGGAACGAGAATCCCCTAACAACGCGATAAGTGGGCTAAGGTTAAGAAGAAGAAGGAGAAGGAGAAGAAGGAGGAGGAGAAGAAGAAGAACAACAACAAGAAAAAGGAGGAGGATAAGGATAAGGAGGAGAAGGAGGAGGAGTAGAAGGAGAAGGAGAGGGAGGAGGAGAAGAAGGAGGAGAAGGAGCAGGAGAGGGAGAAGGAGAAGGAGAAAGCACGTTTTATTTTCTTCCCTGCAAATGTTAGCGATTGTGATACTCTGAAAGTAGTGGCTTTGCTTCTCAGCAGGTGGAAGAGTTTTTTTAGATTTCAGTTCTAATTCAAGCAGCTCCAGTTCCAAATAACGGTTGCAAAATTTAGTCAATTGATATGAGAAGGTTCGGAAGTATAGCTCGGAAGTTAGTTTGCATGAGGTATAGACACATCAGCATCTAAGACGCATTAGTTTTTGTCGTGATTTGTGCAACATGATGGGAGCAAACATCCGTTTCTGTAAAGTAGAAAGCAGTTATTTCAAGAAGGTTTTAGAAAAATATGGATGAAAAATATTGCCATCCGAGTCCACAATACGCAAGGAATACCTAAAGCTGTGTAACAGTTGTTTTTGTTTGGCACTAAAAATGAGTTTTGTTTATTTATTTGGTAGTGTTATTTAGAATCAAAAAATGCTTAAAATAGTATAATGTTTATAGCATGTGGAAGTGAAATTCTAGAAAAAAATAAACAACATAAGTATATTGGTTGGTACAAGTGACATTAGTATAAAGAAATGAACGGTTGCTATGAAGAGAGAAAATCAGTAATCTTCCTTGTGGAAGAAGGACACGGATAAGATGAAAGTTTTATAGTGATGAGTGGACGTGCAGGAGTGTGATCTAAAAGAAAATATATTGTGTAATAATGTATATTCAGTGTTCTGAAGCAAAAGTCAGTAATCTTGCTGAAGAAACTTGGAGAGAAATAATTTTTCGATCAACGTACTCAGGAGTGAGCAGACGTTTTTTCTTTAATCCATCAATATAATCCTTAAAAATTTAAGTTATATTTGAGATCAGTAGTGGTTAAAGGATTCATATTGTATTGTGAAGTGTCAGTTTATTAAAAATGGTGGAAAATTAATTTAGATTATATTTGGAAACATCGAAGTTGTGGAAAATAAACTTAAATTATATATTACGAAATTTAACTTATTCAAACTTTACTTCTTTCACTCGTGAACACCCTTGAAAAGAAGAGATCTTATGACTTATATTTAAGCAGATACAATAGAAGAATTAGCAACTAGCTGTGAAATAGTCAATGATATCTTGGGCGGTTGATAGAAAAACGACGCTCGAACAGCAAAGGAGGTGAGAGACCATTTCGTCATGCTACATATGGCTTCCCAACTTTAGAAGCACCTCTACAGCGAAGAAATCCCGTTCGAGCTATGCTACGAAGATCTACTTCAGGGTATTAGAAACTCTGTGTCCGACAACAGAATATGGGTCTCTGTAGATGACACAACAGTTTGTATAGGAAGGATGTAGCACAAGTAATTTTTGGTACACTGACGCATATGCAAAGATATAATGTAGTGTTGTCGCAGCTAATTGGCTTTTCATTTACTGTGCATATTGTAAATATTAATGATTCTTTTGTTTATATTCATATATCGAGGGAAAAATAAGCTTGTTTTGTATAACTTATGAATAAAAGTGCAATACATTCTTTTTTATAATTTTTATTGATCGATCAGCAGTACAATGCTTTACAGATCAGAGTGAAAAGAAAGTAACAGTACATAAGAACAATAACACTCAGGTGTAGGCTAACAGGCCGCCCCCTAACTACATTAAGTTAGAACTCCAATAATACTCTCTGAGAAATTATGTCAATATTGAAGATGTAAGACATACATCAAGCACTAGAATCACTCGAATCAGATGTATCTCTTAGAAGCAGGTCCTGTGGTAGTCTCCTCTTCAAGCGTGAGGGCTGGCGCGTGCAGGCGCCAATGTTATAATGCACAGTTCCTGGAACTTCTTGCAGCGTGGAAAAGAAACGATGAGCGATCCTGCGAATGTAGTCGTGAAGAGGTAACAGTCCTAGTTCGTGATGGAGCTGCTGATTACGGATGAACCATGGAGCGTTGGTAGCGGTGCGCATGAAGCGATTCTGTATGACCTGAATACGACGCAGATGACATGTGTGTGCGGCCCCCACACTTGGCAGGCATATGTAAATAAGCGGACGAACGAGTGATTTGTAGAGTAACAATGAAGACGTAGGCCGAGGCTGGAACGGCGATGCAACAGAGGTGAGAGTTTTGAAAGTCGCCCGGAGGCCACTGATATAAGACGATCGATATGAGCACGCCAGGTCAGTCGAGAGTCCAAAAGCACTCCAAGGTATTTAACGGGAGTTGTAGTGGGGAGCCAAGGGACATTGTGCAATACATTCTATGACACTGTATCTGTTGTGTGACTGCGTTAGATAGATTACCACTGCCCGTGACCTTGGTTTATGAGTACGTGCGTATTTGCATGGCATTGAATCCTGTCCCATATGTTTGTGAGACGCAGGTAGCGTATAATCCCATCACTACTAACTTTTTTTTTTTTTTTTTTTTTTTTTTTTTTGCTAAACTTCCAGGCCTTGCATATGAATAATATCGTATAACCATAACAATGAAATTCTTTTGATCCTCTCACACTCTTCTTTTTCAGCACCAAACTGTTAAAGTACTCTGAGATTTAACTGTACGCGGAACTCTAGCTTGAAATTGAAGTGAGTTCAGTTCATAAGTTTTACAAATTACTTTACGAGAAAGTAAAAATATCTAAGGTATAGTAATTACGCCGTAATTCTTAAACTAAGCCTATCGTTTAGGGCGATTATTCTACATTACAAACAACACTTATTTTGGATTCAGAGTATAAACAAGTACTCTTAAACAACCGAGAATCGAATGAGATGGTACCCTGTGCGACTCGTACTCGGGAGGTCGCGCGTTCTCTCCCCATCGATTGGGAGCTTACGTTCATACCACGATTTCCTATCCATCTTTTAGATTTGTGTTTAGGCTCACGGTGTATGATAGTGCTGGAGAGACGCACAATGAATACAAATTTAATTCTGTTTATGCAGATATCATCGTTGTATTATACAGCAATTTTGTAAGGCATGGATGCCGGAGACGCGCCGATTGTGTTTGGATCTCTATAAACTCCAAATGGTTGGAAAGAACATGGAGGAAAATATGATGCATTGAAATGAGAGGTTTAAGGGCCAAGGTACGAGGAGGGAACAGACTTCTTAACCTCACTCTTGCTACATCTCATCGTTTTTTGCTTTTTACCTCTTGAGATCCTTTTAATTTTGCTTGAAAGTATGTTTCCCCTCTTCATTGATTACACAAGTTTTCATATAGGGACGGTATCGTCATGGGAATATCCGTACTTAACATTGTTGATTTTATATGTAACACTGTTAGAAAATAAAACTACCGAAATGACAGAGTAACATGGGTATGAATTGGAATTTATCTTAGGGAGATAGTTATTAAAGCCAACTATAATGAATAAACTAAAAATGCAGAATGATAAGATTGATGTTTACACCAGTTAATTGACTAGATATATTTTAATTAAAAATTAACCATAGGAAATCACGAATCACTGGATTACATTTTGTTTTGTTAAGGTTTGGTGTGGATGAACTACAGTAATATTCAAAACTATGACTAGTAAAACACTTGTAATCTCTTCCGTATGCAGTTGATTAAATTCTTATTGCTATTTGAAGAACTAGGCGTCATCACTGTCTTCAATGTCTATCGCTAATCCTTCTCTTAAAGGTCTACCCGATCTCTCTTCACAATCAGCTACTTATTTCGTTTTGTAATCTATTTTATATCATTCTATCAACACCATCTTTACATTACATTCTATTTTATTCTGTTATTAACTGTAAAATATATATTGTTTCATTTATTATTTTAAAAATATTTGTGCAACCGGATACATATCTTTACAACGTCATATCTGTTGCCTGTATGTGTGACCTTTTGTTGTTATTGTCAATGATCCGGAACCATACACACGATGTTAGAGCTAGAAGTGATGATAATTTGACTATTTGTACTTTAGTATGTTTTCATTTCGCTGTATAAGTCGTTTTTTCTCTTGATCTAACAGTTTTCCTACAAACCAATCACACATTTACTACCAGATGCTAGCCCGCCTCGGTAGCGTAGATGGTAGCATGTCTGCCTCACGTTCAAGAGGTCCCAAGTTCGAATCTCGGTCAGGATGAGTTACCAAGATAAGGCTGTTTGCGGCGTTTTTCCTTAACCTTCAAGAGGAATGTCGGGTAACTCTAAACTCCATGGACCCTGGAATCATTTGAGCATCATTTCATCCAATTCATTCAGCGTCCGATATGGCTTAACGTTGGAGGACGTAAATTACAAACACACACACACACACACACACACACACACACACACACACACACACACACACACACACACACACACACACACACACACACACACACCAGATGCTATTTACATAAACGTAACTGTGCCGCAGAATGAAGTTTATCAGTACAGACTACCCCTTTTAATAGCCCTTCAGGGTATGGCCTAGATAGTAGGAAGTCATTGACCTTGAAGGAAGCATTCCAACTCGCTTATTTCGACATAAAAATGTAATCAGCTCAAACATTAAAGCCTTTAGGGACTTCCACAGTATACTCTGTCAGATTTCATTACATCTGTACCATCTCCATTTCTAGGTACTACAGACGATTCAACTTGTGCTGTATATTTATATTGCGTTTCAGAATTTATTGAATAAACATTTTGGCATTTCATTTCACAATCTATTGGTATAAATGCTATAGCTAAAATAAACATTTATAAAATTATTTGGCATTGGAATCAAATGCTTTAAAGTTAAGTTAATCGCTTCACTACTCAAAACTTTCAGAAATAAGGTATAAATTAGTGAAAATATATAACTCACAAATAAAAAATGACGAATCAACCAATGCATAAGAAATTTACAAATATACCAAGCATTTGGTATACTCCCAAGTTCAGCTCTGAATTAAGTTTTTGTCCTTTAGTTTTGGATATATGTCCAAAATATACTCTTCTCTCCCTCATCTGAATTCTAATTACAACAATGGAGAAATAGCCTAACCTTATATTATAGCGTTTCATTAAAACTTTTTGTGCTCGAACAGAAGAGCTTGATAGCTAAGACACCAAAGTTTCCAGAACATTAGAGTTCTCAGAAAGTCCTAAAATTTCAAGGGACCTTAACCTTCGTCTGCACTATTCAAGACGAAAAAGTTTTAATGAAATACAACAGGCACACAAGCAAGCCAGCATTAGTATCCTAGAGGTGTTTTCATAGTTTTAATCTGGTGCAAGGGGTATTTTGGATACCAGTTTTTCCAAGTTACGATTCAATTTCTGATCTGGACTACTATTTGATTCTGTCTCTCTGTCATTTCTATGTTAATTTTTAAAAGTTAAGTGTGATAGCTATTGTCTCCGAAAGTTTGGGATGTCATTCAAAAAGCATCTCTAAATTGCCAAATTAGGTCTAAGTGGTTAAATGTTTCGCGATTTAAAAGTTCTGTGAGTTTAAAAACATCGCAAAGCCGCGATTATAGAAAATTTGAATACTAAAATATGATAAAGCAGTGCGGAAAACAGAGGTAATAGTTCTAAAATATTCGCAAATGTATTCGTATGAACAGACTTTCACATTTAAAATTTTCTTTAGCTATGTTTGATTTAACATATAATCCTGATTATAAAACTTTGGTTCATACAATACATCGTGTACATTGCTGGCATATTTGAATTCCGATACATGAAACAACAAAGTCTTGATTTAACATATAATCCTGATTATAAAACTTTGGTTCATACAATACATCGTGTACATTGCTGGCATATTTGAATTCCGATACATGAAACAACAAAGTCTTAATCATAGATTTAGTTCAAGCTACCGAAGAAGTGGGATATAAGCAAAATATCAGAATAGCTTGAATCACTTCTATAACACAACACTCTAACAGCTGGTGACTAACAGCTTATACGTAAGAACCTTGAAAATTTCCAAAGGTAAGTCGCTGTTAAATCGCGCCATATGTACATAACAAGCAAGTATCATAAACATGTTGTGCTATAATTGCGGTAACTGCATCATTGGAGAGCCAGGCAGACTTTTAAAATTCGATACAAAAATACATCTTAGATTGATCAGTTTACTTAACTCATTCGTACTACATTTTTTTCCAGTAGTGAGTAATAGAAGTACTACTTAGATGAAAATAAAATTAATTAGGCCCATTTGTTGAACATGTGGTTCCATTTACAAGATCCTAGCATTAAACTTTGGGAACTAGCGATCGGTTAGTTCTTTGGATATGTGAGCTTGTTACCGGTGGAAATTTATTTTGTTGCTGCTACGCTGCCGTCTGTACGCTGTTGCTAAGTTTACTCGCCGTCTGTTTACAACGGCAATAACAATACATCTATGTGAGGTATAGAATACAGTAACGTTCGCAATATAACACTTGGAATAATTAAAACCTTGTGTATTAATTATTGTGTACGACACCACGGATTACTTCACTGAAAGAAGTACTTGCAGATAAACTGTCAAATCAGACATGCAGTGAGAACGAACGTAAATTTGTTTATTTGAAGAATAATGATATGATTGACACAATATGTTATAATATATTTATTATGCATATTCCATAATTTTACAGTTTACAAATTGAGGCTACATTTATTTGTTTTTACCTTGTTGCTATCTCTGGCTTATATGACACCCTGGTCTTTTGCTCTGCCAGGTAGCTCTTTTTTGTTTTGTTTTTTTTTAATTTAAAAATATATATCTATGTATATAGATATATATTTTTCTTTTTCTTATTTAACCGTTTTTTTATTGTTTCCGTTTAATTAACTATCTGTTTTCTGAAATTTCATATACATACACTATACACATAAACACCCATGCTCAGGGCGGGACTCCCCCCAGGGGCATACTTCGGTAGGTACGGGTTTGGCGCACCCGGGGTCCCGAGCCAACAGTCTCCCTCGTGTGGGCTCCTCTTCCTGGTTGAGGGTGACGGTCAACAGGCCCACCCACGTGTAGGCCGTGCGTGGAGACCCGTGGAGAAGGATTTTAGATTATTTTATAGTTTAGAGTTTAGGATTTAGTGAACGAAATTTTTAGTAGGTTTTGATTGATGTCTTTTATGTACGTGTATTTTTAATAGGTTTTGTTACACTTGTATAGTTTTTAGAAAGTTTTATATCTGGCTTTTGCCATGACTAGTTTTTTAAAGGGCGCTGATGACCGCCCTTATATATACATCATCATCAGGGCGAGACTCGAACCCGCGACCCTCTACGGTGGAACGCTAGAGACATACCATGGCTACGAGGGCCGGCCTCTCTTAACCTCCATACCTCCTTGATTACTTAATTAGTCTTACATTTCTGGCCCATTTTTCTTTTACTTTCTGCAAGAACTCACCAATACTTCTTACCTTCTTTTCCTCCCTGTCCGTTAACATTTTTATAGCTACTATCCTCTTCTCTACTTTCTCCCATTTTTCTTCCCAAACCTTTTTTCTCCATATTGCAACCTCCTCGCATTCTGTTACATAGTGCTCTACACTTTCTTTTCCCCCCACACAATTCACAAATTCACTTTTCCCTGCCTCTTATTCCTCTTAGAAATATTGTTCCTGTTCTCATCCATGCTAACCCTTCTCTCTCTTGCCTACTGCAGTAATCTACATATGCTTCTCGTCCCCAATTTCTTTTTATTTGCTTGTAAAATTGTAATGATTTCAAATTTTCTAGATTTCCCCATATTTCCTGTCTTTCTATATCTTCTATTCTGCATTTTACTAATTTACCCACATCGCTTGCATTCCTTTCCTCTAATCTCCATATATCTCCCATTGCTATTTTTTGCATAATTCCTCCTATCTCTGCCCACCAACTATTTGGGATCTCTTATCTTTTTTGCTGTCTCATGCATAATTTCATAATTTCCCCTTCTTTAACCAAACACCTATACCAAAATTTTATATTCTTTCCATTATTATTCCATTTTTTCTTGTCTTTCCTAATTCTACTAAAGCTACTTCCCTAGGTGCTGACCTTGGTAAGCCTAGTAGCTCTTTACAAAACCTTCTGTAGTTTTGGTCCACCGTTTTGTTTACCTCTGTGCCAACACCCCCCCCCCCCTCCCGCGCAGATCTACACTGCATACAACATTTTGGATTCAACTAATGCTTCGTACATTCTTTCTATTATTTGGTGAACAGCAACTAACGCGAATCTTTGTAACAAGTAAATAAGGTTCAGGGTTGAAATTATCCCCGTTTTGAGGTATACTGAAATAAAGTGGTACTTCTGTAAGCAAGGATGCTGTAGCTTGCTGATATAATGTTTTTCTGCTTTGCTTTCTTCTTTCCTGCAGGTTATTGTGCAATTAAATTAAGACAAAAATTATTCAGGTTGAAAGAATGTAAACTGATAATTTATAGGCATAACTTAAGAGCTACTGTGATATCTGATTACGTATCCTAGTGCTCGTATTGTACTGCATTAAGAATACTATCTGTCTTAACAACAGTTTCAAATAGAAAAAAGTCCTTCATCGTTAAAAATCGATGTTCTACTAAGCAAAGAGAGATTGTGAAACATTTTCAAAACTGTAAATATTTTGAAATTTTTTACACTTACTTTAAATGTCAGAGGATAATGTGAATTTATTTTCAAACATGGTAGATTGTTATTAATGACTCCCAACCCAAAGGGGTAAATGCAATTGTGTAGAATGATTTGAGATTGAATTATCGGAAGAGTTTGTACATTGTCTTTATATAATAAAATGTCTTTAGTTTTATTATGAAGGAGTAATTTGGTCGATTTTGACAAAATTAAGCATACTTGGAATGTAGAATCTACCAAAATAATAAGCACTATTGGTTTTTCAAAAATTTCTGCTAATCTTATTTTGAATTCCAATATCAAAGTACAAATTCGGGTATGTATAGTAAACATTTGTGAATTTATACTATGAGATCCAAATGTACTTGAAAATTCAAACCACATTATCAATATATTGTTATACTAGAGAACTTTGCAAGAATTTGCTAAACTTTTAAAAAATTACTCAAAGCTTACTTTGAATCATTAATAGGTCCCAAATTACTAGAGATTGCCTTTATTTTAGCTCCTTATAGAGAAAACCATATTACTTTATTTACTGTGGCACAATTTATGGACTTGAGCTAGAGGACTTAGCCAAAATGTTCAGATATTTTACATGCAACTACATTTCGATCACTTACTCGTGTTGTACGTCTGCATAACCTCATTTTGCCCGTTTTTGCCAACATAGGGACTTATACTTTATGTAGATAAACAGAGAAAAATCGAGGAAAAGTTGCCCACATTGGCACCAAAATAAGGTCACTTACTCTGGGAATAGATTATAGGAAACAATAATAATATCCTTAAGCCCTTTAGCTGAGGTGCGGGAGGTGGACAACCCCTCCCAACCCCTACGTAGCTTTAGAAGGTTCTGTACTGGTTAGTTATTCCAAGCATGTAGGTTTTCCTTTAAAATAAAGCCGTTGTAGTATCCCATTCAGAATTGCAAATATGAGAACGTATGATCTTCGGTAAATTTATCGGCTACCTTTAATTATTTTTTGCAAGTTTTTAATGCTAATGCAATAAATAATGCAATTACACCTGCTTAATCTACGGATCTGGTATAATGCTAAATTGCTCTAATAGATATTGGTTGAAACGCTGTTCATGGAGTGCCTAACGCTGTTATCAGTATACTTTTTATTCTGCTGGAGAGAGGGGAGCAGATAGCAGGAATTATATAAAGCCAAATTTATGAATTCTGGTACAACGTAACGCTGTGGGCATAACAGCTTAACGCACATAAATTTAGTAAATTGGTGACGAAAGTAAGGCGATAAGGATACATTGCCAACTGCAAGATTCATGGTTCGAGACCGGAATTCACACGCACGTAGGGAGTGGTTATTGCGTCGGTGGGATGGGATATTTATAATGCATTAGCAAACCGTGCGCCCTGCATAGCACCATATTGGATTAATGTCATTGCGAGCAGAATGGGGGAATCGAGGAGAGATTGAGTAATAGACTTGAGACAAGAGAGGGGAAGGGGTGTGTTGTAGTGCTGAACAATGAATACCGTAGGGGATGTCCAAATACTCCACCACATTCTTTTTAAAAATTATCTGAACTTAATTTGCTTATTACTGTCTTAATTATCAAGAGATGGCGAGAGGGTAAGATGTGAGAGGGCACTTGAATTGTTTATCTGATCTCGTAGTCGATCTGTTTACTACGAAATGTATGAGAATCGCCCACGCTGCCACATCTAATACTTTTAGGTATGTATTACTCGACAGAGCGTTGAGGCGTATTGACCTTCAGGTGACCAGCGCTGTGATCGTCTCTTATCGGGTCTTATCTGGTCTATTAGAAGAGTGAAATATTAGTAAGTTGATGTACAGTAAGTTACGAAACACAAATAGAGCGATTGGAAGCTGCGGGTGTCTATATATGTTTCCTCGAGCCTGCCGATGTATGACACATTGCTGTCCAGAAGACATGATTATATCTGAACAGTCTATACATACACTGCACTCACCGTGTATATTCGATAAGCTCAGGTAAACATCTCTGTGTTACAAATTTTTCCCGATACGCTTTCTCGCTTTGACATATAGTAAGAAGTGTTACGCATTTATCTGGCAAAAGTGTGAAAAATATGATACCAGCGAGCATAACATATTGGGGAGTGTAGAAACTGTTAATATAGCACATTCCTGTACCTCGACTTCTTCTGGTGGTCGGACAGCATAGACTTCCACTCCGAACACTTTGACTGTAGATGTTTCCAATAATACGAATCCTAAATATGTATACCATTAGTGCATATATTGACAATAATATCCACAATAATTATTTATTAAACTTCACATTGAAGGGGTAGAATCTGCACCATGTATTATCAGAAAGTTTGCAGTTGCTATTTCGTTACATTCCTTGCAAGCCCTTAAAAAGCTTTCATGGCTGCGTGAATCGTGCAGCTTGCATGTTTGAGCCGCACCTGCATTGCAATTAGCTACCAAAATTTGAGGCAAAAATTGCTTATAAAACTTGACTCTTAATTTTATAAGCACAATATTGACTCTTTTTTAATTTTACAGTATACCTCTTAAAAGAACTATGTATATGACACAAAGTAGTTATTTGTAATACGAGAGTTGAAAGAAGGGCTTAATTTTGTGAGTGAGAAAGTTTGTGAAAGACACCATAAGATCGAAGTGTGACAAACTTATAAACAAATAAAATTAATTTTAATATTGTGACATATATTTTTAGGCAGCCCAAAAGTTAGCAAAATAGCAATAACATAATATCATATTGGTTCATAGTCTATATACAACTTGTAGAGTCCGGTAACTATATCACAAAGAATAGCACGTAATCCAGCATATACGTAAGCGAAAATACGAGGGCTGTTCAATAAAGAATGATCATAATTTTTTATGGTCATAATTTAACGCACTAAAATTCAATCTTGTTATATTCTGTTAGCTTAATGTGAAACAAACACGCTGTAGTAGTTTCATTGTTGGTACTCCTGGTTGCCACCTGTGAGAACCAGGCAATCAGACATGTTCAGTATCGCCTACCGCTGCAATGGAGGTAACACGCGAGGAACAATATGCGGCTTTGACCTTCTGCTTTCGTCTCAACAAATCTTCAGTTGAGGCTTATACAATATTACAGGATGCCTGTGGAGAGTCTGTTCTTCCCTACAGGACAGCTCTTATGTGGTTTAAAATGTTTAAAGAGGGGAGACAATCAATTTCAAAGGAAGGTGGACCCGGTGCTCCAGTAACTGCTCTTACGGAAGAAAACATCAACACTGCTGCTGCCATTGTGAGAGAGGATTGACGAATTACCTTAAGATCACTTTCTGAAATACTGAACATTTCATTGGATGCCACACACACGTTGGTGACAGAAACATTACACATGAAACGTGTTTGTGCTCGATGGGTTCCAAGACTGTTGATTCCCGAACAAAACGACATTCGCATTCAGGTCTGCATGCAGTTAAAGTTGATGTTAGAGGAAGATCCGGAGTTTCATTGGATCGTAATCAATGCTGATGAAATTTGGCTACATCATTTTGATCCTGAGAGCAAGCAGCAAAGCTCAGTGTGGAAATCTCAATCACCAACACCCCCCCCCAAAAAAAAAGCAAAAGTGGTTACTTCCGCTGGAAAAGTTATGGTCATCTCTATCTTTGATATTCATGGAATGGTTTATCAGCATGTTGTACCTGCACAGACATCAGTAACTGGACAATACTACAGGGATGTCCTGAAAACATTGCAAGTCCATACCAGGCGCAAAAGACCACATTTACGTGAAGCAGGCTGGATGCTGCACCACGATAATGCGCGGCCGCATATTGCCAATGTTGTTGCTGAATATCTTGCAAAAATCAACATGAAGTGCATCCCTCACTCTCCCTATAGTCCAGATTTAGCCTCATGTGACTTTTTTCTATTCCCTAACTTGAAGATACGCCTTCGTGGGAGACATTATCCATCATCAGAAGCATTAGTGAAGGCTGCGGAGGCAATTTTGAAGGATCTCTCAAAAAAGGGTTTCCAGCACGTCTTTGAAGACTGGCAGAAGCACCGAGACAAGTGTATTGCATTCAGGGGAAACTATTTTGAGAAGGATAATTAAAAATATGAGGATGAGTAAAGGTACACAGTCGAAAAAAATATTGTGATCATTCTTTATTGAACAGCTCTCGTTATATAGTTCATCTTTGTAACGGTTTGTGGGCAGATATATGTAGAGTCATATGTATGTTTTTATTTATGGATGCTATTTAGTTACGGTGATTCTCAGCATGAAACACTACTCATATGCATTTTATCACATTTGAGGCTCTTTTATAATCGGCTATACTTGGAAGAGCGCTATGCTAAAATATTTACCCAGAAAAAAAAATTTCCATTGCCTCCGCTGTTGCGTTTAAATCGGTGACCTTGGGATGTTACCTCTAGATCACAGACGATGACCAAATGCAATTATTTTTAATAATCTAATCCATTAGGACAAATATGGTTTTGGAACACCTTATTAATTATAATGAACTTTTAGGTATTCTGAGCAGGCTTTTAAGAGATCCTTAGCCCGCCTCTTTAGCGTGGATGGTAACGTGTCCACCTTACGTTCAAGAGGTCCCGAGTTGGAACCTCGGTCAGGTTGAGTTACCTGGATATGTTTTTCCGGCGTCTTCCCTTATCCTGAAAGACGAATGTCGGGAAATTCTAAGCTCCATGGACCCCGGACTCATTTGAGCATCATTTTACCCACTTCATTCATCATCCGATATGACTGGAGGACGTAAATTACACAAAAAATCGGAGAATTCAAGATCAGATAAATTACATATTTTTTTATGAAAATTAAAAACTAATCGTTAAGTTCTCAAATGTAATGAACACTTTTTCCGCTAACTAGAGGTGCTATATTCCACATTTGTAAACAATTCTTTAAAACAGATATGA
Organism: Mantis religiosa; assembly: GCA_030765055.1. Lineage (NCBI taxonomy): Eukaryota > Metazoa > Arthropoda > Insecta > Mantodea > Mantidae > Mantis > Mantis religiosa. The sequence continues at coordinate 89,949,715 of CM060954.1, read as the reverse complement.
TAAGATTACAAAGCCAAGCGTTACGGAGTTTCCAAGGGATGCATTACCTGTTAACCATTGACGTGACATAACATAAAGACCAGGGCTTCACAACCAGATCAGGCTTAGAGTGATGTTTAATCAGCATATCGCCTCTCCCAGTGTTGCGGAAGTGCTAAATCAGATTATGCTAATAACCGTAACTTCCAAAATATGCTTCAGCACACCAGGCACGCACTGGGCAAATCCTCTTGAGAAAACGCTTTGGATGCTGGAGCCTGCAGCTCTACTCGCATTATTGTGTTAGATTTCCGAGATTCACATCTCTATCGTATTTTCTGAAAATTTTTCACATTTATCCTCTCTCACTATCCCTTCATTATCCCTCTCACTCTGTCCCCTTCATCATACGCAACCCCATATCATTTCTCTGTGTGCCCGCCTCGGTTACGTAGATGGTAGCGTGTCTGCCTCACGTTCAAGAGGTCCCGAGTTCGAATCTCGGTCAGGGTGAGCTACCTGATTTTTCCCGAGGATTTCCCTTATCCTTACAGGTAGTTCTAAGCTCCATGGACCCTGGACACATTTGAGCATCATTTCACACATTTCATTCACCGTCCAATATGACTTATCGTTGGAGGGCGTAACATTGCAAAAAAAAAAAAAAAAAAAAAAATTAAACTGCTTATCTGGTGTGATTAAATTTCTGCCCTTTCTTAGGCTGAAATGCAAATGCAGCTTAGTGTTTCTTGTGTGGTAGCCACTTTATGCCACAATAGCATCGAAAATTGTTATTATTTCTGAAAATTTGTTTATTAAAATGCATAATGAAAAAACTGCCAGAAACGTTTTGTTTTATTATTATAACGTCTGTAAGAACACTAATAATAAGCGAAATTTTTTATTCTTTTCTTTTAAAATTTAAACATGCTGGGCAAAGTAGTTAAGCTATCACACAGAGTATTTCCAATTTGGACTTAAAGTACGATTTTTTTTTTTTTTTTTTTTTTGAATCGTAAATACGATTATTAATATTGTGACTTTGTAGGTTCATAAAATTGAAAGTTAAGTTTGCAGAAAATCAAATTGCTCTTTATTTTCGTAGAAAAACACTGTTTGTACACCCCTTTGAAGCAAGATGACGTAACATACACCAACACAGTCTCTCGTGACTTCTACACACGTAAATAAACACAAGAATTCACTTTCAAATCGAGTCCAATTACAACTGTCCCCCACGTTGACACAAGTGGCACTTTTATATCTCCACTCGTTCTAGAAATCAGTGGAACGTTCTGTAACAATCAAGAAAGCGAACCTTCCAGTTATCTGCCTGTCTCTTTCTTTCCTTGTTTCGAAAAACTTATATCTCCGCGCTGCACGGCCTGTCTCTTTGCGCGCTCCGGCCGCGCCCGTCACAACAATGGCTCGTGACAATATTAACATGAGGTTAAAATAAAGTTATATCCTAATTCTTTAACTGAAAACACTGAAAATGTGCTATTTTTAACTATTAAAAATATAAGGATTATAATTAAAGAGTTGTATTCGAAATTTCAATTCGGGAAAAGTGCAGTGAGAAGGTGTACAGAAATAACAGTGATATGAAATGAGACATCAGGGTAGACAATTATACCTTTCTTACCTGACGCTTTCCAAATGCCATTGGTAATCAGCTCCACTAGATAAGAAATGCGTTACTTCAAATCAGTCAGGCACTGAAACCAGGAGATCCGTGGTTCAAATTCCGACCATGGCATTGCATTTTTCATGTTGACTCTATCCTTCAAAAAGTCCTGAGCTCATATACGGCTAGTGTGAAGAAATGATTAATTTCCGTCAATTAACTAAAATAATAAGAGTTAAATGGTGAAGTCTGGGACTCAAGTACTTACGATAGTAAGTCGCCACAAACGGTGTATTTCGGTTGCGAGAGCCCCTAGTGGTTTACCGGGGAAATATACGAGTCAGATGGAGAATTTAATGTCATGACGGCACGTTGGCCATGGTAGCTCAATGGGTAAGAGTGACTGGACGGAAACCAGGAGATCCGTGGTTCAAATCCCGGCTATGGCATTGAAATGTTCATGTTGACTCTATCAAAAACTTTAGCCTATATACGGGTAGTGTGAAGAATTGGATTAATTTCCATCAATTAACTAAAATAAATTTTCTGGTTGACGTAGCAAGTGTTGGTGTAATAACAAGAGTTGAGTTTTACACTTTCATACAGCATCAGATTCTGTTAATTCCCTTAGTCTTCCATATACATAATAAGGTGTAACAAGTGTAGAAATTTTAATACAAGATTTTCTTTCTAGGAAAGCAATATTTTCGAAAAAGTAAGACTTGAAATTGTAATTACATCTACTGTTAGGCATGTTGGCGCAGAAAGTGAGTATTAAACAAAAGCCATAAATTATATTATACTAAAGCCAGTAATACCTGTCAGTATCGCCAAATAAATTATGGTTCATGATTATCACTTCACGTACAATTTAGCGTTCTACAATAAATTGAGAGCAGGGGCAGATAAACGGTTAGCGTATGATCAACAATATCTGCATTATTTTCATTGTCATCGGCTAGACCCGAGCCTAATTCAATAGATTCCACGTATACTACAACATGTCATTCTATAGCCCAGAAGATAGAATTAATGATAACTAATTGTAAGATTAGGAAACGTCAACGTTGATGAAATAGCTCGGAACTCTAACTGTACCCTTCCTTCTGGTTAGGAGTAAAATTCAAACTCAATTACATTCAGGAGACGTTTCCAAGTGATTTTCTAGCGAATAGAACATAGACAATTTAGAGTGCAGCTCTCGTCTACAGTCATTCAATTTTGTCACTCCTGCTACACAAATCAGGAAGCTGGAAGGTTTTCACAAAATGGTTGGAGTAAATCTTAACAACCGCAGTGTTTCGTCCCTTTCTACAACAAATTTATTGTTAGGGAGAGATCATTGTCAGTGCTACCGTCTCCTGGTGGAGACGAGTGACGATAAAATCGGAATTGCAAACTAACGCTGCACCGTAGACGAATAGAAACTCTTTAGTCTTGCTCTGTACGGTTCCTTGGGGCCACTTCTTCTTGCATTTGAAATGACTTAAAATGTGATGTAAAGATATACACGAATTCATGTAAATGTCATTGCTTGATAATGCAATTATAACAGCAGTTTACAAAATGGAGAGGAATAATAACTTGAGCTCTTTTGCATAAAACATATAAGTGTAACATAAATGGGTAAAGGGGCATTTGAAGCCATTACGAGGGTGAGTGAGTGAGTGAGTGAATGAGTGAGAGACAGGAATCCCTTGTTACGTCTAACAGTGGCATGAAGGTATTTGCCCTAAATATGGTCAATTTGAGCATTCCTAATGAGAATTTACGGAAACTGAGGTAAAGATTTGAAGGGCAAGAAGCAATATTCAAGTTTCTCCTTCTGAATAAAACATTAGGTCAGCATCAAATTTTTAAGACTCAAATACGAGAGCTGTTCAATAAGTAATGATCATAATTGTTTTTACGGTCATGATTTTAGCACTAAAATTGAATGTTATTATATTCTGTTAGCTTAATGTGAAACAAACACGGCGTAGTAGTTTGATTGTTGGTACTCCTGGTTCCCGCCTGTAAGAATCAGGCAAGTTCAGACATGTTCAGTATCGCCTACTGCTCCAATGAAGGTAACATGCAGTTAAAGTTGATGTTAGAGGAAGATCCGGAGTTTCTTTCAAACGCAATCCCTGATAATGGAACTTGCCTACATCATTTTGATCCTGAGAGCAAACAGCAGAGCTCAGTGTAGAAATATCCTTCATCACCAACCCCCAAAAAAGTAAAAGTGGTTGCTTCTGCTGGGAAAGTTATGGTCATCTCATTCATTGATATTCATGGAATGGTTTATCAGCATGTTGTACCTGCACACACATCAGTAACTGGACAATACTACACGGATGTCCTGAAAACATTGCAAATCTATAGCAGGCGCAAAAGACCACATTTCCGTGCAACAGGCTGGATGCTGCACCACGATAATGCGCGGCCGCATATTGCCAATGTTGTTGCTGAATATCTTGCAAAAATCAACGTGAGGTGCATCCCTCACCCTCCTTATAGTCCGGATTTAGCACCATGTGACCTTTTTCTATTCCCTAACTTGAAGAAACGCCTTCGTGGGAGGCATTATCCATCATCAGAAGCAGTGGTGACGGCTGCGGAGGCGATTTAGAAGGATCTCTCAAAAAATGGTTTCTCAAAAAAATGGCAGAAGCGCTGGGACAAGTGCATCTCATTCAGAAGAGACTATTTTGAGAAGGATCATCGAAATTGAGGATGAATAAAGGTACGTTGTCAAAAATAACTAAAAATAAAAATAAAAAAGTGATCATTGTTTATTGAACAACCCTCGTATTTTTTTTTTCACGTAAAGTTAAACAGCAAAATTCGAAATTTTTATTTTCTCTACTACTATGAGACTTACCTCAACAGAGGAAGTATTGTACTTAACCCGAACATTTGATACCGAGAATCCACCGGAATCCAAAAATATAATATCCAAAAAAGTACAGTGTTTATGTTTCTTGGTGTATTTATGTGTTTTTTATTTTTTATTTCTGTAATTTACGTCCTCCAACGTTAAGTCATATCAATGAAATGGGTGAAATGAAGCTCAAATGCGGTCCATGGAACTTCGAGCTCCCCGAAATTCGTCTTTAAGGACAAGAGAAAACCCCGGAAAAAGCCTTATCAAGGTAACCCACCCTGACCGAGATTCGAACTCGGGACCTCTTGAAGGCGAGGCAGACACGCTAACATCTACGCTACCGAAGCGGGCATATTTATGCCTGAATAGCGTAACTTAAAATGTCGATAAAATATGAAGTATTTAACTTCAGCAATTTTAAAGGATCCGACACCAAGATTCTCAACAAAATTTCTCCACTCAAAGCCCCCTTTTATATATTTATTTAGAAATGTATAAATGTACTACTAAATAAAACGGGCCTACTTTATTATAAAATAAAATAAAGTAGCGCTCTTATAAATCGTTTAGATGTGTAGCTGAAAACAAAATAAAATATAATACTGAATTCATAATGTCTTACCAAGTAGTTACTAGTTTACTGTTTGATGCTGACGTCACACATTACATTCCATATTTTAACCTAGCAATTTGCTTCTTAAAAGAAAAAGTATTTGGTTTTGTTTGTTTATTTTCTTTTAGAGTGCATATTTATCTTACAAGAAAAGAGAATGATGCTAAGATTACCAATATTACATTGCGTTTAATCGGTATCATTGTCTTTGCCTTAGAACTCCAATTGCATATTTTTTAAAAGTCCTGTAGCAGTTTTCATGTTAACTTACTTCTGCCATCTTCACCAAAGAGAGCAATTCCAGTCGGACTCCGAGCAAGCAAGATTTCTGCTTCGAGCAAAACTGCTAGATGGTGTGCAGGTCCGAAGTAACTAGGATGGTCAAAAACTTCTTTCAGTATTATGATGTTACGGTATCTACTTTCAACAAGGAACATTTCCAACACAATTGTGGAAATAAATTAGCAGAAAAATATTTGCAAAACCTGGAAAAAGAAACGTGCACTTGATAATTATGGAAACATGAATCTTGGTAATCCACCTAACAAGTAAATATGTTAGACAAATAAAAATACTTGTAACACAATCTCCACTTAACTTAAGAAGTTGATGTTAATAATTCCTTCTGCTTTATAAAAGATCGATTTCGAAGGCAAATCGCCTTCGTCTTCAGTTTATTAACCAAACTCCGCTGTTAAGGAAATCTCGGTTACTATGTTATTTTCTTTTATTATGTTACCTTTCCAACATTACCAACATCTGAATACGAAAAAAACCTAAAAACAAAATCAATTGCCGGTATATCAAAATTCATTACGTGATGTTTATTTTTTTAAAAAAATATTTTCTCCCACACTATTAACTCTATGGGACCATTTAATTGTTTTAATAATTTAAATTCGGGATTTATTTCATGGTTAAATGAACAAAAATGATCTGTTACGACCGATTTATCAATTTTTTTATATTTAATGTTACGAAAATGTTATTTTTTTCTACGAAACGTAGTTTGGTGTTTGTTGTCACACGATGTTCTGGCTTCATTGAACTGTCGCACCCAGGAATGCACATTAGACACATCCATGGTACCATCACTACATGCCTTACTCAACTGGCGATGAATTTCAATAGGTGTCACCACGAAAATGGTGAAAACTCTGTTCTTGAAATGCAAATGTCATCATTTTAAGTATCAAAAACAGTCTTAACTCTCGTCGCTGCCAGTGGAGTTCTATGCACTGTACAGTGCTGCCATCTGTGTCACGCATTCCCAAAGAGTCCGCGTGTATTTTTAAAAAGACCAGAAGTTCCTATCTGGTATACCAGTCCTGTAAAAAAGTGTTATAACTTGAATGCACCTCGTACCTAAAATGTTTATTTTCTGTACTCCTACGAAACTTACTTAAGCAAAAGAGTAGTATTCCACCGAAACATTTGATACCAAGAATCCACCAGAATCCAGTAATAACTTTTTTTTTTTAAAAAAAAAAAAGAGTCCAACATGTGGATATGCTTTTTGGTGCATCTAAGTCTGAACAGCTTAACTCAAAAACGAAAAGTTGTTAAAACATGTGGTATTTAACTTCAGCATCTTTCATGGTTCCGACACGAAGTATTTTGCTAAATTTCTCACTCCAAACTACCCTTTAAGGACTGAAAAATTCAATGCCATGTTCGGGACTTGAAACACGGATCTCTTGCTTTCCGCCCAGTTGCTCTTATCTAATGAGCTACCATGGCCAACGTGCCGTCATGACATTGAATTCTCCAACTGACTCGTATGCTTTCCCGGTAGACCACTAGGGTCTCTCGTATTCGAGTTACACCGTTTGTGGCAACTTACTATTGGCCATGATATTGAATTTAAGTAGTTAAGCCCTAACCAGCATAGGTACACGACCAACACATTCGAGCTGTGTTCAGCCTGCCAGCACCCCGTTCGTTTAAAAATCAAATTAGAAATATCATTCCTTAATTTATCTATGAAGGATACGTAAAGTTCTTAATCAATTGTAAGTTGCCATTGGAATATTTTATCTTAAAATAAAATTGTGGTTAAGCAATAGAATTGGTATTTAAGCTTACATCCTTCAAGGATACAACACAAACATTTTAACATTAAAAAAATTTCCTCTCCTAAACTACTCTTTGGAAAGAAATGTTACATTTATTTTTGATTTTCTAAAACTGGCTCTGTCGTGATAAAAATACATGTTTAAGACATCTACATAAAAAATATAATTTATGGAAATTAATTGTTCTTTCACACTAGCCGTGTGTAGGACGCACTATGAAACCGTAGAGCCAGACTGAAAAATTCAAAGCCATAGCCGGGATTTGAACCACGGATCCTATGGTTGCCGTCCAGCCGCTCTAACCCTTGAGCTACTATGGTCAAATGGAAATCAGCTGTACCTAATAGTGGTCCGAACCATAAAGCCCGGGCCTTAAAGTAATTACAGCATAGTAAGTCGCCATTAAGGTAGTTGTCTCATGTGTTTATGAGAACTCCTAGTGGTTTACCGGAAAAAATACGAGTCAGTTGGAGAACTTAATGTCATGTCGGCACGTTGGCCATACTAGCTCAAGGGTTAGAGCGGCTGGACGGAGACCTGAAGATCCGTGGTTCAAATCCCGGCTATGGCATTGAATCTTTCAGTATGGATCTACCGTTTCAAATATAATTACATTAATTTACTGCCAATAAGCTATGATTCACTGAGTATTGCTTTAGGGTACAATTTATGCATGCAACGAATGCATATATTCGTAATGATTTTTTTTTCTTATTAATAAGAATTGGGGTATATACTATTTTGTAAGAATAGTTTGTTTTAAATTTCCTGTCCAACATTTACAAAAGTTAAGAGTAGCTATTTCATTAATTTCAACAGTTTCAGGAATTAAATATTAAAGTGCATTTATTGTGAAAATTTAAATATAGAAGGAATATTGTGCAACTTGCATGAAATAGATAATTGGTAAAGCTTAACAGCCTTGAAGATAGGTTGCCTGGCGTCATTTTTTTATTTTAGCAATATTGTTCATTCTTGCATTCTGCGTCGAGTTTCCTCTTTTAATTTAAAAAAAAAATAGCATCGTAGGAATAATATGTGCAGTTCCCCTAGGAGCTTTTGGGGTTCCTGTTGACGGCCGCTGGCAAGGGGGGCGAAGAATCCACAGCATCTGTCCCACGCCTGTACAAAAAGTGACGGAATGAATTTTACATTGGCCAAGTTATCGCTCCATGTTCATGCTGGTCTGGGAGAAATTAAAAATCTGTTATTTACGTCGAACAGCGTGAATTTCCATTTACTCTCACAGGGGAAAGCTGTTTCATTATACACTAAATAAAATAGGCTTATAAAAATATATTGCTGTCGGCATTGGCAGGCCGCAAGCATTGATTGCATTGAATGTGGTGAAATATTGTATCCTCACCCCCTCCCACATTCAACCACAGCTGTTTCCCTCGCTTCTGCAAGTGATGGAAGTATTAAATGTACCAACACACCTCTACTGGCACTGTGCTATTCCGGAGACAGAGAGAAAGATCTTTTATCAATTGGCTTCTTTTCATAAACGTATGGGATTAGTGACAACACTTTTGGGGGGAAAGGTTTGGTTTAAAATTGTTCTTAATCTAACTACATCTACAAATAAAATTTTAAACTAGTATGCTATATTTTGTGTATTAAAGCTCGCATAGTCTAAAGCTGCTACCGAACTATTATGTGTTTCAAATGTGAAGGGTTCTGGAGTCCAGCTAATCAGATGCCGTATCACACTCAGCGTTGCCAGCTTGTTACCCCACTCCTTTTGTATTTCCCTCTCTCTCGCACACTCATACAACATGCAGGTCTGCTTGGCGTAAACGTAAGTGTAAGCAAATTATACTTTACAAACTTTTACAATGATGAAGTTGCGAAAATCAAAATTGGAGAAAGCATATTCGCAAATTATGTACATTTTTAAATACTATAAATATAATTATAGTTTATGAATTATCTGTTTTCTAATCCAATGGAACTGCCATGGCTCATCCATATCGCTGTCAATGTCACTTCCGTTAAGAGACAATTCGTCATTGTCAATGTCTTCATCGTCTGAGTCTTGCAAATTTATGATTATAGTTTCCAAAATTTCGTCACCTGCTATTTCTTTCTTAAAATCGTCTTCTTGAAGGTTTTCTGCATGCCTCACGCAGTTTTCCCAGTCCTCTTGTGTTACTTGTCAATTACTTCGAGAACAAGTCGGTTAATGTCCGTCAGTTTAAAAGTATTATTTCTGATTGCAATCCCCCTTTTTATTTGAGCCACACCAACTCAATTGGATTATATTGGCAGTGGTAAGGTGGGAGGCGTATTACCTCGTGTCCCATTTCAATTGTGAGTTTATCCAGCTGATACACTTCTTCCGTGTTTTTAAACGGAAGTACCCTTTGCAATAATTCATTTTTAGTTTCTGTTTCCGAAAGATGTCTGAAGAACGTGTACACCTTAAAAATAATACTTCGAGCCTGACTTTGCAATACCTGCCTTTTTAACTCGCCACTAAATTCACCACAAGAAGTCATTGCACTATATAACCCTTACTCTACTGTTGTGTAAAGAACAAGTGAATGGCATTGATCTGAACTTTCCTCAGTAAATAAACACTTCTTATGCAGCATTTATTCATAAACATAAGCATACAGCATTCCACAGGCTAACAGGAATTGAAGTGTTTGCTCTTTCTCGAATTTAACACCTTGACTTATTCACAGTAATTCTTTTATCACGTCATGTCAGTAGTTTAAATTTCAGTTCTGAGTAATTAAAACTATATGTACATACATACACACCAACCGCCTTGAAATCTTTAGAGTAAATAGAGATTACGAATCATTGATAAACAAAGATAAAATGTGACCAGATATGTTCTGCCTGGGCAGCAGGAAATTTATTGTTTCCTCTCGCTCGAATTGGCTAATTCAAAGTAATTCTTTTATCACGTCATGTCAAATGTTTACGTTTCAGTTCTGAGTAATTACAAGTATACGTACACGCATACATGCCAACCAATAATGATATTCATAGAGTGCTTACGTCGCGATTTATTGTTATAATACAGGTAATAGTGGTTTATTTATTTGTATTAGAAAAACTATTTGAGTTAAAAATATAGGGTTTTCATGGTTATGTTAGATACATTACTCTCTATCTTCCACATGGATCAGTTTCGGCAAAATCTAACGTTTTGTCTTAGCGCGAATAGTATTTCATACAGATTGATTAGGTTGGCGCTCGTCATACACCACCTAGCGGGAATGCAATACGACAACACCGCAGAACTCCGATTGGTTGCTCACCTAGTAGCGCTCAAGGACAAACACCTTCCCATTTGAAACACATTAATAGACTGCAAATCGCTATTGAGTTATGAAAACTCATTAACCTTAGCAGACGTTATATTTTGCCGGGGAAAAACTGAGCCGCCTGGGACACACAGCGCTGGACTGCCCGCCTCGGTAGCGTGTCTTCCTCATGTTCAAGAAATCCCGAGTTCGAATCTCGATCAGGCTAAGTTACCTTATCCAGATGAGGCTTTATCCCGTGATTTTCCCTTATCCTGAAATATATATGTCTGGTAATTTGGAGCTCTGTGGAGTTTGGGCTCATTTAATCATCATTTCAACCACTTCATTCATCGTCCGATATGGCGATGTTGGAGGACGTAAATTAGCCCGGAGTAGCTCAGTCGGTTAGAACAGTGTCGCGGAAATTATAAATAAGTTCTTCAAATCACCGGCATTGATTGAATTTCTGAGTCTGAAAAATGGTACGTTAGCTGCGAACTGAAACATGGAAAGTCGCAATTCCGTATTTCATGTAACTTTCACCATGTAACGCTGTGCACTAAAATCCAATATTTTCGTACATTTTGGATTATTTTAATGCTTTTAGAATTTCATGTCTTAGGGTATCAGAACAAGCTTTTGATAATTCATCTGAGCTGTTATCTACTTTTGTACTTTCGAAATATTTACGTTTTCAGATAATTAGAAAATCTGGTATGTCCCTTGACAAGTGATCTATGAATTGATTTATTTCTGCAGTTTGATGTAATTTTTCTTAGGGTAGCCAAGGTTGTATCCAGACAAAATCCAGACGAAAAACAAGGTACGGTTCACTTCACAATAGAAAATTGATGTGGCATAAACGTGTTTCGACGGAATATATATTTTTATCTCTTATAGCTTTCAAGTCAAACAAGTCATCCAGAATGAAGGGGACAACTGAGGAGTATTATATAATATAATTAATTATATATATTCATTGTCATGAAAACGACTTAAACATAAGGTGTTTTAATCTAAATACTTACAGCCGTTTATGAGAATAGAAAAACTTTTTTTTTTTAAAAAAAAGTCGATGTAAAATGGCAGACTGACGTAGGGGAATTTTCTTGAAAATTTGCATGTACCATTATCGAAAAATGTTAAAACTAAATACCAAGTGCAGTATTTAACTGCATGATTCACACTCACATACACTCACGAGCTTTTCCTTTAATTCAGGGGAGTTTTTAACATAAACTTCCAGTGAAAGTTTGGTATTTAATTTTTAGTTGGAATGTAATGATTATTTTACTTATTATAAGTATAGCAGAGAAAGTAAATGAATTGGATTGGATAGTTTGGAGGGGATTCGCACCTCAGACCTATGCCCCAAATGGAGCACCCCCGGGAAGGAGGATGACATGAGAGACAGAGGGCGGCCAACACCAAGGAGTCCTTACAGTATAGAGGACGTGGTCCATACACTTTACCAGATAGAAACTCCCCGGTGGTCCAGGACAATCGTCATCTCACCTACCGTGGTCCCGAAACAGTCACGAGGCAGGTTCGAAGACCGGTGACAGGTGCCAATCTCTCCACCCCTCCCCCCGCACCAGGACAAGGATGACTCCAGGCAGGCTTGCACAACCGGCTTCCCGCTAGCCGCCTTCCTGAATCGGCCCACTAAGGCCGGGTCGGACACCAAAGTCCGTCCCGCCAGAGAAGAAAATATTCACTCAGAGCATATCATCTTGTCATGCAGCGCCGAGACTTCCATCGACACTTCTACTCTGAAAGAGACCACAAGATGAGAGATATGAAATAATAATGGAGGTGAAATTAAGAGACAGAAAATTCGGGGGAAGTACTTAAACTACTCATCGTTCGTCTAGGGGCTCGGGAAAACCCCCTGAAAAAAGCCCATGAATCAGGTAGGTCGGCCACGGGAATCGAACCCGGGGCTCCCGAATACGGACCACAGACGAAACCGACTGAACCATCCCGCTTGGTAAATAAATGGATATTACGTTTAGAAACCGCTCGCTAAAGGGTACGGCTGCCTGATATTAGTTAGAGAATCGCTTAAAATAGAAACTTATCTTGGAATATAATCCCGAAGGAGAGATCCGAACTCGGGACCTCTTCAATGTGAGGCAGATATGTCACCCAGCACTTTAGAGGTGGACAAACTGCTATTGTTTGTGCATTTGTTAAACGCTCCGTGATGCCATTGTGGTTTACTGCAAACTTAAGTTAAGGTAGATGAATTCTGAGATTCAGGAAAGTGTCTAACAAGAGGGAAAAAGTAGTGAGAGGGTTAAGCTAGAGGAAAGAGCGGAAGAGAAGAAAAATCACCACTAACCTAGTAGGGAATGACAACAAACTGATGGCCTTAGTTATTTTCATTCGCTCCACATCACTGCTTCTTCCTTTTTCTGGGCATCATTACAGACGAGCGATGTTGCGAAGATAAACTGTTTTCCCGCCCGCGGTGTCACACCCTGGGAGGTCTCACAAAGATACACAGGATATATCTTCTCCACAGGGAGCTGCCGTTCGTTAGAAAACTCCAGTTACACATTTCCTCCTCAGCCCTAACACACAAATATACAAAGGTTAAAATATGGGCTTAATTGAGATTTCGCCTTAAAAAGTCACTTACATTAGCATTGTAACAACTTGTTGAACTTCAGCTGTCTACGTGACGCAGTGAAGAAGTGGCATGTGGATTTGTACTCGTACTAGGCCTTTATCCTACATGTATCCTCTCAGCATATTCAGGTAGATGTGGTCTTCAGACTTTTCTATGTGATTTTTATTAATAAAGAACATCGATCAACTCTGAAGCTGTTATTAACATATGTTAGGAGTCATTTTAACTAATCCTTGTTTCACATAAGCTTGCCCCGTATCTCTTAACGGTCACATGCCCTTATCACCTCTCATTGGCTGCTGTTGTAGTATAGACTGTTGTGCAGTAAAAATTAGTTCGTTATTCAACATGGTGATATATCTTTATATGTTGGAAAGAATTTTCAAATTTATATGTTCGTAACTGTTTTAATTAAATATATTACGCAACAAGTTGATTTATCTGAAATGCATGTTAATTCTTAAACGAAGTGAAGAGGAGTTTCCTTTGCTCTCAAGCACATGGCACGATACCACGTGATTTAGCGGTAGTGTGGACATATTTGTTTATATGACTTTTATCACTGTCCTTGTTTTGAACTGCATTAGTCATATATCGCCATTCGAAGGTGTGTTGTGCCGAGTGCGTGAGCTAAATTATTTTATTGATTATTTATTGTGCGTGTAATTATTATATGTATAATGGCAGAGTCTACCGCCAGTTTTTCGCTAAATCATCGCAAGGGAAAACCTTTACAAAGCGGCGAAAAAAGAATTGTTGTGCATGTGTTTAATGCACTCACTGAGAAGAATCCGTCTTTGTCAGTAAGAGAGGTCGAACAGCTGTGCTCTGTACTTACAGGTGTGAGTGTCAGATGCGTAGGAACATCGCGACATGGAATTGAGACAACAGGAGAACTTATCACTTCAGAGGCCATATTACTGTGTGGCGAAGACGTTACTTAAGGACAATTAGACTGTACCGGGATACAAATCGCAAAATATACTACCTTGACGAGACTTGGGTGAATGAAGGACACACGAAAAGTAAAATATGGCGTGACACAACTTTTAAGACTGAAAGACAATCATTTTTGCAAGGTATGTGTGCTGGTTTAAAAAATCCGAGTGGAAAAGGTCGAAGGCTGAATTGAGTTGAGTTTCATTACAAACTTGTATTTTTGCATGCTTTCATTTCCTTATTTGTATGATTTTATCTATCTTCCTGGCAATTGTTATGACGTTTACTGCAGGTTTAAATGTAACGGGAAGGCACCGCCTATGGCCTATGGCGCGAAAGCATTAGCCATTAGGGTGAGGGGGAAGGTAGTTGCACGCGGAGTGATACATGTCAGCGGGGCAAGGTTATATGAAACAGAGATTAGTTAACTGTGCTTCCAGGCTTGATTACCGAAATTTGGAACGACATGGACAGCCGAGGTCTTGATAGTATCGTCGCTACTGATTGAGTTTTTCATTTATTTACTTCTTTACTCTCTACTTGCAGTAAACACAGATGTATTGTATTCCGTCCAAAAATTTATAGATTTTATCGCATATACATGAATTTAGACTCCTTTGAAGCCGAAAGCGAAATTGGGGGAAGGGCGGTTCTGTACATGTGGGTTTGTCAACATAGCTCAGAAGCAAAAACGTATTATTAAATACCAAACTTGGATTTAAGTTCAGCATCTTCCAAGGATGCAACACGAAAATTTGCAAGATAACATCCCCAATCAAAACTGCATTTTCTCCAAAATTTTACTGAATATTTGTATTAAAATACTACGGGTATAATTTTAATTTCAAATTAAACATATGTGATGAATTTTATGGGATTGCTCTCAAAACCACTTTTCATTCTGGATATTTTTGCATAACTGGTTAATCATGAAAGTAAGCAACTTTACCACACAAAAAGTCAGATTCGGACACGTCAATGTACATTTTCCGAGATATTAGTTGGAATTTTGCAATTCTTATATTTTCATTGCACCTATAAGGAAGTATATAATAAGACTATTTCTACTAATGCATATCTCTGTTAACATGAGCAATACGAATGTGAAGAATATGTTCTACAAGAGTTACTTGAGAAAGTTATTTATGATGTGCACACTTCAGGATTTTCCCACACTTTTCGCAGGCAGTTCTTTTCTTCGTCTTTGATCATTTCTTTCTCAAATTTCCCCCAGCTATCATTTTATCTTTTGTAATATCGGCATCCACTGCTTATAGCGCCGTATGTGCGATAAAAATTGTTTTAAAAACAGACATTTGTACTAAAACTCGTTCAGAGGTCACCAGACAGAAACAGTAAACACTAAACTCACTAATATACATTCTTAAGTTTGACAGCCGGCGTTGAACCAATAGGACGTGCCTTCCGAGCTTGTAGGACGTGGTCCAGTAGACGAATTATCTGACGACTCCTGGCTGGCTTATAATCCAGCTGCTTACACTAGATGAACACAATTTTTGTGATCTTCGACAAAATTTCAAATAGAGTAAAATAGGATTAATTATTTAGGTATTAACAAGTAAGAAAGAAAATAATTACCCACTCTGATATCGAAAGGCGACAGACGATAACTACTAACTATACTGCGGAAATGGCATGTAGTTGTTCTACAACAAAAGCATAAAATAAATAAACCTTAGGAGTATAGCACAGTTATTTTTCTAGCCAGTGGAAATTTGGAGATATAATATCATTCGGCATTATTGTTACGTGAATCATAAAACTTTAAATTGATGAATTTTTCACACGTCTTGTATTCTTAAAGCTTCTGATGAATGCTTATGTCATATGGTTATATACTTTGCTTAAGATTTTCTTTCGCACCTGCAGTCCGTATTAAAAATATTATACCTATAAAACACACATCGCAGCGTTAAAATTCATCAAGATATCCCTATTTTGTAGTTTCTCCCTGAAATAAAACACTCTCATTTCACATTAAAATTGCGTAGCTATTTATATACGTACCTATCGTTAGTGCTTAATATAAACTTAAAAACAATTGCTGATGTGTGCAAAATTCCGTTAGGCTGAGAACATTTGCACCGGACAGTTGCTGTCAAAATATATCGTGCAAAATGCATCGGGAAGGAAGAGTTAGCTATCCATTACTAACCGCATGACCTTTTACACGTAAACGAGAGAAACATTGACTATATTATAAATATTCATAATTTTATAAGCTGGTTTTAGTTACGTACAGGAAAATGTACTATATAAATGAAAATCTTAAAACTTAAAATATAGTTCGCTAGATCTGTGTTACGATAGACAAAATCTATCTTTTGTACCACATTTAGAATCATTTCAATAGTTGAAACTATTTCTCATGTCAATCTATGATATCCAGAAGTTTATAATACTTATAGGCATTTTCCTTCTTGTAAGTGGCAATAGAAAATCATGACAAAGTGTGTACACATAACTGAAAAAAGGTTCTACGTTTATTGGTACAGGATAATATCTCAAAAATTGCTACCAATTATTGACTTTTATTTTTAGTTACTATTAAACGAGAGCATTTGAATCGAATGGTCATAGACTATAATGCGATCCATATAAACCTGAACCACTTCAATATGCCATAACATTTAAACAAATAATAGGACACACTTGCAACTTTGGGAGAATATAATACACAATTGGGAGATTACATGACACTATTTAAATCTCTGAGGAAATGTTGGAAGTGTCCTCCACCAGCATCTATACATGTTTGTACTCGTCTCACCATATTCTCTGAAGTTTTACGGAGAGTATCCTCGCCAATGTTACTTATTTCGGTTCGAATGGATTCCTCGAGAACATCAATTGTCCGTGGCCTATTCTTGTACACTTTATTTTTTTAGATACCACCACAGGAAAAAATGCGGTGAAGTTAGGTCAGGGGATCTGGGGGGGGGGGGCCACAGACCTTTTGAGATTATTCGATTATCAAAGAAACTGATTTCAAGTTCCATGGTGTCATTAGATGTGTGGCACGTTTCTCCATCTTTCTGGAAATAACCTTCTCTCAATTCGATATCATTCAGCTGCTCCAAAAATGTCTTGAAGATACCCATATAAACATCTGTGTCTACAGAAAATGGGACCAACGATACATAGATGCTGGTGGATGACACTTCCAATATTTTCTCCCAGATGCTTTACAACTAATGCTCTTCTAAGTTACATATATAATCGGTTGAGGTGCTATTTCTTAAATATCATGTGACATCCTAAAGCTTAAACTGTGTATTTACCAAATTTAAAACAAAACTGTGATTTGTTCGAAATATATTGTCCATTCCTTGATCATAAAACGTTCCAAAATATTAATACTACAGAACCTTAAATAATTGTGCATAATTAGCCCATGATTCTACGCTATTTATGCAAAAGTACAATGTAAATCATTTCATTGCGATAAGAAACAACTCAGGTTTTAGTATAAGTTTATATGCAAACTATAGGATTTGAAATGGTATAAACTCATAAAACTCAATAAAATTAGAAAACCTCTTATTGATTGTATCTTAGCACTGCTCAGGTTCAAAGCATATTCCTAAGCTTTCTTGTTTTGTATTTCTGTTTCTGTTTGCTTCGCAGTAGAATTAACTGTACCATTAACATATTAGTAAAATCACTACAAATTGACTGAGATTATAAATAACTGTTCTGTGACATCCAAAAACGGTAAAATAGTACAAATGATCACAGTTCTATTGTATAAGAATTATAATTTATATCACATAGCACCAAGAATGATACTATTTTATAGCAATATTTTACAATATTTTAACATAAACTTTACATGAGAATAACAAATGTTTGTTTTGCTTCCAGGTAAGCATACAAATGGGCATCCTGCGACAATAAACCTACTGCTGTGTAAGTTTATTATTATTATTATTATTATTATTATTATTATTATTATTATTATTATTATTATTATTATTATTATTATTATTATTATTATTATTATTATTATTATTATTATTATTATTATTATTATTATTATTATTATTATTATTATTATTATTATTATTATTATTATTATTATTATTATTATTATTATTATTATTATTAATCATTATCACGTAATATTTTGTTTAGACAATGCTGCATTTTCTTGGTTGATATAGCTATAATTATACGCAATTTCTGTATTAACTATATAAATATTCATTTGATTATGGAATTCTATTTTTTATACTTGGCTACTGCAACCTCCGCACTTTATGTGCACAAATGTTCTGACATTTAAGCACTAATATTTTATTTATTATAATTGATGTTATCCATTATGTATTTTCATAAGAGTTACTGGGGTGTTACCGTTAGCGAGAGAAAATTATTTGCTTTGGGATTAGTTCATGAAATGCCATGTCTATACACGTTATTGTTTCAGTAGTAAACCATAAGAGGGTGATTTGTCAGTTTCCACTTTGTTCTAGATAGCTCTGAATAAGAACTCGAATAATAGAAGTAAAATTAAAATGTTAATAAACAGAAACGGTGTAAATATTTAGTTCAGGTTATTACTCGTGTTGAACAAATGGATACAGCAGGATGTAATATTAAATTCCTAACAGATGCAAAGAGGGTACAACATATAATGAAGAGGAATTTAATATATACGTAACTGTAAATAGGAAATATATTAAAGTAGGGCTTGTTCTCACGACATGACACAAAAGGCAAAGGAGAATAAGAGAGTTATGAACAAGTGTGCATCGTTCTCGCATCTGTCTTAATTTCTGCCTTTCCTGTAAAGATATTAGTAAACGAAATGAATGTTGAACTTCCTGTAGGTAAATGTTTGCCTGGATGCACAGTTCTGGTAGCCGACGTAATACTCAGTAAATTCAGACACATTCATTAAGCGGGTACTAAATGGCAAAAGGGTAGAAGTGGTCAATGAATTTGAATACTTAGGAGTGAGGTTGGATAACAATGGAAAGTGGGGAGCGCACAGGAGAAAAATGGATGCAAAAGGAAGGGCGGCAATGAATAGGATAAGAATATGCAAATATAAGCAAGAAATGACAACCGAGTGGTTAGAAAGAATGTACGAAGCACTAGTTGAATCCAAAATGTTGTATGCAGTGGAGATCTGTGGGGGCACAGAGGTAAACAAAACGGTGGACCAAAACTACAGAAGGTTTTGTAAGGAGCTACTAGGCTTACCAAGAACAGCACCTAGGGAAGTAGCTTTAGTAGAATTAGGAAAGACAAGAAAAAATGGAATAATAATGGAAAGAATAATAAACTTTTGGTATAGGTGTTTGGCCAAAGAAGAAGGGGAAACTATGAAATTATGCATGAGACAGCAAAAAAGATTAGTGAATTCAATTAGTTGGTGGGCAGAGATAGGAGGAATTATGGAAAAATAGGGATGGGAGATATATCGAGATTAGAGGAAAGGAACAAGCAATGTGGATAATTGGTAAAATGCAGAATAGAAGATACAGAAAGACAGGAAATATGGGGAAGTCTAGAAATCATGAAATCATTAGAATTTTACAAGCAAATAAAAAGAAATTGGAGACGAGAAGCATATGTAGATTACTGCAACGGGCAAGAGAGAGAAGGGTTAGCTTGGATGAGAACAGGAAGAATATTTCTAAGAGGGATAAGAGGAAGGGAAAAGGAAATTTGTGAATTGTGTGGGGGAAAACAAAGCATAGAACACTATGTAACAGAATGAGAAGAGGTTGCAATGTGCAGAAAAAAGGTTTGGGAGGAAAAATGGGAGAAAGTAGAGAAGAGGATAGTAGCTATAAAAATGTTAACGGACAGGGAGAAAAAGAAGGTAAGAGGTATTGGTGAGTTCTTGCAGAAAGTAGAAGAAAAATGGGCAAGAAATGTAAAGAATATAAGAAAGGAAGATGGGAGGCGGGAGGGGAGAAAGGGGCTAATTAAGTAACAAGGAGGCATGGAGGTTAAGAGCTACCTGGCAGAGCAGAAGACCAGTGTGTCATGAAAGCCAGAGATAGCAGCAATGTAAAGACAAATAAATGTAGCCTAAAGTTGTGAATTGTAAGACTTTGGAATATGCACAACAAAAATCTAATCTATTCTAAACACTAAAAATGTTTTCGTACGGCTGTGCTGTATGTGGTAATGAGGTATACATTTTTTATTAAACTTTCGTATCTTTAATCTCTGCTTGCTTCAGCAGGAAAGTCTTTTTCGTGTTTTTTGGAATGTTGCACCTCAAAAAGAGAACGATTTAGGAACGTGTTATTCTAGATATAGGTAAGAGAACAGTAACTGATCTGACACATCTTCAGTTTCTTTACTAAGCCACTTGCTCCACTACTTAGAACAATTTTAGTAAAATTATTATTATTATTATTATTATTATTATTATTATTATTATTATTATTATTATTATTATTATTATTATTATTATTATTATTATTATTATTATTATTATTATTATTATTATTATTATTATTATTATTATTATTATTATTATTATTATTATTATTATTATTATTATTATTATTATTATTATTATTATTATTATTATTATTATTATTATTATTATTATTATTATTATTATTATTATTATTATTATTATTATTATTATTATTATTATTATTATTATTATTATTATTATTATTATTATTATTATTATTATTATTATTATTATTATTATTATTATTATTATTATTATTATTATTATTATTATTATTATTATTATTATTATTATTATTATTATTATTATTATTATTATTAATTATCATCACCTTCATCATAATCATCATCAACATCATCACCATTATTATTAATAATTTTCATTAATATGCCGTATTCCATTATTAGCTTATTAAAATTATAGTGATATTCAGTCTTTTTGGTGACAAAAAAAAACAATTACATTCTTCAACAAATAGTCTTGCAAAAGCTTATCCATCCTCCCTGTTTCATATCTATGAGATAAGCTATTGTAGAAAAGTTTTATTTCATATCTCGTGATACGGGCAAGGAGAGTAAGGCAATAAGCGAGTTAGATATTTTAAGAATGTTTGTTATATGATTGCTTTAAAATTATATTCTCTTTGTATGGCTAAGAAGAGAAAAACAGTAACAAATTCCTTTTGAGAAAAATATAAGCATTTTAAAATACAAGGCAGTAACAACAAATAGGTATCTTGCAAATAATTAACTCCATAAACCACTTGAACCGTGTTCTGTCACGAGATAAGATGTTTTTGTGCAGTAATATTGTATCTTACTCTTGTCGTTCACCATTTATATAAACATTCATTTACTCTCTAGACAGTTCCTCTATAGATACTATGTTCGAGACCCAAGACTTCACTATGCACACTAATATCAAAAAGAGAGAAAATGTGTGTGCGTGGATATTGATGTGCGCGCGCGTAGAGACAATCTCAAAAGCCGCTCAACAGTTAATAAATTGCTAAGCTATGGAAGATTTAAAAGAATTTGGAAAGGTTGCGTAGCAGTTATAACACGGACACATTGTTCTAGTGTACTGCAATACAAGTGGGGTAAGTGCATCTTTGGAGATTAAAAATTCAGAACCTATAATTACTCGTAGAATTCATTACTATCAGCTACTTACATTTATAGTAGCAGTGTTATCAAAATCAAGACTGCGATCGATTCGCACCTTGTGGTTCGCCTTAAAGACTGTTAAAAATAACTTGCAAGTTATTAATTATCTGCTGTATGAATTAAATGGAGATAAATATTAACATAAAACAATGGACTTAAGTCCCAAGTAAGATTTAAATGCTAACATTTATCTTCAAATATGAAAATATCTCTTATTTGCAATCAAAATATATTGCAACATATATCAAAATCACATATGTCAAAATAGTCGAAACAGAAAGGGAATTCATCTTTCCACTATGACAGCGGAAGTGACACAAAACACTTTCGTCCAGAAAACAGAAGAATAACGTTTCGTTAAGAAGCGCATAGAGTAGAAAATTGTAGTTGTTACTTCACAAAAAACAGATGAAAAAAAGACAAATGCTACTAACAACATAAAATAAAAAAGAATCGAGTTTTCTTTATAGGTACGATGCGCATGCCGGAATAGTATTATAATTATGTTCTGTGAATGTTACTAAATAATGTAGCTGAACAGATAACTATGTAATCAAACATTAGAAACCAAGGAACCGATTTTTATAATTAAGATTTAAAATGTTTTTTTCTCGATAGCTGCAGACTACTTGTCTTTTCCAAAGCAATTTACTAGGTTACGTGGGAGTGGAGAATTTTATATTCATCAGCTTAGCTCTATTTCACTGTGTATGTTAGACGTTTCTGTATTATCTGAAAAGTATACAGAATTTATTTTATTAATGAACAATGCTACTAAGGTTTCGAGTCCAGTAAGTGGCAGTCTCAAGAGCAAGCTTTAGTGATTTATTAAATAAATTAGTAATAAAATTATTATAATATTTTAAGAGTAGGTGACAAGCTGGCAGGTGACTAGTCATATAGCTAGCGTTCGTATGTTTAACTGCTGAAGTTTCATATTCGTTCTCGTGAATATCAAGGGAGTTATACTCAAATTCTTCTCGGGAAGCAAGGCGGGTGAAAAGACGATTAGGACCATCCACAAGCCACCTCCGAAGATTAAACATCTGTTGAGACCAGAGAAAGACAAACTGGACTTCCAAGTTCCGGGAGTGTACCGCATTCTCTGTGAAAGTGGGACAACTTGTATAGGACAAACTGGAAGGACCATGTGCCCGCCTCGGTAGCGTGGTGGTAGCATGTCTGCCTCACGTTCAAGAGGTCCCGAGTTCGAATCTCGGTCAGGGTGGGTTACCTGGATAAGGTTTTTCCGGGGTTTTCCCTTATGCTGAAAGACGAATGTCGGGTAACTCTAAGCTCCATGCACCCCGGGCTCATTTGAGCATCATTTCAGCCATTTCATTCATCGTCCGATATGACTTAACGTTGGAGGACGTAAATTAAAAAAAAATGGAAGGACTATCGCTACTAGAATAAACGAACATGAACGGAGCGTTCCTTTAATGCAACCTGAGAAGTCTGGGCTGGCAGAGCATTGTTTTGATAACGACCATAGAGCCAATTTTTTAGAGACGACCAACTTGGCAAAATGCAACAGTTACTGGGAGCGGAGAGATATGGAGCCTTTGGCCATTTCCTCCATTTCCACGCTTAATCGTGATGCTGGATTTCTGTTGAGCTCCTCTTGGAAACCGGCCTTAAAATGGAAATCCGTCGACATAAGAAGCACAGATCCATACAGCATGATAATCAAGTTAAGTAGTTACGCTTCTTTGGCCCAATTAATTTTCCATACTCACGCCATCTCCTGGCCTGGCATTTAATTTAATGAAAACAGTCCTTTGTGCAGCAATGCGAATTCTGATAGTGTTTTGTCTTTGTTTATATTTATGTTATATACTAGATTCATTTGTGGTTATAGCATTTTATAAATATCCTGATGATGGGAGAGATGCACACTCCCGAAACGTCGATTCCTAATCGTGTTTTCATCTGGCTTGCTGCCCGAGAAGGACTTGAGTATATTCATCGTCAGGAAAGCTTCAGGTCTTATTTTATCAAGTGAGTTTTCATTCGTTAGTGGCAATAACGGGGTTGAACGAAATTGCAAAGAATAAGGGGAGGATTCATCATACAAAGATTGTGCACGTAGATCATCGCAAAATAATTTCATATACACTTTGGAATTGTAAGTGAATATAATTA
The DNA here is from genome assembly GCA_030765055.1 of Mantis religiosa. Lineage (NCBI taxonomy): Eukaryota > Metazoa > Arthropoda > Insecta > Mantodea > Mantidae > Mantis > Mantis religiosa. The sequence continues at coordinate 89,925,938 of CM060954.1, read as the reverse complement.
ATTTAGTATTTTTTATTTAGGAAACTATCCGTGCAAACTGGCTGCAGACTTAACTATACTTTTTGGGTAGAGAACTGTAAACCAGGAGGCCGTATATAGCTGCAATACACGATATGCCTGTAAATCGAGAAACCCGCTATATTAGTTACGAATGTGATTAACTCAAGTAATTAGTAGTCTGTATGAACACTAAATTTCATCCTTGTTGACTCAGCGCAATGGAAAAACAGCAACAAGCTCTAACTTTGCATATCGACGTTTTCGCTGATAACGCGCAACACAGCGCACTGACCCTGTAATCCTAGGGATCCGATTTGAATCGCGTTTCACGCAAATTGTAGGAAAGGTATATAAACAAGCGGTTAAGTTCGGCGCTTAGCAAGCATTTTATCTGGTGGTAGTGCTCAGTGCCCCGTGCGGGGTAGAACCCTAATCCAGCTGTAATAGACTAGTTTTAGGAAAACGAGATGTTGCTTCCATGTCAATTCATATCTAGTAGGGTGGAAATGCATTTGGGCTCACTGTTTTCAACTGCAAACAAAAGCTTTCCAGTTTATCGTTACAAGAATTGGATGAAAAAGTGTATTATAAACCTCCGCAATCATTTAATTGCATCTAGAATAACACAACCTATATTTAATACATTCGACGATAAACTTCAATAATTAGTATTGAGTAAAGTGAATTTTTTGAACACCAGTTTGCTGTTTAGCATTTTTTAGAGAGGAAGTATTGCATTTGATACGCGATGAAGGGATGATATGAAGTAACTACAGCAGGTTGCAGGCCGCAGGCCGACGGGCACAAAGACGCGAGAAAGTCCTTAAGAGTTCAAGGCCCAAAGACGCATTCCACTGCTTAAGTTACCTAGGGAGAGAGCCAAATATGTACCTACTGTCCTCCCAACACAAGAAGGTAAGGCACAGGAATGTGTAACGTAATCACTTTTGCTGTGTTTATACTCGCCTCTGGATATTATATGGATGCCAGGTTCATGTAAAATACACAGTGTTGTCACATAACTCACCCATGAATAATATCTATCGCTCCATTTAATGAAACGAGCGTTAGATCTGGCAGTATGGGTGACTCGTGTGCACTCTGATACACTTGTTTGGTAGTAAACAGATCCACTAACAGCCAGACTCCGGTAGCGTAGATGGTAGCGTGTCTGCCTCACGTTCAAGTTCGAATCTCAATCACGGTGAGTTATCTGGATAAAGTTTATCCGGGGTTTTCCCTTGTCCTGAAAGACAAATGTCGGATAACTCTAAGCTCCACGAACCCTGGGCTCATTTGAGCATCAATTCACCCATTTCATTGATCGTACGTTATGACTTAACTTTGGAGAACGTAAATTAACAAAACAAAGCGAGAGGGAGAGAGATAGAGAGAGATCCAGTAACAGGACAGATAAACAGCTCAAAACCCTCTCCCTCCTCACGCCCCCCCCCATGTCTTCTTATAATGGGCAGACATACCACCCTTCGACTAAGCCTCAGACACCGCCATACGCCACAAAACCTAGAAGCAGACCTGGAAGACGAGAAGGAAACGGAATGAAAAGAAAATCTTAAACAAATCAGAATTCACACAACATTATCCCAATGATCAGGGGGGGAAAATCTGAAGGCTAGATTTGGTGGTTGACTAGAATCAACCCGATACCTCCCTAATGAAAGGTTACTACGCTCTCTCTCGGTGTAGTTCACCTTACTACAGGAAAAAGCGTTGAGGCATATTGACCTGAAGTGACACAGCGCTGTATTCGCACGTTGTCTTGTTTACTACAAGAGTGAAACATTAGTAACTTGGCGTATAGTGACGAAACACATATTGGCCACATGGGTGCTATGTTTCTCTTAACTATTACACACGAATATAAATTACCATTGCAGCCGCCGGTTTGCCGCGGGATTTTCACTTCCTCTTCCTTCTCGTTGTCACAATATTCAATCAGATTTCCCGCGTCTGCCATTGTATGACACTGTGCTGTCCAGTTGACGTGCTTGCATCTGAATAGAGTGTACATATTCTGTCTTGCCGTGTATGTGCGATAGGCTTTCGTAAATAACTCCTATGTTACTGCATGGTAAAGCGTGGAAATGTATAGGAAAACACGTGAAACTGCGCAGTTGTTTACGTGACTCTATTACTCATACACGGCGAGACAGATTCTGTATACTCTGTTCAGATGCAATTATGTCTTCTGGACAGCTGTCATACAACAGGCACTAAAATCATATATAACATGATTGAATACTGTGAAAAGTAGAAAGAAGAGGGAATCATGTGAAGGGACAGATGGGCGACTGCTATGATAATTTATGTTTGCATATAACACTAATTTTGGGTTAGGAAAAACAAATATGACAATGAATTTTTTTATTAGCTCTAATTTCTATGATATACACAAGGTAAAAGTATTACATATTAACGGATTGAGAGAAAAGGATACATTTTAATTACATTCATGCTAAGAACAATGAAAGTGCATTTGATTTTCTTAACTGGTAATTACATACTGAGAGTTCTAAACTGCTGGAAAAATACTTCACAGATAGTCGTATCTGAAGAGAATCATGTGATGGCCTATTGACTTCGTCGTCTTCTAGCTTGTCTCTTGTGATGGAGTTCCGCAGAATCCCTATACAGAGACCAACAGTAATCCGCAAGCATTACTTCATTCCAACGACCCTGATATCTTTGTTCCATAACAGAAATGTCCTGATGGAATCTCTCCCTCATGTTCATCACTAACAGCTCCACAACTATGTAGGAGGGAAAAAGTCTAGGTGGGAGTGGAGAAAATGGTTCTTAAGAGACATCTTGCATTCAAGGTTACGGTCTTTTTGCAGGAGCACTATCACCAAATGCTTGTAGTTGTCATCTCTTTTCTTGCCTAAAAATCCATGAGCAACACCCCTGAAGGCTTCCCAAGCTTCCTTTTCTTTCCCCTCCAAAACTTGGTCAAATCCAGGATCCTTTACAAGTTCTTTTATTTGAGCTCCGACAAAAATGCCTTCCTTAACTTTTGCATCACTTCATTTACAAAATTTCTCTCTCATTGTGTTTTGTTATTTGAAAGGTGTGCCAACTCCCAAAAATATTCCCGCAAATTTAAAATCTCCACTCTAAAAAAATGAAATGTCATTTTATCTTCAAAACAAGAGCTAATCTATCATTTTTATGGTGATTGTTGCATTCAGCAGATGGAGATACATGTAAATTCACTATTTTAAAGCCTAAAGGCTAACCTTTCATATCAGACACACAGTGGTCAATTTGTGTCGACACTTACTGTACGCCAGTTTACTAATATTTCGCTCTTGTAGCTCTGCCATGAGGGTCAATATGTCCCGAGTACCGCTCATGCGATACCCATTCTTTCCGATACACTTCCAAGATTTGCCGTGCAGTAACTACAGAAAGAAATATATAATTTTACAGATATTATAGGAGTGTAATTAACGTTACAAAGTTCTCATAGTAAATTGACACTTAGGGGTTTACATCACAGTGCCACTGAAGAAACTAAAACAAATAAAATGAAATACAATTGCAGAGAATATCAACTATAAAAAGGTTTATGTAAAACATGCTTCCCACATAACTTCTGCTTCAGTAGTTCATGCTTTTAATGGAGCGCCAAGTGGAAAACCATAAAAACTAGTGGCCAACACTCTTTGTTGCACAAATGCACTTTGTGCATATTAAAACGATTGACCTAGATCTTGTTAGCTGGAAAGGGCACTGCTGCCGTCTGACTTCATGCATATTCTAACCGCAATATGTCATCTCTTTATATGTTGTTATTACCGAATATCGCGAATATGGAGTTTGCGGAGACTGAATAAGAAAGAGGTTAACGACTGCACGTGAGTTACGTATATTATTTCCAGTCCATTTATGTGGCTCTGGAAATATCTGATCTGTCCCAAGGAGCAGTCACCGTATTATATTATGAATAGTTGTATTGCATGGTAAGCAAAACTTCTAGCATTTCTCATTTATTCTTATACCGATGCTAGCATCTTAAAGTAGTTATTAGTTCGATATTTAAAATGAGGCCTCAAAAATGGCATGTAAATCAACACTACATTCTAACTTCCGACGTATCATATTCTGCATTATGTAGAATTGATAAACCTTAAGACAAAAGAATCTCACTGCAGAATTATGTAATTTCGTTAAAGCACACCATTTATATCAAATAAAAGTTTTGGAAAGCTAGCGATTGCTATTCGTTGTCTTTACTGTTTGTGTCATACAAAGAGCATGGAATGTCAAAGTCATTGCATATACATCTGTTAACATCTCGTTACCGAGATCACAGGTTCAAATCCGATGAAGGGCACTCCCTCACGCCAAATATAGAATGGAATATTGTGAACCTTGGCAGTTCAAGAACCTTGATATAAAAATATGTAAATATATCATTAATATTTATCTCCCTTAACAAATGAATGAAACTGTAAGGTTTAGTAAGAAGAATTTGTAGTTCACTGAGCAGAGAGAAAAACGTAAATACAATACATAAGATACAAGGGCTGTTCAATAAAGAATGACCACAATTTTTTTTTGACAACGTACCTTTACTCATCCTCATAATTTTGATGATCCTTCTCAAAATAGTCTCCCCTGAATGCGATGCACTTGTCCCAGCGTTTCTGCCAGTCTTCAAAGACATGCTGGAAGACATTTTTAAAAGATCCTTTAAAATCACCTCCGCGGCCTTCACCTCTGCTTCTGATGATGGATAATGCCTCCCACGAAAGCGTTTCTTCAAGTTAGGGAATAGAAAAAAGTCACATGGGGCTAAATCCGCACTATAGGGATGGTGAGGGATGCACTTTAGGTTGATTTTTGCAAGATATTCAGCAACAACGTTGGCAATATGCGGCCGAGCATTATCGCGGTGCAGCATCCAGCCTGCTTCACGGAAATGTGCTTTTATGCACCTGATATAAACTTGCTAATTTTTCAGGACATTCCTGTAGTATTGTCCAGTTACTGATGTGTGTGCAGGTACGACTTGCTGATAAACCATTCCATGAATATAAAAGAATGAGATGACCATAACTTTCCCAGCAGAAGCAACCACTTTTGCTTTTTTGGGGGTTGGTGATGAAGGAGATCTCCACACTGAGCTTTGCTGTTTGCTCTCAGGATCAAAATGATGTAGTCAAGTTTCATCAGCATTGATTACGTTTGAAAGAAACTCCGGATCTTCTTCTAACATCAACTTTAACAGCGTGTTACCTCCATTACAGCGGTAGGCGATACTGAACATATCTGAACTTGCCTGGTTCTCACAGGCGGGAACCAGGAGTAACAACAATGAAACGACTACGGCGTGTTTGTTTCACATTAAGCTAACAGAATGTAATAAGATTGAATTATAGTGCGAAAAATTATGACCGTAAAAAAAAAAAATGTGCTCATTCTTTATTGAACAGCCCTGGTATTTGTCAACTTAAGTTGTTCTCTTTAAAGTACTCTCAATTTTGTAATTTAATTATCTAATATTCAAGTATATATTTAGGACGTGACTGTATAATTTAGAATGAAATATTTAAAAATTACTATCTATTATTGCGTACTAAAATAAAATATACTTCTGCATAATAATCATTATAGTCATAATCATGAGCGAAATTCCACGAGATGTGGAGAAAACAGAACTTGCAAAATTACTGAACTCGCTGATTCTGTTCACGCTGGTTAGCTTCATTTTTATTTCGCATGTTGCCTAGTCTTGCAGTGCATGTATATTTTATTACAGGCAGAAAGTGTTCCTTAGAGCAATAATAATAATAATAATAATAATAATAATAATAATAATAATAATAATAATAATAATAATAATAATAAAAATAATAATAATAATAATAATAATAATAATAATAATAATAATAATAATAATAATAATAATAATAATAATAATAATAATAATAATAATAATAATAATAATAATAATAATAATAATAATAATAATAATAATAATAATAATAATAATAATAATAATAATAATAATAATAATAATAATAATAATAATAATAATAATAATAATAATAATAATAATAATAATAATAATAATAATAATAATAATAATAATAATAATAATAATAATAATAATAATAATAATAATAATAATAATAATAATAATAATAATAATAATAATTAATAATAATAATAATATAAATGGTAGGTCACTAGTAAATGATCCACGGTGTCACAAACCAAATCGGGCCTGGGCCTTCTAACCGACTGCCGGTCTCACGCCCACTCGCAAGGCATAGGTGGCGATCATTCAAACGGTGCAGGGAGGAGATGTGGTCAGCATCTCGAACACCCCCAGCCAAATGTTGGCAACTATGAAGCTTGACTCCTCTTATTTTATGCAAATAAAATTGGTGCTTGTCTTAATGCCTAAACGCATTTAAACGTGTTTGCTAAATTAATTTATTTATTATTTCTGAAATATAAATACTATTAATAATTTGTTCTTGCAGCCCAGATTTTTCAATCTACACAAAGTATCATTTTCGAAACGTCTAAGCTTCTATAGAATTTAATAAGGCGATGCTTTTAATTTCTTATACAATGCAGTTCCATTTCCACTATAATTGTTAGATAAGCAAATTTATATTTGTTTTTACGTCCTTGGATTAATAGTTCCTCAACACATATAAGTAGACCATAGTACTATGTGATTTGCTAGTTATAATACAAAACCCCTTTTCTGCAAGGATGAATGTTGTTCTCAATGGATGTTTTTCTGTAAAATGTGTGACTGCCTTAGCCACCATGACGTCTAAAGTGTGATTAACTGTATACTTTGACACTATAAATGCACCAGATTGCAGAGTAGGACGACAATTTCCCAATGACTTAAAATAATAGTGTTTCAATGTATCATAATGCCTTGTTTTTGTGGTCAATTTCAAAAGACGGTTTAACGTTAAGTTGCTGTACGCTAGGAGCCCCTTCCAAAAATTAATTAATAAAGCTGTAGCTATTGCAACAGTCTTGTATGGTTTTAATTAGAACATGTTGGTAACTTTACAAGCCAAAGATTCCAAACTTTCTCCTTATCGTAAAGTTCACTTCAACTTCCTCGAAAAGTTTCTCCAAATTCCAAGTTTCTTCTTAGAGAGCGAGAAGCGATGTTTTATTTGTGGCTTCTTTCAGAGAACTTGCATCATCTCTCTAGCTTTATTAACATGATGGGGGAACAAAAACATTTTCTCAGTTTTTCATAAGCCTTTGTTTTCATTTTATTTGTAGTTATGTACATGCTTAATAAAAACGGTTATCGAAAACAAGGATCTAGTCCTATGGAAAATGGACGCAAAAGTAGTGATGTCCACATTAATTAACATTCAGAAAGGACGTATCAATTTAACTGATGCCGATTAATATCTGTAGGTAATATATTGTACGCTTAACTGCAACTAATATTTCATTGTGAAATCTTACGAGTGAACTCACGTTATAAGTTTAAAGCCTGACTCTTTTTAGTGCAGGTTTGGCCATATTACAATTTCGCGGTAACTGAATAAGTTGGCGTAGACGGCTAAGGCAGCATGCCTTGGTCACTGGTCACGGAAAGCAGTCCAGGTTCGATCCCACCCATTGGGTGCGGATTTTCGGTCCCGGGTATAGGACCGGTGCCCACTCAGCATCGTGTGGAAAGTGAGGAGCTTACGATAGGTAAGCGGCCCTGGTCACGTAAACCAACGTTCCGGCTGGGGTGTGCCGAGATGCTGATCACATCGCCGCGGGAGTCCCGGAGGGTAGTGTTCTATCACCGTTGCTCTTTGCGGCCTACATGTCTGACTTTCCCACAGAACCACAGACAGTTACGTGCTAGTATGCGGACGATGTTCTCATAATGTCAAGTAATAAACGCGTCAGGTTCTGCTTCCCGCCACTGCAATGACAGCTCCGAGCGATCGGCCGCTGGAGTGAGAAGTGGAAGATGGGAATTAGTCCAGGGAAGAGTTCTGCTCTTCTACTGGCTAAGGTCCGACACTGGCGACTGACGGGATCACTGAGGCTTAGGCAGAGGAAAATCCCTTGGGTTACCTAGGCCAAATACCTGGTGTCCTGCTTGATGGCGGGCTAAGCTTCACTCCCCGAGTCAGGGCCAAGGCCTGACTAGACCATGTTGCACTCAGGCAGTTATTCCCCATCTTCAAATCCAAGATGCCCACGCACCACAAAATGTGTCTGTATCGGGCGATTATTCCACCCATGATTCTGTACGGGTTCGAGATGTGGGGATTGGCGGCTCCGACCACCATCCGCAGACTGCAGATCGTGCAGAATTAGGCATTAAGGATGATCCATGAATACTCCCAAATCCCATACATAGTGGATATTGTAAGAGAGAGATCTTGAACCCTCCACAGTAAAATGTCTGCACATCCTAACCAGCTGGTCAGCTCTCTGTGTCGGTATGACCACATAGCTCCTCGCAGGAGAAGGAGATACAAACTCCCGAAGGACATCATGGGCTATTAGCCTATGAGTATTTCCCTCCATCTCACCAAAAACCTCAGAACCAGAAACGGGTATAGGATCATTACCCTCCACAGTTTCCTACCCCCTCTCATAGTGCTGCCTGCACTCTGGTCCCCTTCAAGCGGGGAGACCAAGTGATGGCAGCCTTGGGAATACATACCTCAGGCGGCAGCCTGAGCGGCTTTAATCCAACAGATCAGAAAAACCTATGCCCTGACACAAACGCTTGACACAAACAACATCTTCTATACCGTCCAGATAAAGTCGCACTAAGCGGCTAGGTGCTGTGGCGAAAACACCCCACTCAGGTAAAACTGAGTGACCTGATTCTTCTGCTGGTCTGCTTCTGCTGGTCTCCTCCCCGTATCGGTTGGAGGATCGCCCACCTCTGAAGTCCGCAAGTGGGCGTGAGGACGACAGTCGGTTTGGTAGGCCTTGGACCTCTTAGGGATGTCGCGTGAGTGGTTAAGTTTAAGAATAAGTTGTATACCGCGAATTTTTAGGGGCTTATTCTGAAATTATTCTCAACACTTAACCGGTAAACTACAAAAGTTTCGAGTGTGTTTTCACTCTCTTCAAGGAGGCATTTTCCAGAACTATCAATGGAAGTATTACTCTGCTGCATGTGACCACTTGCAAGTAGCTGCTGGTCATTGTTTGTCAGCTCTGTGGCCGGTGTGGGGGACAGTGCTCCTTACTATGCCATGTGTGGGCCGCCGGTCAGGGAAATCCCTTCTTTAATCCTGTTTTATTATACCTATATGTTCCTCCGCATTCTGAACTCATTTTCGGGTACTTCCAGCTATATTCCGTACCCGATTTTTGGCACACAGGCCCCGCATAGAGCAGAGATGACTCCAATAAACTATCAATCACGTAGAGTTGTGAGCATAGTGATAGTCCCCTTGTAAGCTTAAAGAACATATGCCAAATATGTGATACTGAAATTAATTAGATGTTAGTAGTAAGACAGTTTATTTGACGCCATCATTATGACGCTACATTAAATAAATAAGATAAAGTTTTAGAGAAAGATTAAAAGAGACATTTATGTATTATAATAAGAGAATAAGAGAGATAAATAATTAATGAGAATATAAGTAATAAATAATATTCAAAATGCTCGCCTCGGTAGCGTGGTGGTAGCGTGTCTGCCTCGCGTTCAAGTGGTCCCGAGTTCGAATCTCGGTCAGGGTGAGTTACCTGAAGGACGAATGTCGTTTAACTCAAAGCTCTTTGGACCCTGGACTCATTTGAGCATCATTTCACCCATTCCATTCATCGTCCGATATGACTTAACGTTGGAGGACTTAAATTACAAAAAAAAAAAAAAAAAAAAAAGGGAAATAAGAAAGAATAAGTTAAAAGTTAATAAATGAATGAGTATTGATTTGAAGTTGCCTAACGGACAGATTTTGAACTAAAGCACCAAACGGTTGGCCGCGTATCTTCAACTCACTTCGCGTCTGGCTGGCAACGAGAACGGATCTATGTAGCGCTCCGTCTCTTAAGCTTCTTTAGAGACCTAAAATTTATGAATATATTTGTTTCATAACCACATTCATGACCACATTTTGTCGCATAAAAACAAGTTTTTGATTTTATTATTCTCGAAACTTTATAAATAAACAAATTTATATTCACAGCTGGTATAAAATACTTTCTTAATTGAAATTTCTTAATATGTATACTTATTTCAAAATTCGAAATACTCCTTTGTAAACTTTGTTTTAAGTGTAATTTTAAAAGTTTTGTCGTTTCAATTCGTACTTCTGGTCAACGTAAATCTAGTCTGACTAACCTGAGCGCCGAGTTAAACGAGTGAGTTGAAAGTAAGAAATTATTATTATTATTATTATTATTATTATTATTATTATTATTATTATTATTATTATTATTATTATTATTATTATTATTATTATTATTATTATTATTATTATTATTATTATTATTATTATTATTATTATTATTATTATTATTATTATTATTATTATTATTATTATTATTATTATTATTATTATTATTATTATTATTATTATTATTATTATTATTATTATTATTATTATTATTATTATTATTATTATTATTATTATTATTATTATTATTATTATTATTATTATTATTATTATTATTATTATTATTATTATTATTATTATTATTATTATTATTATTATTATTATTATTATTATTATTATTATTATTATTATTATTATTATTATTATTATTATTATTATTATTATTATTATTATTATTATTATTATTATTATTATTATTATTATTATTATTATTATTATTATTATTATTATTATTATTATTATTATTATTATTATTATTATTATTATTATTATTATTATTATTATTATTATTATTATTATTATTATTATTATTATTATTATTATTATTATTATTATTATTATTATTATTATTATTATTATTATTATTATTATTATTATTATTATTATTATTATTATTATTATTATTATTATTATTATTATTATTATTATTATTATTATTATTATTATTATTATTATTATTATTATTAAACCTAAGTAACCTAAATTATATACACAATATAATACCCGGCTGTTTTACTCAGTTATTAAAATAATCAAATTGGTTGCAGCAAATTAAAAAAATGTCACATCCTATCTTGAGTGTATGCAAGTTTGTATTCGCAGAATGTGGTCATCATGTCAAAAGCAGCTGAAAGTTAGTTTTATCCTTAGCAGAAACAATCCAATGTATTTACGCAACTAATTTATGATTTCTAATTAAGTATAGTGACCTTAGTTAAAAGTTCCTGTTTGATATATAGCGAAAGGATTGGAATTCGATTCCACTAATCGACAAATCCTCCAATATTGTGCTAGGTGTACACCTATTATTGATGTTCCAAATGTTGCATGCGTTAGTGACTGACCGTGCCATGTTTGCCGGATTAACGCGTAATTACGAGTGATTGCGCTAGACTGATTGGCTGGAGTTGGAATGTCTAACCGACCTCAACTGCGAGGCACCTAACGAGCCCTGTCAGCTCGTTTGGTAAAGTACGCGCTGACAAGGTGAGGTGGTTACGATATCGCTCTCGTTTCGCTCATTAATACAATATAACTGTCAGATACAGGCATTAATGGAATTTCGTGAAATGTCAGTGTGTAACAGGAGTGGCACTTTTGAACCTGCAGTTGAGCGGTGGCTTTAGGCATACATCCGAGAGATGTTGGTTAACTCTAAGAATATCAGGAAATAGATAATGATAAACGAATGCAAGTTTCTGACACACTTATTTACTAACTGAAATATCTGTGTTACCCATGGTTTGACCTTTTATGTCTACAACTTTTACACTTAGGCCACACTTGTATATAGTTGTGCGTTGGCCGGCCCTCGTAGCCGTGGTCCTTAGAGGTATGTCTGGCGTTCTGTCGCGCAGTGTCGCGGGTTTGAGTACCGCCTCGGGCATGGGTGTATATGTGTTGTGTAAGTGTATATGTGCGCCACTAGAGAAAATAGATTCTTCCCCGATGGCCAAACGGGTTCTTCCCGAAGGCCCAAAAAATATGTCTGTATATTTGAAAGCAATTGGTTTCACGTTATCTACACTTAAACCAAAGCTGCTGATCAACAGATGCTATGAGTCACTCACTGACTGTCAGATAAAGGGACTGTCTGTAAACGCTAAAAAAACGTATGAGTTAGAATTACTTATCTGCGGCCTCCCTGTCTATATTTCAATAATAGTTCAGCCTTACTTCCTTCCATCATTGCTTTAATTATTGGAAATTCCTATGATTGCTAAATACACAGATTTGAAACTATGTTTATGCTCTGTAACTCAAAACAGTAAAGTGAATGTATAAACTTAAATACCTTTTTGATCTTTTACAAAATTTGCTGATTATTGTGACTGCTTTATTTCATATAATTAATGCTACCAGTTCAGAATTGCAGCTCCAACTTGATCAATGCAAGTTAAATAATCACTAAAGTGAACAAATGAACTCTGTTACAGAAAAAAGCACATGTGAACCTTGTGCTCAGAACAAAATGACTACATAAAATATGGAATATTGTGCGAAACGCTACAAGTTTAGTGCACGTTGGTCTTACTGTACCTACTCGCGCACGTAACAGATACGGGTTGTAGTAGAGTGCGGTGCAAATTCGACGGCTACGTGATGTCATTCGTACTCCGTGTCCAACTAACCTGTCAGCTCTTTTGCGTTAGTCAGTGCTTCGCTATGAGATGGCTTTAAAAATGCATCATGCACAAACGCAAGAAAAAACGAATAGGGACTTAGTAATTGAGGGAAATGTAATTAAAATGTTATACAATAACAAGGAACACATCAAATGTATAACGCTAGAAACAAGGCTATATAATAGAAATTGTATAATTTAAAGTTTTATATTAATGTGTGTAGTAAGATTTCATCTATCTGTAGGAAGTATATTACAATAAAATCCAACTGTTTCAATCAAAGTATTTAAAGGCATTTTATAGAATAAAAACCCAAGAAAAATTGCCCATGCGAAGAACAATTTTGAGTGTGAGGATTGACTTGAACAGATTTTTGTCGCATTCATGGAAAATTCTTCACCTGAAAAGCAAGTTTGGTGTGTATCCAACCTTTAAGTTGGTTTTTTACATCCTTTTACGTACATGCACTTTTATAAAATGCATTTTTTGTCCAAGGAGCCTCAAAAACTCGTATTATTGGGGAAAGCTTGTAAAGAGTTTTTGGGTAAAACTTATTATGGATACGCACAAATTTCGGATAGCAAAAAATCTGGTGTTTTTCAAGTTAACGGTTTAGAGTACGATAAGATTTACATTAGTACGACCAAACGTAATTTAGAAACCAGAGCGAAGGAACATTTCAGAAATATTAAATATAAACAGACAAGTGAATCGGCAGTGAGTGATCATTTTTGATCATCTAAACATGAAATAAATCCGGAAGTTAAATTATTGGAACAATTGAACGAACCAATAGATTTAATGTTTTGGGAGACAATATTTATTTTGAAAAATAAAAATCGCGTGATGAATTTTGATATCCCTCAAGTAGATGTCATCAATAAGTTAGTGTTGTCCCCGGTAGATGCCAGTAAGATAGTGAGCTACACTTCAACTTCCGGGAATGGCCAAGGTCTGTCAGTCAGTCAGTGTCAATGTCAGTGTCAGTTGACAAGTTGAAAATGAAGCAGTGTTGTTTAGAAACCGGACCCAAAGGATTGTAAATACAGATACGTTATATTGAAGTTGTGTTGCTATAGTGTTTAATCTGTGTATCATATAACCTTGCCCCGATGACATGTATCATTTCGCGTGCAACTACCTTCCCCCTCATCCTAATTGACTAATGCTTTCGCGACATAGGCCATAGGCGATGCCTTCCCGTCACATTTAAACCTGCAGTAAACACCATAATCATTGCCAGGAAAATAGATAAAATCATACAAATAAGAATATGAAGGCATGGAAAAATAATGAAGTTTATAATGAAACTGAACAAGTTGAAACTGAATGAATGAGCAATGAAACTGAAACAAGTTTATAATGAAAGGCGTTGGGCCTTTTCCACTAGGATCTTTTAAAGCCAGCACACATACCTTGCAAAAATGCTTGTCTTTCACTCTTAAAATTCTTGTCACGCAATACTTGTCGTGTGTCCTTCATTCATCCAAGTCTCGTCTTGGTAGTATATTTTGCGATTTGTATCCCGGTACAGTGTGATTGTCCTTAAATAACGTCTTCGCCACACAGCAATATCGCTCCTGGAGTGATAAGTTTTCCTGTTGTCTCAATTTCATGACTCACACCTGTAAGTTCAGAGCACAGCTGTTCGACTTCTCTCACTGACAAAGACGAATTCTTCTCTGTGAGTGCATTAAACACCTGCAACACAATTCTTTTTTCGCCGCTTTGTAAAGGTTTTCACTTGCGATGCTTCAGCGAAAAACTGGCGATATACTCTGCCATTATACATATAATAAGTGCACGCGCAATAAACGATCAGTAAAATAATTTTTCTCTCGCACTTGGCACAATTCACCTTCGAATGGCGATATATGATTAATCCAGTTCAAAACAAGGTCAGTGATAAAAGTCTTATATACAAATATGTCATCACTACCGCTAAATCACGTGGTGTCGTACCATGTGCTTGAGAGCAAAGGAACCTCCTCTTTACTTCGTTTAAAAATTAACATGCATTTCAGATAAATCAACTCTGTTGCGTAATATATTTAATTAAAACAGTTACGAAATATAAATTTGACAATTCTCTTCCAACATATAAAGATATATCACCATGTTAAATAACGAACTAAGTTTTACCGCACAACAGTCTATACTACAATAGCAGCCAATGAGAGGTGATAAGGTCAAGTGACCGTTAAGAGATAGGGGGAAGGTTATGTGAAACAAAGATTAGTTGTTCTTAATACTTAGGTTATTTCACTGTCAACGGCTTCAGTTTTTACATCTCTAACCGATGCCAGAAACACAGATAATTCATAAAACGATCAGTGCATCCTACAGTAAACAGATCTCATGTGCAGGAAAACGTCAGACAATTACAGAAAACACTACACGACGGCCTTCAAATGAATATATCGGTCTTTTTAGTAAAGAATTTAATATGTTGCTAGTTTATCCTATTAATTCAACTTTTGCTGCATTTTTCAGAATTCAGTACTCTTCTAAAGAGGGCAAATTGAAGTGAAATATAGGTTCTGTTTTTCACAACCTCCCCAAATATCAGGTACCAGTTTCATTCCAGCAGTGTTTAATAGCTAACTCCGACTCATTGGTGGGTGTAGATTGGCATGCAGGAGCCCTTTCATCTGGCTAAATGGTGCATATCGGAGAACAGGTGTTTACGGTAAATTGCCGTGAGTACAATCAAGCCAAGTGCTTACGCTGGCCAATCGATTGTTGCATCCTCGTGGAAATTGCTCGTCTTCCCACAAGAATCAATTCATAGTTAATGCGCAATGAATTCCAATTTCGCGGTTTTGGGGTGCTCTGACGAGCTAAACATGGCAGTTATTGATCAACTGTTATAGGCCTGCGGTGGTTGCCGAGAAGCGATTTTGTGTGTTGTGTTGTGGAGAGATAAATTTTTGTAAACACTGCTTCAACATGCAGCTTGCTTAGACTCATTAGAGAACTCTCTCAGCTGGTATTCCGGTTTTGGTGAATGCATAGCATCTATTTGACCAACACAAAGCAAACTTTTCTCTACTAACTAGTTTTGATCTACTTTCTTATCATGTTATCATGGTAGAAACTGAATTTTTTGCATTCAGTTCTAATAGCCTAATCTACCGGCAAGTTTTGTGTATTTTACTGCGTAGATATGCGTGAAGTATATTAAATCTTCTTAACTTTTTATATATTTATTCTGGCACATGGAATACATCAATTTTTTAGAGTTTCACTTGGGTCTTCATTTTGTTTTTATTTGTTTGTTAATATTTACTTATCGTTTAATTCAAACTGAGCTATTATATGTTTCAAACGGGAAGATTTCTCGCCTGTAGCGAATCAGACACGTTAGAGCCTTCAGCGTTGCCACCTCGTTATCCTCAGTTTTAATATTTCCCTCTCTCTCGCACACTTGTGAGTGTTCGTGGAGCTAGACGTAAGGGAAACCAAACTCAATTTTTCATTTGAAACATGAATATTCGTACATTACGCAAATGTTTTAAATATTTAATTTAAAGTTAAGTATGGTTTATGAATTACTTATTTTTCTAATCCAACAAAAATACCAGCGGTGCATCCGTTAAGCTATGAATGTTACTTTCGTTAAGAGATAATTCGTCATTGTCATCGTCTTCAACGTCCTTGTACTACAAATTTATGATGATAGGTTCCAAAATCTCTTTTGGTGCTATTTCTTCACAAAAATCGTCTTCTTGTAGTTTATCTTATGTCTCATGCAGTCTTCCTAGTCTTGTTGTGTTTCTTGTCAATTTCTTCGTGAATAAGTCGTTCAACGTCAGTCAGTTTAAAAACATTATTTCTGTTTGCAACATAATTTGAACCCACATTAACTTATTGGATTGTTCCAGCAGTAGTAAGGGGAGGAAAGTGGATCGCTGATCCAGCTGATACACTTTTTCGTGGAAGAGTAACTGAATAATGCTGCTTTGAACTCTCTAGAGTAAATAGAGATTACGAACCATTCATAAACAAAGATGTGACCAGATACGTTCTGCCATACCAGCAGGAATTGTCTTGTTTCCTCTCATTGAATTTAACGAACACCTTGGCTTATTCAAAGTACATATTTCTTTTATCATGTCAAATGTTTACGTTTCAGTTCTGAGTAATTTCAAATATACGTTCACGCATACATGCCAACCAATAATGATGTTCATTACAGTGCTTACGTCGCAATGCATTGTCATAATGTAATGGTATCTACTTTATTTATTTGTATTAGAAAAACTATTTGAGCTAAAAATATGAGTGTTTTACGATTATGTTAAATACATTACTCTCTCCTTCCTCATGGATCAGATTTTGTAAAATCTAAAACTTTTGTCTTAGCGCAAATAGTATTTATTAGAGATTGATTAATTTGGCGCTCATCACACACCACATAGGGGGAATGCAATACGACAACACCGCAGGACTCCGATTGGTTGCTCACCTAGTAGCGCTCAAGGACAAACACATTCCCATTTGAAATACGTAATAAGAATGCACTGCAAGTTATTGGATAATTTGTTTAAAGGCAGCCACCAGGTGTAGACAATTGATCACCAGTTCGTCACCAAGGTTAATCTTGGCGACCTTGCTTCTGGAACCTGTTTTAAACAACTGTTATTAATCTTATTTTGGTTTAATACTATTTCTGTGGCAATACACAAAGGCACAACTGAAACGCAGACAGTAAATGGTTATGCGAATTTAAAAACTGATATGACACATTTTTGGCAGAATTAAAATGCAAATTCAATACAAATAATATTTTCTACCCATTACTATTTCTAAAAAATTCCTATTATTATAACAAACAATTTTAACATTACATTAATTATGATACAAACAATTTTATGGATTTTGTTGTTGATGTAATTTACGTCCTCCAACGTTAAGTCATATCGGACGATGAATGAGATGGGTGAAATGATGCTAAAATGAGTCCAGGGTCCATAGAGCTTAGAGTTATGCGACATTCGTCTTCAAGGATAAGGGAAACCCCCGGAAAACTTATTCAGGTAACTCGCCCTGACCAATATTTGAACTCGGAACCTCTTGAGGCAGCCACGCTACCGAGGCCGGCATTATAGAATTGATTTCATGGATTCGCCCATCGGGGTCATGGCTACAACGAGGTAAAGCTTAAAGCTAAAACGACAAATATTTGGAAAACAAATCTATGGCGACAAATCTAATAAATTATTCATAATTTAAGAGCTGTCCATTTTAATTTAGCAAACTTTATTTCGCTTTTTATTGTTTCGCACTTGTATAGAATTCAATTCCCGTAGGGGAGGGGATCCGTCCCCTTCAGCTGCCGTGGTGTGGGCGCTGCGGACCCCTAGCACTCTTGGTACCCCTGACGTTACTAGAGGAACCTCGGACCGAACATTCGAGCCCCTCCCTGATTAGGAGTTGTTCGGATTGGGTTGGACTCGAGGGGGCAGTGGTTCCCGATACCCGTGGGAGATCGGGTACGTCTCCGGACGGGAGAGGGAAGCCATTAATATTCCCGCGTACTAGCCAAATAGCTACTAGAAGGTGTGCTAGATCACCAGGCGGCCCCACCGAGGTCATATCGGTAGCCTTCCCATTTTGGAGTTGCGGCGCGTAAGTGGCGTATCCATTTCCATCAAGTCTTGAGTCCACAGAACCAGATGTGGGGGGGGGGGTTGGTCAGTCTCTAAGCCTTGCCCTATGGAAAGCCCATGGAGGCGCCGGGCGCCCTTCTGGGACAACTCGGTAACTCCCTGGTCGAAGGAGGCCCGGGTCCTTTAGTCCTACGGGTCCAGGGCTAATGGGAGTAAAACCTCTGGCATTAACATAAATTAACGTATAGAATTTAAAAAGAGGATATGGACTAATCACAACATAGCATTTTAATCAATATTCTTGCCTTGAATGATCGTCATAGTCGTCACCCTCATAGTCTCCAAAGTAAACTAATCAGAGCATCTTGACCGACCTAAATATTCTTCTCTGCCAAGGTTTACCTTTTCGTTCAATTTTGTTAGTTGCTCATGTGACTGGATTAATTTTGCATTTCTTAGAATTTTCATTTCTAGTTTGTAGTCGTAATTTTGCTTTTGCTTTCGAGTTCCATAGAGAGGATATACTGCTACAGTTTTATATAATTTTACATGTGATTCGCTCTTCTCTTGTCCCTTGTGTTTTGTTGATTGCAGTAATTGTTCAGTAATGTTATTAACAATATCGTATTATGCTCTCTTTAACTAGTGCAGAGAGACACCAGGAGGAAGGGGTGAGGTGAGAGGAGAGAAGGGAACCGGAGCTAGGAGACAAGGTATAACAGAGGGTAGACACCGTTCAGTTTCAGATTTAGACTCCTCGGTAGCGGCTGGTGCAGCCGGCTTCCCTCCTTATCTGAGGCATACATATCGCACTTGGACACAGCCCCCTTTCCAGGAGACGGGAGTTACATAGAACATCTTTTTCCATGCCATGCATCGCCGAGACTCCCGCCAATACTAAATTAGCCAGGCAGATGAAACGTGAAATGAAAAACAAAAGTTAAGTAAATTGAACGACCAGAAATGTTGGAGATGTAAGTCATCTTCCCATCATTCGCCCAATGCTCCAGGGAAACCTCTGTAAAAACTATAGGTAAGGATGGTTCGAGGTGCGAGGTTCGAATATGTGGGATATATGAGGCTGTCGCCTAAGCCATCTTTCTCAGTCGTGGCCCCTAAAAGCAATTTCTTTTGTAGGATATTTTGAGAGGATATATATTGGAGCTCCACTATTTCACTGCTCTTAGAACTTAAAGCTACTTTCTGTAGCATTTTCTAGTTTTCAAAGTTTTTAATGCGATTTTTTTATCTTTTATTAATTGTTAAAATAACATTTAAGTAATGATATCTTCACAATGATGCAGTACCTAGTCCATATCAAATTTGAAAGTAAGGATGATAAACCCATTGTGTTAAACCAAAATTTTTATATACATGGATAATGACGTTCCTTATCATTGAAGGATACTGGATATAGTTTACTAATAACCACAATGTTTTAACCGCCCTCTCTCTCTCTCTCTCTCTCTCTCTCTCTCTCTCTCTCTCTCTCTCTCTCTCTCTCTCTCTCTCTCTCTCTCTCTCTCTCTCTCTCTGTCTGTCTCTCACTCAGTTACACAAACATACATACACACACCTCACAACCCAAAGCTGTGTTAATGGAGCACTGCAGATTCTTGGCGAAATTTTAAGTCACATATCACTCGTGCTTTGAAGAAGCGTGCACAAAGTTGTAAACTGTGTTGTTACATTGAAACCTTTAGAGAACACAGGTGCTTTGAAGTGCTAATGATAAGATCACTTCGTTGTAAAGGACTGTTCAGTCTATATATCACTTATTGACAACGTTTGGCTTAGTCAATTTAATTTTTAGATTGTATTTGCATTGTCTGTTGCGACATAAATTTTGTAGTTTACTTCTGTTGCTTATCTTGATTGCTTTTGATTTTTTATCAGCCTTATGGTGGAGGTTTGAGATGAAAGATCTAGGTTGCATGGTTCTTCCATAGCGCTTCTAGTCAACTTAATATTGAGAGTCACGTCTTGAGCATTGTACGGTCGATTTCCCCTCGCCCTTGTGTTTGTTCATGACTGTCACAAGAAGACAGTTCTCTCCCTCAAGAGAAAGTCAAGGTGACAATCTTAAGGAGCTTAGGTCGGAGCACTGAAAGTGATTTTTGGTGTCGTTGGCAGTCCCAGGTGGAAATGGGATGCACGTGGACGTTTTACTGATCACTAGAATAATCTACAAAACGTCACAGATACGTAACGCCGGTCATGCATAATATCACGGGTAACTAATGTCTTGCTCTTCTGGGAAGCGCTGAGATATTCATAACTCTGGTGAAAATTTGACCTCAGTAGTTTTCAAGTGTTCTTGAAGATCCTCTTTGGCATTAATCCCATGAAGCTTGTCAAGAAAGACACCAAAGTTATACGAGGTACGTCCAGAAAGTACAGATTGTGTACAGATGCAGAAAAATTATTTATTGCACAAAATTCTACAACACTTAAACTACTTTTCCACATAACTTCCGAAATTTTTCAGACATTTGTCATAGCGAGGCACAAGTTCTTGTGTACCTTCTTCATAGAAGGTTGCCGCCTGTGTCTTCAACCAGTTGGAAACATTTTCTTTTAGCTCTTTGTCATTGTAGAAGTGTTGACCGCCAAGGAAAGATTTGAGATACAAAAACAGATGAAAGTTGCTATGAGCGAGGTCAGGGCTGTACGGGGGGTGGTCAAACACGTCCCAGCCAAATCCCTGTAGAATGTTTTTCGTCGCATTTGCAGTGTGTGGACGTGCGTTGTCGTGAAGAAACACAACACCTTTTGACATCGCAAATTTGCTGATAAATTTCAATTAGTTTCACTTTCCTAGCATTCAGAAAACGAATCACAGATCTGATTTCACAAGCGGCGGGATTTTCAATCAACACCGACATTGTAAACAAGCACAACAAAGCGAACGTGGCTGACAGCGATCTCACAATGGCATACGTTTCTTCACCTTGATACAGAGCGTCTACCGTGCATGTGCGGAACTGCTATCTCAGCGCTGCAGCGGAGATAAATTGGAACAGAACTTACTTTCTGGACGCCCCTTGTATGTGCATTGCCTGCATTTGACAAGTAGTGTAACAGTTTATTACAGAACAATTAGATCAGCTAGTACGAAAGCATTTTAGCATATTACTTGTGTTCATTCGAAATAATTTAGCGTGGTTTAGCATTAAAAAACAGAAGGAAATGGAGTTTGGTACAAATACAAAAGCAAAACAATGGACATATTGTTAGCTTCTTTACAAAACAAGTATTTTATGACTAACATGAAAGGGGACCTTAGCTTGTATTTGTAAGAAATGAGTCATACATACTCGTACTAATTCAGGATGGAAATCGTAAAATCCCTGGAAGCAAGGACGTGGTGTATGATGTAAAATAAAACCTCTACAGAGCTTCAAAGAAAGAGGGTACGATTGTTTAAGATTCTGAAAATAGCTAAGGATAATATGAGTATTTTCCTTGAGAAAAATTGAAGACCTCGTTGCATCTATAGCTCGTCTCGTACATACTAGCTGAACCCTGCCACGCTGGATGAGAAATAAGCAACAAAAGAATGCATAAGTTTCAAAAAAAAATTAATTTTGCAATACTTGTGGTTATACTTTTTTTCATTGCGCAAATATAAAGGTTATCTGGTTTGGGAACACGGAAACACGCAACATGTGAGAAGCACTCCGCACCTAAATCTAAACCACACATATCTAATGATAGACCTTTATTGATTGTGATTGCAAATGGAATTGGGAATTGCAATCTTTAAAATTTAAATGGTGTATCGGTTGGTATTATGGGAATTCTAGGAATGAGGACATCTCCGCTTTTGAAAGGCCCAGTTAATATCGTTACTTCCATTACGTTGTACATCAATTTAACTGCGAGCCGCCTGCCGTTACTGAATTTTGGCTGATTAACATTACGCACCATGATAATTGGCCCACTATTTTCAATTTTTATTACCTATGTGTGGTGGCATTCCTGACAGATCAAGAGAGTTCAAAAACTTCGATAGGTAATTAATTACTTCATCTACTTCCACAACGGTGTTTATCGATTTATAGGAGTTATACATAATGCATATAAAATTTATTATATATTATAAATATAATTTCCTCACTTTGAATGTTGGTTTGTATAAAATATTAAGTTGATAGACGTCTTTGTTCTTCGCGGCAAGTTCACCTCGTGCACTGAGGCAGTCGTGATTCCTATAATTAATTTGAATATTAGGAAATACTCTTCCGATTCCACCATGACAACAATGAAAAACGGGACAGACAATATTAACAAGTAAAAATATTTTTTTCTCCCTATCTGGCCACTGCTGGCGTTAGGAGGCGCTTGGGTTCCCTTAGAGCGAGGGAGCCGAAGCATCTGACCTGTGAGTTGAAATCAGGGTTGAGGGGTCGGCCCAACGCCTGAGATGAATGAATGATGGAGCAATTGGTGGAATGATGGTGGGGGAAACCGGAGGACCTGGAGGAAACCCACACCAGCGCCATGTTGTCCACCACAAATCCCACTTTGCGGTCACCTAGGATCGAATCCGGACCGCCTAGGGCTCTAACTACTGAACCATGACGAGGCCATTAAAAATAATAATTATAAAAATATTATTTTGTACATATCTAATACAATACATAACCTCTACTTACGATTTGGCGAAATATTCAAGTCAGATTTTTGTAATTAACATATTAAAATGAGAGAATGTCTAGTAGCAAAAATTTACTCTCTTCGTACATCAAGATAACGAAAAAATAACAAAGAACAAAACACTATCTAATTCAAATCTCTCTGGGAGCACAAAAGCATAGAATTATAGAATAAAACAAATAGAATAGGGCTAAACATGGCGTGGACGCCTTCAATCTGTCATTTTAATTGTTGAAAAAGCTGTTGTCTTGCGTTCGCAGGCATGTTCTCACGGAAAAAATAGATAAAAACAAACTTTGAAGCGGGTAAGTATATCGTGTCAACATTTGAGCGAAATCGATGCAGAACATTTTGAGCTTTTGAAGCGCACACAAAACAACATAACAGTTATATATAGTTTGCGAAATATTCAAAAGAAACATCATTAGTAGGTATATAACTTAAAAGTCTGCCATCACAGACTACAGTTGACGTATATCAGGGTAAACGTCTCTCATTTCCTTTGTAGTCTTTGAAAATTTGTCGGATAATGCTTTAACACTCTGTGTGTAGGTAATGAATAAGACTCCTAAATTTAAATAGTCTATAAATACTCACGCTTTTTAGTAAAAATATCTTAATTTTGGGACATTGGAATAATTTTCTATAGTAATTCAATATCGAATTTTTGGGTCGGTTATAATGATTTTTTTTTTCTTTTGGCAATAGCTGTGAAAACTGAAAACTCGAGCTGTTGCTTTGACATGACTTTCTTCACTCACTGTTAAATTATTCTTAAAAATGCTTATTCTTCAAACTGCTTCATGATGATCGAATAAATCTTTCTTTATTTTTTAGAAATGGTTTTATTACAATTTCCTTATAGATACAATGAGGAATACAGTAGGCTTAAGCAATAAATCTGTTAAGAGATGATCGCTGTTTGATGGTTTTAAAAGTTCATTCACTTTGAATGACCAGGATAAGAAAAGAAAAAAGAGAATAAGATTAGTTGGAATTTTTCTAACCCTTTTGGTTCTGTAGTTATTCAGAACTCATCATTTGATTTGTATGGAAAATATTTTAAACATAAACTAATTTAGACAAACTCGTTTGAGATATTTTTGAGAATCACACACACACACACACACACACACACACACACACACACACACACACACACACACACACACACACACACACACACACACACACACACACACACACACACACACACACACACACACACACACACACACACACACACACACACACACTATGAATTTGTCCGATTGCACACGCTTACCTTCCACATTCTACACAGAAATAAACAAGAATGCACTTCACGTTGAGGGGTCACTCGAGTATAAATATAGCGTTATTGGCGCAGCAGTAGAACTGCCCCTCGGAAAGTCAACTGCTGGAAATACTGTCGAGCTGAAAGTATTGCTGTTGGAAACTTCCGCTTCAAGAAATACTTCCCTCTCTAAAACCCTACAGCGAGACAAATTAGTAGCTTTCTTTCATGTCGGTTTTGTTTCGCCCCTTTTTAAATCTCCAGATTTGAATTATTTTAAAAAAAAAGTGAGAGGAAAACGCTTGCTAATTTGTTGTGGCTTCTTCCAGCTGCAGGAGTCATAAATGGGTGCGGCATCAAAGTGAGAGCCTGTTTTAATGGCATGACAGCGAAAATGTGCGCTATGCAAAAGGCTCTATCTCTTTTATTTTAAAATGTACAAAATGCTTTCTGATAAATGAAAGGTAATTAACCATTACTTCTTATTTTATGCAGATTGGCTGTTATTTATAAATAGATAATCACTGTTTTATACGCGAATGTCTCTATTATTGATTGTTTATACGTGGCATTATTTTA
Source organism: Mantis religiosa (assembly GCA_030765055.1). Lineage (NCBI taxonomy): Eukaryota > Metazoa > Arthropoda > Insecta > Mantodea > Mantidae > Mantis > Mantis religiosa. The sequence goes on along the minus strand of CM060954.1, from coordinate 89,901,082 downwards.
AAGTTGAAGATTCTAAATGTTAATATAATTTTGTTCTACACCGTTGCTATGGAGAAACGACATAGAAAACTTGCACTTTAAATCAAAATTATAGTTATTAGAGCAGCGAGTGGCATAAAGTAAACGAAATTCACACTCTGCTCCGGTAATGGGTGGGATAAAGTAAATAAATAAATAAATGGTTTATAACTGCAATTTTTCTATAACCTTTTAACAGCAATATCAAATATTTTTATTCTTTAAACCACATGAAAATGAAGTTGTACATTACCATAAAGGTTACTTGTACCTCCAAATGGATTAGAAGCAGTAACCAGTATTTATATAATTGCAAATAGGAAAACTCCTTTCCACATTATGCTAATCAAGCCTCAACTTCTTCTTTTTCTTCATTTAATATGCAGCTCCAGGATGACCTTCTCATCCTGGTATCGCGGACAATCGCGGGAGGTTACCTCGGCAGCCCACGCAACTGGGAACAAATGGACAAGCTCCCTCATGACCGCCCTTACCACAGTTGACACACACCGCGACAGTAACCTTACAAGAGGTCTTAGTATGGCCATAGCGTTGACAATGGTAACAACGCATAGGCCGCGGAATATACGGTCGCACAGAGATAACTCCATAGCCTGACTTGATCTGCTGAGGCAGATCGAGCCGATCAAGAGTAACGAAGAGCGTGCGGCTAGGAACCAGCACACTATCACGCTTGACTCGCACACGGTAAACTTCCGTGACACCCTGGTCCGACAGATAGCCTTGTATCTCCTCCTCCGGCATACCGTCCAACAGGGGACTGGTAATGATGCCCTTGAAAAAGTTGAGGCTGCGGTGATAGGGTATCCGTGTAGGAGTTTTGCTTTCATCAAATTCTCAAACTGTGTGGTAGTGTAGCTCTCAACCAAGAGGAAACCGGAACGTAAACGCGTACAGGACTTAACGGGACCAGCGATTTTGTCAAGACCCGATTGAATGACGAAAGGATTTACCTTTAGGAAAGACTGGCCCTCTTCCGTACGATGTATCACTAGGTAACGCGCTGACGAAGACACGTATACCTCTTTTTTTTTCTATAACTTGTTTGCGGCGTTTTGGTGTGTTTGTAGCCATAAAACACTGTAATAAATTTCATCCCCCAGTACTCCCCACTTACCACGGAGCCCAACAAGGGGTCACCCCACTGGGATGATAGGGCTACACAGGGGATATAGCGGGCACGCCGTCCCACTCACCCTGGAGTTCGATACAATACCTAGTCCTGGCCGATTGATTAGGGGTGGGTTAGTCCTTAACCTCCCGTTTAGGTGAAGAAGAAGCCAAAGTAGTGTATTGGAAATGCGCACCCTCCCCGAATTCAGAAGAAGACTGGAACGAGCTCAGATGCGCACCCCTCAACCACCAGGATAAACCTTTCCACCGACATGAGTCTCCACGCACGGCCTACACGTAGATGGGCGTGTTGACTGTCTCCCTCAACCACGAGGAGGGGCCCACACAAGGGAGACTGTTGGCTCGGGACCCCGGGTGCACCAAACCCGTACCTACCGAAGTAGGCCCCTGGGGGGTCACCGATAGAATTGTTGTGCTGCCGCGACAAGCGGGAGCTGGGCGCGTGAGCAGGAGAGCTGCACGCTTGCCAAGAGAAAGAAAGAGACAGAGAGAGGGTAAGAGTTTACCGTCTTTCTGTTGCCGCCGTTAATGTTATCTAAAGGTATAGTTTTTTTTGTTGTAATTTACGTCCTCCAACGTGAATGAATTGGGTGAAATGATGCTCAAATGAGCTCGGGGTCCATGGAGTTTAGAGTTACCTGACATTCGTCTTTGAGGATAAGGGAAACCCCGGAAAAACCTTATCCAGGTAACTCACCCTGACCGAGATTCGAACTCGCGACCTCTTGAACGCGAGGCAGACATGCTACCATCTACGCTACCGAGGCGGCCTAAAGGTCTGCGGTTTTCTAGAAAGAATGACTGGGGTATAAAAGCCCGCAAGGTGTGACCGGCAGTTGTGTGATGTTTATTGCGACCGTAGACGTTTGAAGTGTACCGCAGTTATTTATTTCATTTGTTTACATGCGGCGGAACATCGAGTCAACCTTGAAGACAGCTGATTGTCAATTTCACGCCTTTTTACTGCAATAAAGAGTGTTCTAAATTGCTACAAACCAGACTTTTGATTCTACATAACCCACGTAGTCACAATACATAGCCTACCATATTTTATAACTATAAGTACACCGCAATTCATTGCCTTGTTTCTTATTTAATTTATTACTATCTGATGTAAAACCATTAAATGAATATTTGTCATACATTAATTTATTATATCTATAACAAGGATAAAATAATGTATTATGCAAGTAGACAAACCTCCATTATCCACTCGTAGAGCTTAATTCGCGACCTGAAGGGGATTGTATAATAAATTACTATTATTGATGATAGTTTTTTGTTCCACTTCTCGTTCATGTTGTTTTGGTGAAGTTGAATTCCTAGCATTGAGCTCTGGTAACGTAACCTGCCTGGGTATTATGTCCACATCACTGCACGTATGTGCAAGATTTGTATTATTAAATTGTCTAAACTTTGACCCAAACTACAATCTCATTTGGTAATTACATTTTACCACTTAATCCTTATCAAATTCTCACATCCTTGTAATTGTTTATATCGACTTAGATTAAATCTTACAGCAACAAGTTCAGCTTCAAGTTATTGAATTGTTTAAAGCTCAATCACCAGACCATATTTGATCGCCACTTGGTGACTTTGCTGCAGGAACGATTATGTTTAGCAATTGTTAGTAAATTATTATTTTTATTTTGATATAAATAGTAGGGGGCGCGTGGTAGCCTAGTGTTTACGGCACTAGACTACAAGCCAGGAGGTCGCGGGTTCGATTCCTGATGGTACCTGGGGTGAAGGCGGTTGACCACCTCACAGGCCTTGTATGCCGAGGTCTATATAGATGATGCTGTAACCACCCGTTGCCCCGATAGAGGCGGCATAGCGTACCTTTCCCTACCTTATATAAATAGTAGTTCTTTACCGAGTGAATAGGTTCGCAGTAACGTATAAGGCTCGGAAGGCCCTGCGTTCTATTACTTGAAACAGTCCACACTGAAGTATGGGTTTTATCATTTCGCGGGTAAGTAGGTGACTGCTGAGGTAGTTCCTTTCCTACCACAAATTTCCTGTGCTTCATTTCCTGCACTCATGCTTTGCTTCATCACATGCCCCAGGGTCGAAGGACCAGGTGACGGTATTTGGGATGTTGCGCTGGACGGTGGAAGTGTGCTCTGTGAAAGTTAGATTGCTGATGTACCACATAGACTATTATCAATTGCTCTAAGGTTCAATCCACTTTCCTTCCATCATCACTGACAGAGCGTCATCCAAAGCACACCTATACGTCACTGATTTTTTAACAATTGTTCCATGACTTTAAAAAACTTAGGCACCATAACTTCACTGTAATTTTTATTTTATATTATAAACACCTATATTTATATAATGTGCATTTAAAAATAAAAATATCTTTTATTTTAAATTTTTGTTTTTAAAAATAATTTTTGCACTATATTTAGCTTTTCAAAATGTTTCACACAATTCATTTTCATCCAATTCTGAAATTTGTGATCTAGACTTTCAAAACGCAAGCAATTAAATCTGTTATACATAGTCTTTCGAACAGTTGTTACGTATTAAATCTGTATAAAACTTTTTACATAGCCTGAAATTTCAAATGGTAGAATATAAAAATGATTTTCTTTTTAACTAAGTATAATAAACCAAAATTATACGACTTATTTGTACATTATAATGGGACAACATAGAATTGAAAAAGATCTATTTAAAATTGCATAGATAATAAAATTTAGATTTAACTCGTAATAACTCGGTAGCTAAAAGATAGAAGAGTGAAATTTAAAATCTTCTAATGTCGATATAATACATTAGTTCTTTTCTTTATGTTACTCCTTTGAAATACTTTAATATTACTCATTATGTATTTTCGTTACCTAGTATTGACATTCTAGATACAGGAATGCGGAGCTATTGTGTCAGCTGTAGATGTGTGAATGTAAACGTTAATAATATTACAGTAGGGCTTCTCATCCCCGAGCACAACACAGCAGGGTACCATACCGAATGTCATTACACGAGGTAATTTAGAGAAGCTGATTTGGCACCTCGGACTGTTGGGAGGATGCAGTCTCATGTCCCAGTGGCCCTTGAGCGAGCGCTGCAGTAATGTCAGTTCGCCTGGCCACTTAACAGGCACGTCTATGGGGAATGCAACCACACAACGTTTGAATGGCATTCATAGCATGATATGCACAAGGGCAATGTTTCTTTGTAACTGATCCAATTTACCACAGATTAGTTTGCCACTTCATGCCGATATCTGAGAGGAGCTGAAGTGGGTCCATCCTAAGGGTCAAGTAGTTGAAAACCAGCAATGTCTGACTTTTAGTAGAATATTGTAAACGTTTGTATACAAACTTAGAAGCTTCAAATAAAGTTTAATATTGTTTTTGAACTCCTAAGTAATGCCAAAAGTATTAATGTCTAGCCAACATAGAGTTTACTTATAAAGGCCATTAATATACCTCAAAATAATACATTATTTTAGAAACGTCCAATCAGAGCTACCTTAATAGCATATCCAATCCAGTCAAAAACGAGAAGTGTAGACATAATGCTCTTAAATATGTCTAAACTGTCCGAACCCATACGGGAGATGTCTAAATATTCATGGTTTATTACAAGTGCTGTAGATCGGTCAACATTTTAATCGATTAATCACATTGCTTTAATCGATTAATCTATCGATTAATCGAGATAATCTTTTCGAAAATTAGGTGTAAGGATTATATAAAGTACTTCAGTACTCTTTATATTTAATTGTTTATGAAACTTTTAAATATAAAGAGTCAAAATTTGTGTTTGCGTCAAGTGCACATGCTTTCTATATGTATTGAATTAGATACACAATATTTTTGTAACTATTTAGTAACATATATCAATATCTACTAAGATTTGAGAGACTGACATACAAATAATAGTTTACATGAAGACCCACCTAGTTTTGTTGTTTCATCCATGATTTTAAACATCTAAGTGCACACACATGTTTTGAATTAAGTGCTCCTCTTCGTTTGGTGACAATATTTCCTGCAGCACTAAACACACGTTCCCGGGGAACCGATGTAGCTGGTACACAAAGTAATTTCTTCGCTGTGGATGAAAAAATTGGCAACTGAATGAATATGTCTTCCATCACTGAAGAGGATTTGCGAAGTCGTCATCCAGTCCACCCAAACTCCTAAGTAACTTTGATTCGTTACTGAAGTCCAGAAATCTCCTGTTACGTTAACGTATTCCGCATACTTTAATGTGTCCAATAGCTTAAGCCTTTCAATAGCTTGAATCTTTCAATATCGTAAAACCTGTTAATTCCTTTACTTACAATATCTTTTGATGGAAGATTATACAAACTGTTTCTAACGGCTTCTCTTAAAAGTTCTTGTAGCCCCTTATCCGAAACAATATTGATAGGTCGGCTATCCTTTACTATCTATTTTACGATTTTATTCTTTCTTGATGGAAGAAATTGGTTTTGGCTATGAAATTATTTCAAGTGGACTGCGATGCACGAGGTAAAGTGTGAGATGATTCGTTAGCACTTTGAAATGGATGGGTGTGTTTCAAATGATAATTCAAACTACTAGCACTACCACTATAAGTAAATGATTTCACACAAATTTTACAAAATAATTTTTATCTGTCAGACACTTTACCAGACTTATTTAGCTTAAAGCCAAAATGTACACCCAGTTTCCCTCGCAAATTTTCGTATGCCATAATTTTAATTCCACTACGAACCAAATGTTTTTCCTTATTTTAACTTTTTAACACAAAACTTTCCTCACTGTCACGAACTGAGAAACGTTACTGGCTTACTGCAGTTTACAGCAAAGTTACACCAGCCTTGAAAAGAAGCATCGGCTATTGTTTCCATAGCTGCGTAGGCGAAGTGTCCGGCTCAGGGTTGTACAGCTCAGTTTATGCTAGCAAGTGATAAATAATCAGTTGTATACTATATGTTGTCACACACAAGCTGGAAAGAAAGAAACCGCTGTATGATGTATTGTACCTCTTAGAATATTTCACAACAGAAGTGTTATTTAGACTCTCTCGGCGTTCAGAGTGATTTTTTTTAGCTATCAGGAGTTATATTATCTCTAAGTTCAAAAAACATTACTTGTCTAGTGAAAGCTTGATGCGTTGGAAAGGCTGTTTAGATTGGAAGCAATGCATCAAAACAAAGAGGGCCAAATTTGGCTAAAAGAGTTTTGATAAATATTGTTACCCAAACGACAAGCCCGCGATGCCGAGCAATAAATGAAGGCCGGTGGAGAGAGGGGAGACAGGAGGGGTAGCTGAGTCTTCGATTACCCCTCCTCCTGCCACTCGAAGTGACGCGAAGCTTCGAGAATATTTTTCCCCTCCATAAAAGGAGATTCGGGAAACTTCGGGGCCGATCGATACCGGAAGCGACAGTCGTGTGTAGTGTTGTTATGGCGTGCGTGTGTAATTATGGCCGAGCGTACGTGTAAAGACGAACTGACAAAAATGTAATTGTGAACAGTGTATTGCTACGGAAATAAAGTGCAAATTTTTTGTGTTTGTAACCTCGACTTTTTATTTCACGAACCCACAGTCACAATATTTATTGTAATCGACTAATTTTATTCGACTCGATTATTCGACGAATTTTTTTTTAATCTTTGATTTAAAATAAAAAATTATTCGATTAACGTTTCGGTTAATCGATTACATCACGCAGGGCTCTTTATCAGTAAAATTTTATAAAGATGTTCAAAAGGGAAGTCATAGTTGCCACATGGGCTATTGTCACTTTATACACCGTGTTGAAGTGTCGCATTTTGCGCAAGGTTTCAATTAAAGTGTCAGAGAGATATGGCCTCGTAAGAGCGACCTGTAGCTCCGGACCTCCCCAGAACGTTGTCACGCTAGCCACCCTTATATGCTACATGAAATGCCCGAATTGTATCCACGAGAGTTTACTCAATCTGTTTTCGTTTCCTCTAAATTAATGTTTCACTAATTTTACAACATCTTTACATTTTCTAATAACACTGATAATTTTAGAACGTTTGATATTATTTCTGTGTTCTGTGCTTATTTATCTAATTGGTGCAAAGCCAAATATTATACATAAGAATCACAGAGTACTGTGTTCAAACTTAGACCAGCACCACTTTATCGAAAGATTCGTAATTTAAAATCTAACTAATGAAATTCTAAATTTCAAGTAGCAAGTATTAAGACTATTTCATGTATGAAATGCAACCGATTATATAAATAATTATGTTCTTAACTGTGTTGTTTAGAATCAAATCATTATTGTGTTGTTTATCTGATTACGCATATCTGCTAAATGAATGAACAATCAAATGTGTTACGGAGTACTATAAATTATACATGACACTACAAAGGGGAACACCTCGAGCAGTGTAAACCACAAGGATCTGTTGCGACTGATTCCTGTGAAGCAATCACAGAATACCTCAGAAATCCATGGACGGCCTTAACACTTCCAAGGTTTGCTGGAAAACTTCCGCCTAGGTGAAATTACCGGCACTATGAACACCACAGATGGACTTTGAGACTTCGGAATAAAATAATAATCGGTATAGCTTTTTTCTGAGTAACTGATAATAGGAGAGTAGTTCGTTGAGAGAACTCGCAGAACAGTTCATAAAATCTGCAGCGCAATAAAATTGTTAGTGACTTAGATGATCTATTCATGTATCAGTTACCTATTGCAGAAATCGAGAACTAGTGGTGGAGGGTTAACATTGTTATCACACCACTCCATGTTGTTTGTGGAGCTCCACTTTACATTGATATAACTTTCATCAGTTAAGACTTTAATGTATAGGTGCATTACTTTAATTAAGCAAATATAATTAACAACATTTAGTTAAAACGGTATAGCTGCCTTCCAAATAATGATTTTGTGTGTACTATAACCATACCTTGGAGTTCAAATGGATTTCTATTTGTTAATATTGACAATATAGCTTTCCAAGTTATATATGCAGTAATTAAATTATTAGTTTTAAGCTTACTTAAAGCTCCAAGGGATAATTTTCCGCAGCTAAATACTAACATATAAGTTAATTCCTCAGTTTATTACAATTTATAAGTAAACAATACCTGAAAATATGTTACCTTTTCCATATTTCTCAACATGCTCAGTGTCCCAGTGACATCTGATGGAAATAAATGTGCAAATACAACAAACAAATACAAAGCATAGCAAACATATCATCTTTTCATTCTGTTAAATATAAAAATAATCTAATTCCCGTTCCTTACAGAAAGAATATTTTATTACGCTGCGCGAACTTCAAGCTCGAAAGTGACACAAACCACTGCTTCCACGTCCCATCTATTGCATTACAGGAGAACAAATCTGTCTGATTCAACATGGTAGTAGAGGGGTAATGAAGGGGAATTGCTTCAAGCACTCAATGAATGCCAGGTCACATCCCATTTTCTTTTGAATATGCCCACCTTTCTAGTTTTAAATGTTAAATATATTTTCATACATTTTAAAAATTGGCAGTAAAAAAGTTTAGAACAATCTGCGTGGGATTAGGCATCTTATGGATCTAGGAAGCTTTATGGATATTTAAAAGCTTGATGTTCTAACAATTTTTAAAATGTAATACTTATTTATATTACGACTAGCAAAAATGTCTAAAATTCACGAACCCTTCTATTTTTAAAACAAATTGCCAGCTGGAAGGCAATTAAAGTTCTTTTTTATAATTTCATTACTACATGTGGAACTCGTTACAAGGACCTCGTTGCTAAGTTTTGAGGGGACTTTTTTACCGATACCAAATTACAATTCTGCTGACATCTTTCCTTCAGTTTTCCTGTTTTCCCTTTCGCTCCCTCAAGCTAGAGCCTTTTTTGTCATAAAAAGAATAGCTTATTCTTTTTGTTTGATTCTTATTGGGAAATGAAAATACAGACGATATCAAAGGAAAACAAAGAGCTGGAAATACAAAACAGTCAAAATAATGAAAATGGAAAGAAAACAAAAGCTGGACTTACAGACGGATAAACAGCACATTTGTCATCATCAGTTCCTGTTCCATCATGTGCATGTCTTCTACTTCGCTTCACTTTACTGAGCTCGTTTAGTGACCTGTTACGATCTTAAAGCCCAGGTCTAGGTGTATGTCATTGCAAATTACAGAACCTTCTTTTTTCAATTCCATTCAGCTATCCTATGTTATCACTATACTTATACTGATTATGAGTTTCATTACTACTTATTAAGTCATGAATAATTGCTACCCACTCGCTTTTGGACCTATTTATGCAGCTTCTGTAAACTGTTCTTGCTGTTCTTCTTAAAGGGCAGTCACAGGAATCGAGCCCATGAACTTCGAATGCAAGCCTCAGCATTACCGCGGAGCATCTCGCTCGGTAAACGAGCAGAAAAATGCAATAACAATTAAATAATCGTATCACTAGAAATTAACACTAAAATGTAGTAATTTCAAAACAAATTATTCAAGTAAACTTAGTTTTTTCTCTCTCTCAGAAACATTTATTTCTATTTTTTGCTGTGTTCTTATTCCCAATAAGATTTATTGAGGTTTGTGACGTTATACAGATCACAAGAGAGTAATCATAAAAATTATTTTATTTTTCCGATGGGAGAGAGAAATGTATATCGAGAAAATTCCAATTCCCATATGAAAAATCTACTGTTGAATGTTGTGCTCATGAACTGAAATCATCGATAAGATGAGCAGCGTAGCTCGTATGGAAATCTAATGCTATATATAGGCATTTTAGATCTGAAAGAAAAAAAAATATGTATTTCGCTGTAATATCGAGAAACGTGCGATAAAAGTAATACTCGTATAGGTGCCCAAAGAAAAAAAGAAATAATTTTATTGCGGCGCTTAAACAAATTAGCAGTGTATACGAAACCTAGTCGCAAACGTATGGCGCAACTGAAAAGGAAGTGATTAACATAATATCAGTATTATGTTATTATTAAAATGTTTATCTACTTTAACTTTCTGTACCAACATTAGGAAAACTAATATTTTCGGTTGCATGTTGAAGGTCAATGAACCCATAAAAACTTAGGAATAGTTCACTTTCTTCTTGGGCAGCCAGCCAGGTGAAAAGATGATTAGATATCAACGTTTCGGGAGTGTGCATCTCTCCCATCATCAGAATATTTATAAAATGTTATAACCACAAATGAAATACTTGATATAACACAACTATAAATAAAGACAAAATACTATCAGCATTCGCATTACTGAACACAAGACTGTTTTCAGTAAATTAAATGCCAGGTCAGGAGATGGCGTGAGTATAGAAAATTATGTCAAAGAAACGTAACTACTTAACTTGATTATCAAGCTGTATTGATCTATGCTTCTTAATTAGACGGATTTCCATTTTAAGGCCGGTTTCCAAGAGGATCTGAACTGAAATCCAGCATCACGATTAAGCGTGCTCCTTACAGTGGAAATCGCCAAAGCCTCCTTAATTCTCCCCTCCCAGTAACTGTTGCATTTTGCCAAGATGGTCGTCTCCCGAAAATTGGCTCTATGGTCATTATCAAAACAATGCTCTGCCAGCCCAGGGTTCTCAGGTTGCATTAAACGAATGTTCCGATCATGTTCGATTATTCTAATAGCGATGGTCCTTCCGATTTGTCCTACATACACTCCAAGTTCCGGGAGTGTACCGCACTCCCTGTGAATGTGGGACACCGTATATATCGCTACTAGAATAATCGAACATGATCGGAACATTCGTTTAATACAACCTGAGAAGTCTGGGCTGGCAGAGCATTGTTTTCATAACGACCATAGAGCCAATTTTCAGTAGACGACCATCTTGCCAAAATGCAACAGTTACTGGGAGCGGAGAATTAAAGAGGCTTTGGCGATTTGCTCTGAAAGAAGCACGCTTAATCGTGATGCTGGATTTCAGTTCAGATCCTCTTGGAAACCGGCCTTAAAATGGAAATCCGTCGATCTAAGAAGCAAAGATCCATACAGCTTGATAATAATCAAGTTAAGTAGTTACGTTTCTTTGACACAATTTTCTATACTCACGCCAACTCCTGACCTGGCATTTAATTTACTGAAAACAGTGTTTTGTTCAGTACTGCGAATTTTGATAGTGTTTTGTCTTTGTTTATAGTTGTGTTATATCTAGTATTTCATTTGTGGTTATAACATTTTATAAATACCCTGATGATGGGAGGGATGTACGCTGCCGAAACGTTGATATCTAATCATCTTTTCACCTGGCAGCCAGCCAGGTGAAGCGTATTCGTCGCTAGGAAAGCTTCAGGTCTTATTTAGGATTAGTTGTTAAGGAGTAGTTAAATTGTAATTTAATAACTTTTATGAAACTCTACTGCTATAAACAAGTTGTTAACGTATTCAATGTGGTGCGTCATCGGTTCTTTATTGCACAATAGCAATAATAGCAATGACGTATGTCCTATAGTAATGACGTAGTACCGTTATTCCAAGTTGCCGTGGCTTATACAGAGAATATGAAACCATTTAGTAATTTTTTCTCTGAGCAATCAAATTACAAAAACTTATTTCGTTATTATATGTATAGAGAATAATTAAAATATGAATTTATAATCACTTAGCTTATTGTGATGAAAATAAATAACGTTTGTATGCATTCATTAAATGTTCTCTTGCCGAATTGAAGATAAAGTATTGATGTTACGACGTTGGTTTGTCTCAAATACTTTGAATTACTTTCACTGTAGAAATTACACATACCAGGAGGAAAATGTTTCTATTTTAATGTTTTATTAGAATAGTTCACTTGTTTTGCAGAAATAGAAACAAAATAATTACATTTCTATATCTATTATCCTTTAATAATGATTTGTATCTGTAGTACGGCAGAAATATTTTCCAAAGAGTAATAAGTGACACAAATATATTTGCCATCGTTTTATGCTTTACGTCCCCTGCATAAATATTTGTACAGCTTTGCAAGATTTCAAAACGTTTTTTTTTCTCTCATGCTCTTCGTCCCCAAGTGTATTTCTAACAATCCTTTGCTTCTGATATTTTTAACGAGATACTGTGTTTTGCGTATTAGCTCTACAGCATTCAAATCACAATGATATATCGTGAAGTAGTGTAAGCCACTTCAACTGTACTCTACGCAAAAGCACTGAGTGTCTTCTTTGAGCATTATAACCTAATATTGTGTATTCATAATTTTAGAACGATAACTTCATGATTTAAGACATAATAAAATATTTAATACATAATAAAATATTTAATACATAATAATAAATGTACTGTCTCTTTGGAAAGTGTTTTCAAATTAAAATCAACGCTTAACTTATGGAAACCATATATTAGGAGCATAAAATTGTATCTTGAGTGTCTTGTTTATAATTTTAGAGGCTAGTTTAGGGCCTAAAATTATTTTTAAGAAGTTACAAATATAATCACAAGAGAGCTATTAAAGAGCGAGGTAAAGAAAATGCTTAAGAACCAACTAAAAGTTGTGGAGCTCAAATAAGTCCTTAACAATCGAAAGTATGAAATTATTGAAATTAAAGGCAGAAGAGAGGATCCTTAAAGTGGCAAATGAAGACTATAATAAGAAAACTGAAAGTATATATGGGAGAGCACCTTGTATTAAATTCAATAGGTAGCTTGTTATATCCCTTCACAGTGCATACACGGCATAGCGTACCTCGGTAGTTGTTTTGAGGAGTTACTATGGAAACGCCCCTTCTCATGCATTAGAACGTTTCCTTTAAAAAGCAAGGTGGAGGAAGACAGAGAGCAATCTAGATCGCTTCGAAAACTTGTACAATTTATGGCGTGTTCGGGAGAAGAAACAAAAAAAGTGTCGCAGTTCTCTTTTGTTCCTATTGTTTTCAGGCACCAGCACAGACATATATTACACAAACAGGCGGCTGCCTATTCACGTGAACCTTTGTTATATTGCCTTTCATGTGGCTATGCTCCTACATAGCTCATTTCGATGCCCAGTAGCACACAGAAGGAATTTCTAGGGAATAGAAGACTCATACCACGTGAAAGAGCAAGTACATCTTTTACTCACGTGCCAGACTTTTGCTACTAGCCAATCCAATCTAAGGATTAAAATACTCACTGCCATTTATCATTATAATTTTATGGAATTTTATTATTGACTATGTAAGTCAACATCAGTGAGATTTCATCTAAGTATGAAATTAGACGTTTAAGTACATTCTGTTGCGATTATGTAGAATAAACATTAAGATTTTATGGAATTCTATCCATACAAGTAGAAAGAGTCAGAAAATAAATACTCTCCTTTCTTCGTAAAGCATTCCTTTTATGAGGTTTGCTTTTTATTTTAGCTCTTTCATTACAATCCTGTGGTAATAATCTTATCGCACTTTACTGTCTACTTCTTATGGATCAGTGGGATGCATTTGAACCTCAGTTTAACACTCATTCCTTGGAGCTGGTACTTGGCGGTATTCTCTAGGTCAAAGCTATGAAGGAAGGCACTGTAAGTGTGAATGGACTCGCAAATTACACAATAAATATACATATTGTTAAAGCATACAATTTATCTCAAATACGTTTTTGTGCTGTTAACCATTTTTAAGATATGTGTTCTTATCGTTCTGAACTTTTAAATATAATACTCCTTCTCAAATACAAGTTATTTGTTTTGTTTTCTGTCTCGGTCATAGAAACGAAATAACGATAGGATACTCTTAAAATATCTTCCTATCAATTAGCCCATTGTGTTGCCTTAGTCGGAAATATGTAAGGAAACTATTTCTAAAAATGTGAAGTATATCTTGATTAATGTCAGTAAATTGAAGATTAAGTGTTTATAATAATAGCTGGCGAAGAATGGTAGAAAAAACCATGTGAATGTGACGTGTACGATATATATTCATTTGTGTTAAATTTAACTGGGAATCTTTCATTTATTTGTCTTAGAGGATAAATCTCGCAAATGCTCCTCCTATAAGTCTCAATTCTTCTGTCTGCCGTATTTACTGTCCAATTTTCATTTCCATGTACACAATTGTCAATTTTCATGAAGGCCACGCCGTGACTCAGTGGTTAGATCGCTTGGCTCTCACCAAGGCGGCCGAGGTTCGATCCCAGGCGACCGCAAAGTGAGATTTGTCGTGGACAACACGGCGTTGGGGCGGGTTTTCTCCGGGACCTCCGGTTTCCTCCGCCATCTCATTCCACCGGTGCTCCATCTTCATCTCAAGTATCATCAATGTCATCGCCTGCGGTATCGTGTGTAGTAAAAGCGGTCGTTAAACACTACACAATTTTCATGACATTTCATTTTAACTTTAATAGTTAATTTAATTATTGCTTTAAGCAATTAGTGCTTTACATAAAGCCATTCACAACAACAATGTCTCAAATTAAAGCGTAGTTATTCTCCATTACTTCACTCTCGGTTTTTAGACATCAAAATAGAATTTTTGTTGTTGTTGTAATTTACGTCCTCCAACGTTAAGTCATATCGGACGATGAATGGAACGGGTGAAATGATGCTCAAATGAGCCCAGGGTCCATAGAACTTAGAGTTACCCGACATTCGTCCTTCAGAGTAAGGGAGAACCCCGGACAAAAAAAACCTTATCCAGGTAACTCACCCTGACCGAGATTCGAACTTGGGACCTCTTGAACGTAAGGCAGACACTCTACCATCTACGCCACAGAGGCGGGTAAAATACAACTCCTGACGATCAAGATCTTCTTATGTGACTGCACAGGAAGTGCCTATCTCATTAAATTAAAGAAGACATGTGAAGCTTGCGACTTGGAATCTATTCTTGGTTCCCGCAGAGGATGGGCAACCGGAACTCCACTGCCATGCTGAACATACCCCGGTTGCTATGGACACCTCTGAGCCACCTTGTGGTGGTTTGGCTGGGTTGACCAGTGGGTGCCGCATAACTCGGCGCCTCTCTACCGCCTATTTCGTCTTTATCTGTAGCCTGTACGCTCGTTAGATTCTTTCACCTCATCCGAAATGTTCCATTCTTAACCGTGCAATTATTATTTATTGCAGAAGCTTATTCTTCTATGTATTTCATAGTAATCGATATAAAACATGAGCAGAAATGGTTTTATTGCATATTTACTTATGAATACTAGGGGATTAGTAGTCTTTAAGCCATAGTCACAACTTTTAGGAGAGATTATATACATGGCGGCTTTATAATTCCGTTCTAGTTGTATGGCCAAGACCAAATAGCGATTTTCCCCATGAGAAAAGTATAAGTATTTGAAAAAGCAAAAGAAAAGAATCTCAAAGATGGCTAACGCCACAAAAAGTGTCTCACAATAATCGTGTGCTTTAACTATATCTGAATAGTGTTAAAGTAAAATACTATAACTCTGACGGCTTACTAATATAAAAGTCATCCAGAATGAAGAAGACCTCAGGCTATTCCTAGAAAAATCAAGTTATGCGTTTTATTTTCATTTATCTCAAACATGTAGTAGAATAACTTAATCGAAATGTTTGAGCAATTTTTGAAAAAAATGAGAAGTTATAAAATTGTTCCATTTATAAGTAGCAAGGTGTGTGAGATTATGTTGAAAATTTTAGACGCATCTTTGCACATACATAACAAAACTAGAATCCAAAGGACTTTTCGTTTTTGAGTTATACTTTTCACAGATATACATTTCTATGAACACACTGACCTTTTCCTAGAAATGTTTCCAGAAATTTCAAAAATTGTACTTCCGGTATAACATGTATGCAAGTGAACCAAGGACCATAGTTTCAGAAGAACTGATTGTAATGTGTTTTGAATATGGAAAACATTTCTTTGTGTAAGCCAAATTTACTTATCTGGGAAGTAGACGGATGCACTTTTTACAGCACGAAGAAGGGGGGGGGGGGGGGGGTAAATAATAAGAGTGGAGGAAAATATTGAGACAGCAGAAAATTGAAAGAGAAAATCTAAGGGTAAGTTTTCTTTCCTCTCATTCGAGGTTGAATGAACAGCTGCCTTGCCGATACGTCTTGTCTTCTTCCTATGTGCTGAAGGTTATTGGCATTTGAGTGGTGCACTCCGACCTTCATCCCCTTCTATTCACAACGTTTATACAGCTCTAATGAGAAGATTTTACTTTTGAAATCGCAGGGTAGGCGATTTTACCAACTGGGATAGATGGAGAACTCACTGAGAATTCTTCACTTTATTTCCTTCATTCTCTCTTTATCTGTGCCTCCACATCGATCGTTTCTCTCCCATCCCCTTTGCCCGCTCCATTTCTTCTGCCTACACCCTTCGGTCGTTTATTCTGTTCGAAGAGGTAACTTCTTCCTTGTTGTTTTCTCGTCTTTCTTTACATGTTTGTTTTTATAGCCCTACATTTTTTTACCACGTTCACGTGGGATCCTTCAGCAGAAAACAGAACTTCTTTTAGGCTATCAGGATGTCCACTTTTATTTTGTATTGACGAAATCCGCACCTCTACTCTCTCGTTATTGCTTTATATTCGATAATTTTTCTCTGTCGCACATCCTTTCTCCTTGATTTTCCTCTCCCATTTTCTCAATATCTTATCTATCTCCTTTCCGTTTTTCCATTTTTCTCTCTTACTATTCTAAACCACTCTTCCACACACTTTCTTCCTATATATTTTTGTTATAACATACATATCATGTGAGGCTTTGATAATTGCCATTAACCTACTGAAATGCTCTAAATAACTTGTCACAAATGCTATGCTTAAGCTCAATTATTACAATTAACCTTTTAACACAAAATAAGTAATAAGTGACTCTTTTATTTTTAGTCAGAAATATGGAAAATTAATCAATATCCCTTATAGGTTGTTCAGTAAGTGAGAATATGCTATGTTTCATTGCAATAGGTTGCACCATTTAAACCGCAAGATTACATGTAAATACGCATATACGAACAATATACTTAGGCTTCTGGGTGCCAGCTTATGTGCGATAGTCAGCTTTTTACCAAATTCTAAAACTACCAAATTTCCAAAACATTATTCATATTTGACTTCCGTGAAATATAAGTAATTTTAATTATCTAGAGATTTCCAAAATGTTTGAATTTTGGGCTTCCTTAAGCAACTGTTGGAGAAAAAATGTCTGGACATTCTTCTAGCTCATTCTCTGTACTGAAACGGAACGAGAATTTTCAGTTGGTTTGTGCAAATGTCTCTTGTGATTTAGGATAGAGACAAACGCGCAATATAAATGCTGTTTACACCTACAACTATGACAATTGTCTCAATCCTTTCCCCATGAAAGAATGTTTCATTTCCTCGCCGAAAACCAAAAGGTCTCTCTACTTGATTGATAATGAACCTTATAAACAATACTTCGAGCATGACTTCGGAATAATTGCCTTTTTGACTCGACACTAAATTCAGCGCAAGAAACCATTGCACTAACTCTTACTCTACTGTTGTGTAAAGAACAACTGAATGGTATTGATTTGAACTCTCCAGAGTAAATAAACACTTCTTATCCAGCATTCATTCATAAACATAAGCATACAGCTTTCCACAGGCTAACAGGAAATGAAGTGTTTGCTCTTTCTCGAATTTAACACCTTGACTTATTCATAGTAATTCTTTTATCACGTCATGTCAGTAGTTTAAATTTCAGTTCTGAGTAATTAACAGTATGTGTATATACACACTTACCACTTTAAACTCTCTAGAGTAAATAGAGATAACGAACCATTCATAAACAAAAATATAATGTGACCAGACACCTTCTGCCAGGGCAGCAAGAAAGTTATTGTTTCCTCTCGCTCGATTTGGATTATTCAAAGTAATTCTTTTATCACGTCATGTCAAACATTTACGTTTCAGTTCATGACAACCAATAATGGTATTCATAGAGTGCTTATGTCGCGATTTATTGTTATAAGACAGGTAATAGTGGTTTATTTATTTGTATTAGAAAAACTATTTGAGCTAAAAATATGGGGCTTCCATGGTTATGTTTGATACATTACTCTCTACCTTCCACATGGATCAGTTTTGTCGAAATCTGAATTTTTGTCTTAGCGCGAATAGTATTCCATACAGATTGATTAGGTTGGCGCTCCTCACACACCACTTAGCGGGAATTCAATACGACAACACCGCACGACTCCGATTGGTTGCTCACCTAGTAGCGCTCAAGGACAAACACCTTCCCATCTGAAACACATAATAAAGTGTCTGGCTAAACAAAGACTGTGGTTAACATATGTTTCAAATGTCACCTTTAGTATATAAAGCTATACAGGCAGCTTCGACTTTAACTCGAAGTTTTGTAATTTAGCACAAAACAGTTGCGGCATTGATGATAAATTTGTATATATTGTTGCCAAAATTTGTAGGTAACTTTCTTTAAAAGTTGAATCTATGTAACGTTAAGTCATATCGAAGGATGGATGAAATGGTTGAAATGATGCTCAAATGAGCCCTGGCTGCATAGAGCTTAGTATTACTCGACATTCATCTTTTAGGAAATTTATCTTATCCAGATAACTCATACTGACTGAGATTCGAATTCTGGAGGTTTTAAATGTGAGACAGACACGCTATCACCTACGCTGCTACAGAGGCGAGTACTGAGATATTAAACGAACAAGTAGAGCGAGTCAACGAGCAGAACGAACGAGTCAAGTAGAACAATTGAGAAATTGCTGCTTAAATCTGCAAACTTCACATCATATCGAGCAAATTAAAATGGGGTTATAAGTATGATTGTGGCCAAATGTAGCAAGTAATTGTGTTTATTTTTTGGTTTATAGTTAAGTATGCCTGTATTATTTCAAATTACTTCCTTTGGAACGTAATGATCTGTTTATTGTTTAATTTGTGTAGTTCACTTGCCTTAGGTGGTGGTAAGGTTAGAGAAACAACTCGTTGACTCGTCCTTTACATTGGGTTTCAGTCAATTCTAAGCTGAAAAACTCTTGCATTTCATTCTATCTGAATACTTACATATTCTGTGGAGGGTAGGAAAAGAGTTTACTTAAAGAAAGTTTCCCCATCCCAGCCAAGAATCGAGCTGGGATCTCTGGGTTGAGAAGCCAGAGCGCTGACTACTCATTTATTACTGATTTTGTATTTGATTTTGAGGTAACACTAAACTGTTACTCATTGGTTTTCTTATTGAGATAATGATGCACATAATATTTTTCTGCCAGTTTTTTTATAATATATACTTTGTGGCAAAATGTTTAAGTACCAACAATGCTGTATCCTGTATCGACTTAGCAACCTGACTGAGTCTGCGACTTGAAAAAGTATAACATACATTTCAGATTATTACACGTAAGCCGGTTTTAATATTAGCAAAAGTAACTTTCAAAAATTAGACTGGTGAACCAGTCGGCGGATATGAAAGAACTTTTTGGAGCAGCACCGCATATGTTTCTCTCAAATTTAGACGCGTCAGAGGAAGTTCCAAATGCGAAAATCGCCATTACTGTGACATGGCGTGACCGCTGACGGTGGCATACAGCAAAGAGGGAAATTCTAAATCCGAGAGCAACGTTTTGTCATGTGCCGCAACAGGAAATAGCTCTACGTTGGAAGCAGACAGAAAAAAAAAAAAAAATGTAGCTTCATTTATCAGTCACTAGCTATGTTTCTTATGTTGGCTCGTTAAGTCCTCTGTAGCAACATAGAGTTAGTATAATGTAACTAATTTTTAAGAATTTTGAAACTTAGTAGTGAAGAGGCACACTGAAGCCAAACTCTGTGAATTACACAAGCATATAAGTGTGCGCTCTGTATTAAGGACAATTTGGAAGACGGCTAGCTCTAAAGAGTAAGTCATACGGCGTAACTATTAAAAACATCGTCATAAATCTAAGAAAGTAATATACTGTTCTTGTGAAAGGAAGTCACCCTTGAGTTAAATAACATTTAAGGAACGAAATAAACCACGTTAAACATTTAAACATCAGCAACTTTTTCCCCCTTCCTTATTCACGAATGCTGGTGCTAGGAGTCGCTCGGGTTTCCTCAGATCGAGGGAGCCGAAGCATTTGACCGGAGATACCAGGGTTGAGGGATCGGCCCAACGCCTGGGATGATAAAGATATGAATCATGGTGCAATTGGTAGAACGAGTGAGGGAAACCGGAGGAAACCCACGCCAGTGCTATGTTGTTCATCACTAATCCCACTTTGCGGTCGCCTGGGATCGAACCCGGCTGCCTAGTTGAGAGCCAAGCAGACTAAACACTCGGCCATGTCGAGGCCTGGTAACATTTTTAAAAATGATTTAATTTGCATGCTGGTACCGGACATAAAGATAGATATTAACATCCATATATTTTATCTATTCATATAATAGATATTAGGGGAGGAGATCCGTCCGCTTCAGCTGCCGTGGTGCGGACGCTGCGGACCTCCTAGCACTCGTGGTACCTCTAACGTTACTAGAGGGACCTCGGGCCGAACATTCGAGCCCCTCCCTGATAGGAGTTGTTCGGATTGGGTTGGACTCGAGAGGGCAGTGGTTCCTGATACCCGTGGGAGATCGGGTACGTCTCCGGACGGGATTGATGGGAGCCATTAATATTCCCGCGTACTAGCCAGCATAGCTAGTAGAAGGTATGCTAGATCACCAGGCGGCCCCAGCGAGGTCATATCGGTAGTCTTCCCATTTTGGTGTTGGCGCGCGTAAGTGGCGTATCCACTTCCATCCAGTCTTGAGTCCACAGGACCAGATGGGGGGGGGGTCCTTGTTGGTCTCTAGGTCTTGCCCTACGGAATGCCCCACGGAGGCGCCGGGTGCCCTTTTGGGACAGCTCGGTAACTCCCTGGTAGAAGGAGGCCCGGGTCCTTGGTCCTACGGGTCCAGGACTAATGGAAATAGGTCCTCTGGCATGAATTATTATTATTCATATAATAGTACTGAAGCCGAAGATTTTGAATGGATAATTGATACTAATGTGTATACTGCCATGTAATAAGTAAATCATCACCTTTTTAGAGAGAGAGAGAGAGAGAGAGAGAGAGAGAGAGAGAGAGAGAGAGAGAGAGAGAGAGAGAGAGAGATTGTCCATTCGGTGGTTTAATTTTGAGCAATATGGAAACCAAATATATCCCTAGTTATTTAAACTCCATGAAAAATATTTGCAATATACACAGTTTACTTAATTATGAAGTTTCTAACAGATGCCTTTGAAAATTTTCTGTAAAATTCTATATTTATTATTATTATTATTATTATTATTATTATTATTATTATTATTATTATTATTATTATTATTATTATTATTATTATTATTATTATTATTATTATTATTATTATTATTATTATTATTATTATTATTATTATTATTATTATTATTATTATTATTATTATTATTATTATTATTATTATTATTATTATTATTATTATTATTATTATTATTATTATTATTATTATTATTATTATTATTATTATTATTATTATTATTATTATTATTATTATTATTATTATTATTATTATTATTATTATTATTATTATTATTATTATTATTATTATTATTATTATTATTATTATTATTATTATTATTATTATTATCATCATCATCATCATTATCATTGTCATTGTCATTATCATTCTTATTGTTATTGTTATTGTCATTATTATTATTATTATTATTATTATTATTATTATTATTATTATTATTATTATTATTATTATTATTATTATTATTATTATTATTATTATTATTATTATTATTATTATTATTATTATTATTATTATTATTATTATTATTATTATTATTATTATTATTATTATTATTATTATTACTACTATCATCATCATCATTGTCGCGTCAAACAATATATTCCGAATCGCAATGCAAACATAAGAAAGAGACAAAAGTTGGTGTACTATTAAGCCTTTTCCTTTATCTTTACATTTTTGTTAATACTTCAGAAAAAAAACAGCTTTATTGGTTCTCAGCATACCATATAGCTTAAAAGTTGCACAAGAAGAGACTTGCTGGCAATTTAATTGGATAAATTCAAAGAAATACAAGGAGAACCAAAGGAAGAAATAAAAGCGAATAGTGAGGGAAGGAGGATAAAAATGAACATGTAGGAAAAAGGAGGAATGGAGAAACAGTGAGAAAATATGAGATTAAAACGGAGAAAATTGGATGGAAGAAACTCACCATATTTAAAAGAACATCTCAAAAATATTTAGTATCTGCTAGTTGAGTGATAAAAGTTTTGAAGTATTTAAAATAATATCGATTGAAAATCCTATTCTATTATTTCAAAGTCAATCGTGATCTTGTTCTAATGACATGGTGGTAGGAGATTCTGGCCATAGTGTAAACGGATCTAGGTTCGGTTCCAGGTTGCAGCACGCGCCGTTTAGAGGTTAAAGCTGATTTACTGAGTTCAGAACTGAATGAAAATACCGCTTCATCCTGGTAGTATAAAAAGCAATGCTAATCCCTACAAATAGAAACAACAGTAGCCCAGAATTTGATACACAGTTTATTCCTCTTGATCCTGTCAATAATTTTGCAGTATCATAAATCACTATCCTAAGTTGCTCCTAAAAATAACCTAATAACCTATTAGTTGGTCTTCGTATATTGGAAATATTTCGACAGTGGATCTGAAATTTTTAAACGCGTAGTGACAGATGCGCACAAATAAAATAGTCTATAACTTTTTAAAATAACATTTAAATAAACATGTTTACGGAATGTTTAAGGTATTATTGAAAATTTTTATAACTGAAAAGTATTTGTGTTATAAATTGCTATTCCTAGATGTATAAATAATAATGCTATATTAAAGTTAACCACTGGCGCGGCCCTTAAGGGGCCAAGGCCAACCCGACTGCCGGCCTCACGCCCACTTACGCACGGCAGAGGTGGGCGATCATACAACCGATACGGGGAGGAGATGTGGTCAGCATGTCGGCATCCCCCAGCCGGAATGTTGGTTTCCGTGACCAGGGCCGCTTACCTAGCGTAAGCTCCTCTCACGATGCTGAGTGGGCACCGGTCCTATACCCGGGACCTAAAATCCCCACCACATGGGTGGGATCGAACCCGGACCGCTTTCCGTAGCCAGGGACCAAGGCATTTTGCCTTAGCCCGCTACGCCTCGGCGCAGGACAGTAATGCTATATAGAAAGTATTAATTAATAAATAATAGTCAAATCAGGAGAACCTGTCGATAAAATACTTTTATTGTCCCTGATTGTTGATAAAGTAATAATTGTTTTTAAATCCAATTCAGAGGTGAATGATGTATTGGTAGACTTTTATAAACTCAAGTTCGAATGATGATTACAGTAATAAAAATAAGGTGATGGTTATAGAAGGGGAACTCTGAAGCAACAAATAAAAATAACGCTATTTGAAAAATATTCAGTCCAGCAAACCCAACATTCACAAGTGCAACGCGTTCTAATGTAAACATATGCTAGTATACAAGGGAAGAAATACCTGAATATCTGAGATATAACCTTATATGTTATTTATTTATAAATGAAATAATAATGGCAATACTAAATATCGAATATCTCAAGACTTTAATTTAAAAGCAAATAAATCAGAAATGTCATATATTGCATGATTTTAGAAACAAAAAAGACGCTTAGTATGTGTTATTTCTAGAGATAACAATTTTGTGTTCAAACTCGGGCTTATTCATTTCACTACTTTCCGGTTCCAAATGCTTGTACGTTTTCATATTTCTATTTTTTTGCTTTTTTGTGTTAAAAAACCTGTATTACTAATATTTAAGGAATGTTTAGCGCAGTTACACAATTTAGTTTAAATTGTTGCATTCTTTAAGGTTTTGAGTGAAAATCTAGGTTTCTCTGATTAAACGTCTCTTATTTCAGTTTAAGAAATCAGGACTGAAAAAGGGAGCTATTATAAGGAGAAAGGAGAGGGGAAACCTTGCCTGGATGGTTGTTTACTTTTGCAACACTTTACCGATGACCCTCAACAGTCTACGTAGATTGATTTATACGTTCGATATATTCAGAACAATAGAGAGGAAATACAGAGGGTTCAAGGAAACTTCCAACAAATAATTTAGGTCAAAAGCAGTCAATTTCAGGAACTGGGATGTCGAATACAAAGCTGTTTACTTATATTACAAGACTAGTC